>OU342740.1:119543793-119865328 GCA_910589775.1 Avena eriantha
CCATGTGATTTATGAAACAAACACACATGCAATGTACTCTAGTGGATCCATGTGGTTTATGAAAATAACACACATGCAATGAACTCTAGTGGATCCATGTGGTGTATGAAAGGAACACACATGCAATGACATCTAGTGGATACATGTGGTTTATGAAAAGAAGACACATGCTATGGCATCTAGTGGATCCATGTGGTTTATGAAAAGAACACATATGCAATGACATCTAGTGAATCCATATGGCTTATGAAAAGAACACACATGCAATGAGCTCTAGTGGATCCATGTGGCTTATGAAAATAACACACATGCAATGAACTCTATTGGATCCATGTGGTTTATGAAATGAACACGCATGCAATGAGGTCTAGTGGATCCATGTGGCTTATGGAAAGAACACACATGCCATGAACTCTAGTGGATCCATGTGGTTTATGAAAAGAACACACATGCAATGAACTCTAGTGGATCTATGTGGTTTATGAAAAGGACACACATGTAATGACATCTAGTGGATCCATGTGGTTTATGAAAATAAGAGACATGCTATGGAATCTAGTGGATCCATGTGGTTTATGAAAAGAACACACATGCAATGCCATCTAGTGGATCCATGTAGTTTATGAAAAGAACACACATGCAATGAACTCTAGTGGATCTGTGTGGTTGATGAAAAGAAGACACATGCTATGGCATCTACTGGATTCATGTGGATTATTGAAAGAACACACATGCAACGATATCTATTAGATCCATGTGGTTTATGAAAAGAACACACATGCAATGAACTCTAGTGGATCAATCTGGTTTTTTAAAAGAACAAACATCCAATGGCATCTAGTGGATCCATGTGGTTTAGGAATAGAACACACATGCAATGCACTCTAGTGGATCCATGTGGTTTATGATAAGAACACACAGGCAATGGCATATAGTGGATCCATGTGGTTTAGGAATAGAACACATGCAATGACATCTAGTGGATCTATGTGGTTTATGAAAACAACACACACGCAATGACGTTTAGTGGACCATGTGATTTATGAAACAAACACACATGCAATGTACTCTAGTGGATCCATGTGGTTTATGAAAATAACACACATGCAATGAACTCTAGTGGATCCATGTGGTGTATGAAAGGAACACACATGCAATGACATCTAGTGGATCCATGTGGTTTATGAAAAGAAGACACATGCTATGGCATCTAGTGGATCCATGTGGTTTATGAAAAGAACACATATGCAATGACATCTAGTGAATCCATATGGTTTATGAAAAGAACACACATGCAATGAACTCTAGTAGATCAATGTGGTTTATGAAAAGAACACACATGCAATGACATCTTGTGGATCCATGTGGTTTATGGAAAGAACACACGTGCAATGAACTTTAGTGGATCCATGTGGTTTATGAAAAGAACACACAACCAATGGCATCTAGTAGATCCACGTGGTTTAGGAACATAACACACATGCAATGAACTCTAGTGAATCAATGTGGTTTATGAAAAGAACACACATGCAAGGACATCTGGTGGATCCATGTGGTTTATCAAAAGAACACACATGTAATGAAATCTAGTGGATCCATGTGGTTTATGAAAAGAACACATATCCAATGGCATCTAGTGGATCCATGTTGTTTAGGAAGAGAACACACTTACAATGAACTCTAGTGGAACCATGTGGTTTATGGAAATAACACACATGCAGTGAACTCTAGTGGATCCATGTGGTTTACAAAAATAACAGACATGCAATGAACTCTAGTGGATCCATGTGGTTTATGAAAAGAACACACATGGAATGGCATCTAGTGGATCCATATGGTTTATGAAAAGAACACACATACAATGATCTCTAGTGGATCCATGTGGTTTATGAAAATAAGACACATGCAATGAACTTTAGTGGATCCATGTGGTTTATGAGAAGAACACACATGCAATGAGCTCCAGTGGATCCATGTGGCTTATGAATATAACAAACATGCAACGAACTCTATTGGATCCTTGTTGTTTATGAAAACAAAACACATGTAATGACTTCTAGTGGATCCATGTTGTTTATGAAAAGAACACACATGCCACGAACTCTAGTGGATCCATGTGGTTTATGAAAAGAACACACATGCAATCAACTCTAGTGGATCCATGTGGTTTATGAAAAGAAAACACATGCAATGAACTCTAGTGGATCCATGTTGTTTATGAAAAGGACACACATGCAATGACATCTAGTGGATCCATGTGGTTTATGAAAAGAACACATATGCAATGAACTCTAGTGGATCCATGTGGTTTATGAAAAGAACACAGATACAATGAACTGTAGTGGATCCGTGTAGTTTATGAAAACAAGACACATGCTTTGGTATCTATTGGATCCATGTGGTTTATGAAAAGAACACACATGCAATAAGCTCTAGTGGATCCATGTGTCTTATGAAAATAACACGCATGCAACAAACTCTATTGGATCCATGTGGTTTATGAAAAGACAACACATGTGATGACATCTAGTGAATCCATGTGGTTTATGAAAAGAACACACATGCAATGAACTCTAGTGGATCCATGTGGTTTATGAAAAGAACACACATGCAATGAAATCTAGTTGATGCATGTTGTTTATGAAAAGGACACACATGCAATGACATCTAGTGGATCCATGTGGTTTATGAAAAGAACAGACATTGAATGAACTCTAGTGGATCCATGTGTATTATGAAAAGAACACACATCCAATGGCATCTAGTGGATACATGTGGTTTAGGAACAAAACACACATGCAATGGACTCTAGTGGATACATGTGGTTTATGAAAAGTACACACATGTAATGAACTCTAGTGGATGCATGTGGTTTATGAAAAGAACACACATGCAATGACATCTAGTGGATCTGTGTGGTTGATGAAAAGAAGACACATGCTATGGCATCTACTGGATCCATGTGGATTATTGAAAGAACACACATGCAACGACATCTAGTAGATCCATGTGGTTTATGAAAAGAACACACATGCAATGAACTCTAGTGGATCAATCCGTTTTTTAAAAGAACACACATCCAATGGCATCTAGTGGATCCATGTGGTTTAGGAATAGAACACACATGCAATGAACTGTAGTGGATCCATGTGGTTTATGAAAACAAGACACATGTTATGGCATCTAGTGGATCCATGTGGATTATGAAAATAACACACATGCAATGAAATCTAGTGGATCCATGTGGTTTAGGAACAGAACACACATGCAATGACATCTTGTGGATCTATGTGGTTTATGAAAATAACACACACGTAATGACATCTAGTGGATCCATGTGGTTTATGAAACGAACACACATGCAATGAACTCTAGTGGATCCATGTGGTTTATGAAAAGAACACACATGCAATGAACTCTAGTGGATCCATGTGGTGTATGAAAAGAACACACATGCAATGACATATATTGGATCCATGTGGTTTATGAAAATAACACACATGCAATGAGCTCTAGTCGATCCATGTGGTTTATGAAACGAAGACACATGCTATGGCATCTAGTGGATCCATGTGGTTTATGAAAAGAACACGCATGCAATGACATCTTGTGGATCCATGTGGTTTATGAAAAGAACACACATCTAATGAACTCTAGTGGATCCATGTGGTTTATGAAAAGAACACACAACAAATGGCATCTAGTGGATCCATGTGGTTTAGGAACAGAACACACATACAATGAACTCTAGTGGAACCATGTGGTTTATGAAAATAACACACATGGAGTGTACTCTAGTGGATCCATGTGGTTTACAAAAAGAACAGACATGCAATGAACTCTAGTGGATCCATGTGGTTGATACATTGCAAATGTATCTATAATTTTTGATGTTCCATGCTTGGTTTTATCCACTTTCTTGTGTTTTGTTCCAACTTTGGAGTACTTTTCATATGATTTCTTGGACTAACCTTTTAACAAGGGCCACAGTGCCAGCTGCTTGTTTTCCGTTGTTTTTGGTTCCAGGAAAGTCAGAAAATGAATATTCTCGGAATTGGACGGGACAAAAGCCAAAGTGCCTATTTTTCCGGAAGTGATCAAGTGCCAGAATACGAGACGGTGAAGGGCCACGGAGCCACCACACCACCTGGCCGGGCGGCTAGGCCTGGCCCATGCCAGGGGGTGGTGTGGATGCTCCCGGCACCCCCTCGTCCTCTCCTTCCGCCTATATATTGCCCTCGGGATGAAAACCCTAAGTACCCGATCAAAAATCCATGAAAGAGTCTGTAGCCGCCGTCATCTCCATTCCTAGATCGGGAGGGATCTGAAGCTCTTCCCGGCACCCTGCCGGAGAGGGGAATTCACCCTGGAGGCCTTCTTCATCAACATGCAAGCCTCCGGTGTGATGCGTGAGTAGTTCATCCTTGGACTACAGGTCCATGTAGTAGCTAGATGGCTGGTTCTCCTCCTTTGTGCTTTTATGTTTAGATCTTGTGAGCTCCGTTCATGATCAAGATCATCTATTTGTAATTCTGCATGTTGTGTTTGTGGGGATGCTATGAATATTGAGATGCTATTTCAGATTGATTATTGATTCTATCATGTCTTTGTTATTTGAGATCTTGCATGCTTTCCGTTGTTAGTAGCTATCTTGGCCAAGTAGATGCTAGCAACTCCAAGAGTTAGTATTTATGCTCGATAGTGGGTTCATGCCTCTGGTAATCTGGGGAAGTGACAGGAATCTCTAAGGTACTATATGTGTTGTTGCTACTACGGAGAAAACAACAATCCTTTGTTCATAGAACAATCGTATTGTTTACTTTACATGCAGTTCGTAAAGCAATAATCTGTTGCTTGCAACTTAATACTAGAGGGGGTTCGGATGATAACCTGAAGGTGGATTATTAGTCATAGATGCAGTTGGATGGCGGTCTATGTATTATGTTGTAATGCCCAATCAAGTCTCAAAGGAGTCAAGATGATTAGTATATGCATGTATTGCTTTCTCGGTGTTTGTCAATTGCCCCGCTGTAATTTGTTCACCCAGCATGTTATCTATCTTAAGGAGAGCCACCTCTAGTGAACTATGGATCCCGGTCCTTTACTTTACATACAATCTACAATCTTTTACTGCTTTGTGTTTACTTTCTGCAAACTTTTACTTCTTTCCATTCGATACGTTTAATCCTTTATTTTCCGCAAAACACGATGAGATTGACAACCTCATTGCAAGTTGGGGAAAAAGTTCTGTGGTTGTGTTGTGCAGGTCTCCACGTTGCTACTAGCACCGGTAGTGCGCCCTGCCAAACCTCAGCTAGTAACACCTTTGGGTGTTTCCTTGATCCTACTAGTTCGATTAAACCTTGGTTTCATAACTAAGGGAAACTTGCTGCTGTGCTCATCATACCTTCCTCTTGGGGTTCCCAACGAGCTCTACATCAACCATGCACCAAGCACTTTTCTGGGCGCCGTGCATTGAGCCATCAGTGGTTTATGAAAAGAACACACATGCAATGGCATCTAGTGTATCTATCTGGTTTATGAAAAGAAAACACATGCAATAACATCTAGTGGATCCATGTGGTTTCTGAAAAGAACATACATGCAATGAACTCTAGTGGATCCATGTCGTTTATGAAAAGAACACACATGCAATGAGCTCTAGTGGATCCATGTGGCTTATGAAAATAACACACATGCAACAAACTCTATTGGAGCCATGTGGTTTATGAAAAGAAAACTCATGTAATGACATCTAGTGGATCCATGTTGTTTATGAAAAGAACACACATGCCCTGAATTCTAGTGGATCCATGTGGTTTCTGAAAAGAACAAACATGCAATGAACTCTAGTGTATCCATGTGGTTTATGAATAGAACACACATGCAATGAACTCTAGTGGATCCATGTTGTTTATGAAAAGGACACACATGCAATGACATCTACTGGATCCACGTGGTTTATGAAAAGAACACACATGCAATGAACTCTAGTGGATCAATCTGGTTTTTTAAAAGAACACACATCCAATGGCATCTGGTGGATCCATGTGGTTTAGGAATAGAACACGCATGCAATGAACTCTAGTGGATCCATGTCGTTTATGAAACGTACACACATGCAATGAACTCTAGTGGATCCATGTGGTTTATGAAAAGAACAGACATGCAATGACATCTAGTGGATCCATGTGGTTTATGAAAAGGACACACATGCAATGAACTCTAGTGGATCCGTGTGGTTTATGAAAAGAAGACACATCCAATGGCATCTAGAGGATCCATGTGGTTTAGGAACAAAACACGCATGCAATGAACTCTAGTGGATCCATGTGGTTTATGTAAAGTACACACATGCAATGAAGTCTAGTGGATCCATGTGGTTTATGAAAATAACACACATGCAATGACATCTAGTGGATCCATGTGGTTTATGGAAAGAACACACATACAATGAACTCTAGTGGATCCGTGTGGTTTATGAAAACAAGACACACGCTATGGCAGCTAGTGGATCCATGTGGTTTATCAAAAGAACACACATCCAATGGCGTCTAGTGGATCCATGTGGTTTAGGAACAGAACACACATGCAATGAACTCTAGTGGATCCATGTGGTTTATGAAAAGTATACACACACGCAATGAACTCAAGTGGATCCATGTGGTTTATGAAAAGACCACACATGCAATGAACTCTAGTGGATCTATGTGTTTTATGAAAAGAACACACATCCAATGGCATCTAGTGGATCCATGTGGTTTAGGAATAGAACACGCATGCAATGAACTCTAGTGGATCCATGTGGTTTATGAAACGTACACACATGCAATAAACTCTAGTGGATCCATGTGGTTTATTAAAAGAACACACATGCAATGACATCTAGTGGATCAATGTGGTTTATGAAAAGAACACACATGCAATGAACTCTAGTGGATCCGTGTGGTTTATGAAAAGAAGACACATCCAATGGCATCTAGTGGATCCATGTGGTTTAGGAACATAACACACATGCAATGAACTCTAGTGAATCCATGTGGTTTATGAAAAGTACACACATGCAATGAAGTCTAGTGGATCCATGTGGTTTATGAAAATAACACACATGCAATGACATCTAGTGGATCCATGTGGTTTATGAAAAGAACACACATACAATGAACTGTAGTGGATCCGTGTGGTTTATGAAAACAAGACACAAGCAATGGCATCCAGTGGATCCATGTGGTTTATGCAAAGAACACACATGCAATGAACTCTAGTGGATCCATGTCGTTTATGAAAAGAACACACATGCAATGAGCAATAGTGGATCCATGTGGCTTATGAAAATAACACACATGTAACAAACTCTATTGGATCCATGTGGTTTATGAAAAGAAAACTCATGTAATGACATCTAGTGGATCCATGTTGTTTATGAAAAGAACACACATGCCATGAATTCTAGTGGATCCATGTGGTTTATGAAAAGAACAAACATGCAATGAAATCTAGTGTATCCATGTGGTTTATGAATAGAACACACATGCAATGAACTCTAGTGGATCCATGTTGTTTATGAAAAGGACACACATGCAATGACATCTACTGGATCCACGTGGTTTATGAAAAGAACACACATGCAATGAACTCCAGTGTATACATGTGTTTTATGAAAAGAACACACATCCAATGGCATCTAGTGGATCCATGTGGTTTAGGAATAGAACACGCATGCAATGAACTCTAGTGGATCCATGTCGTTTATGAAACGTACAGACATGCAATGAACTCTAGTGGATCCATGTGGTTTATGAAAAGAACTGACATGCAATGACGTCTAGTGGATCCATGTGGTTTATGAAAAGGACACACATGCAATGAACTCTAGTGGATCCGTGTGGTTTATGAAAAGAAGACACATCCAATGGCATCTAGTGGATCCATGTGGTTTAGGAACAAAACACGCATGCAATGAACTCTAGTGGATCCATGTGGTTTATGAAAAGTACACACATGCAATGAAGTCTAGTGGATCCATGTGGTTTATGAAAATAACACACATGCAATGACATCTAGTGGATCCATGTGGTTTATGAAAAGAACACACATACAATGAACTCTAGTGGATCTGTGTGGTTTATGAAAACAAGACACACGCTATGGCATCTAGTGGATCCATGTGGTTTATCAAAAGAACACACATCCAATGGCGTCTAGTGGATCCATGTGGTTTAGGAACAGAACACACATGCAATGAACTCTAGTGGATCCATGTGGTTTATGAAAAGTATACACACACGCAATGAACTCAAGTGGATCCATGTGGTTTATGAAAAGAACACATATGCAATGAACTCTAGTGGATCTATGTGTTTTATGAAAAGAACACACATCCAATGGCATCTAGTGGATCCATGTGGTTTAGGAATAGAACACGCATGCAATGAACTCTAGTGGATCCATGTGGTTTATGAAACATACACACATGCAATAAACTCTAGTGGATCCATGTGGTTTATTAAAAGAACACACATGCAATGACATCTAGTGGATCCGTGTGGTTTATGAAAAGAACACACATGCAATGAACTCTAGTGGATCCGTGTGGTTTATGAAAAGAAGACACATCCAATGGCATCTAGTGGATCCATGTGGTTTAGAAACATAACACGCATGCAATGAACTCTAGTCGATTCATGTGGTTTATGAAAAGTACACACATGCAATGAAGTCTAGTGGATCCATGTGGTTTATGAAAATAACACACATGCAATGACATCTAGTGGATCCATGTGGTTTATGAAAAGAACACAAATACAATGAACTGTAGTGGATCCGTGTGGTATATGAAAACAAGACACAAGCAATGGCATCCAGTGGATCCATGTGGTTTATGCAAAGAACACACATCCAATGGCATCTAGTGCATCCATGTGGTTTAGGAACAGAACACACATGCAATGAACTCTAGTGGATCCATGTGGTTTATGAAAAGTACACACACGCAATGAACTCTAGTGGATCCAGGTGGTTTATGAAAAGAACACACATGCAATGAGATCTGGAGGATCCATGTGGCTTATCAAAATAACCCACATATAACAAACTCTATTGGATCCATGTGGTTTATGAAAAGAAAATAATGTAATGACATCTAGTGGATCCATGTTGTTTATGAAAAGAACACACATGCCATGAACTCTAGTTGATCCATGTGGTTTATGAAAAGAACACACATGCAATGAACTCTAGTGGATCCATGTGGTTTATGAAAAGAACACACATACAATGAGCTCTAGTTGATCCACGTGGTTTATGAAAAGAACACACATGCAATGAACTCTAGTGAATCAATGTGGTTTATGAACAGAACACACATGCAATGACATCTTGGGGATCCATGTGGTTTATCAAAAGTACACATATGCGATGAACTCTAGTGGATACATGTGGCTTATGAAAAGAACAAACATCCAATGGCATCTAGTGGATCCATGTGGTTTAGGAACAGAACACACATACAATGAACTCTATTGGAACCATGTGGTTTATGAAAATAACACACATGTAGTGAACCCTAGTGGATCCATGTGGTTTACAAAAAGAACACACATGCAATGAACTCTAGTTGATCCGTGTGGTTTATGAAAAGAACACACATGCAATGGCATCTAGTGTATCTATCTGGTTTATGAAAAGAAAACACATGCAATAATATCTAGTGTTTCCATGTGGTTTATGAAAAGAACATACATGCAGTGAACTCTAGTGGATCCATGTCGTTTATAAAAAGAACACACATGCAATGAGCTCTAGTGGATCCATATCATTTATGAAAATAACACACATGCAACGAACTCTATTGGATCCATGTCGTTTATGAAAAGAAAACGCATGTAATGACATCTAGTGGATCCATGTTGTTTATGAAAAGAACACACATGCCATGAATTCTAGTGGATCCGTGTGGTTTATGAAAAGAACACACATGCAATGAACTCTAGTGGATCCATGTGGTTTATGAATATAACACAAATGCAATAAACTCTAGTGGATCCATGTTGTTTATGAAAAGGACACACATGCAATGACATCTACTGGATCCATGTGGTTTATGAAAAGAATACACATGCAATGAACTCTAGTGGATCCATGTGTTTTATGCAAAGAACACACATCCAATGGCATCTAGTGGATCCATGTGGTTTAGGAATAGAACACGCATGCAATGAACTCTAGTGGATCCATGTGGTTTATGAAACATACACACATGTAATGAACTCTAGTGGATCCATGTGGTTTATGAAAAGAACACTCATGCAATGACATCTAGTGGATCCATGTTGTTTATTAAAATAACACACATGCAATGAACTCTAGTGAATCCGTGTGGTTTATGAAAAGAAGACACATCCAATGGCATCTAGTGGATCCATGTGGTGTAGGAACAGAACACGCATGCAATGAACTCTAGTGGATCCATGTGGTTTATGAAAAGTACACACATGCAATGAAGTCTAGTGGATCCTTGTGGTTTATGAAAATAACACACATGCAATAACATCTAGTCGATCCATTTGGTTTATGAAAAGAACACACATACAATGAACTATAGTGGATCCGTGTGGTTTATGAAAACAAGACACACGCTATGGCATCTAGTGGATCCATGTGGTTTATGAAAAGAACACACATCCAATGGCATCTAGTGGATACATGTGGTTTAGGAACAGAACACACATGCAATGAACTCTAGTGGATCCATGTGGTTTATGAAAACTGCACACACACAATGAACTCAACTGGATCCATGTGGTTTATGAAAAGAACACACATGCAATGAGATCTAGTGGATCCATGTGGCTTATGAAAATAATACACATGCAAAGAACTCTATTGGATCCATGTGGTTTATGAAAAGAAAACACATGTAATGACATCTAGTGGATCCATGTTGTTTATGAAAAGAACACACATGCCATGAACTCTACTGGATCCATGTGGTTAATGAAAAGAACACACATGCAATGAACTCTAGTGGATCCATGTGGTTTATGAAAAGAACACACATACAATGAGCTCTAGTGGATCCACGTGGTTTATGAAAATAACACACATGCAATGAACTCTAGTGAATCAATGTGGTTTATGAACAGAACACATATGCAATGACATCTTGTGGATCCATGTGGTTTATCAAAAGAACACACATGCAATGAACTCTAGTGGATCCATGTGGTTTATGAAAAGAACACACATCCAATGGCATCTAGTGGATCCATGTTGTTTAGGAAGAGAACACACTTACAATGAACTCTAGTGGAACCATGTGTTTTATGAAAATAACACACATGCAGTGAACTCTAGTGGATCCATGTGGTTTACAAAAAGAACAGACATGTAATGAACTCTAGTGGATTGATACGTCCATTTTACATCACTATTCTATGTCTTAATTCACTATTATTCATTGATATATTTTGTACTGAGAGGTGATACTTATGTTATTTCATCTATTTTTGCATGGTTGATGACTTTTGGAGCATGGACCGCTGCAGTCAGGATTCTGATGGAAAAGGTGTTGTTTGGAGGCAAAATTTGCGAAGATCAGAAAATCCGGGAAAATATACGGAAAATCCTATTTTCCCAGAAGACTAAGGATGCCAAAAGATGGAGTGGAGGTGGTCCACAGGGGGCCCACGTCACCCCATGGCGCGGGCAGGCCTAGGCCGCGCCTACAGGTGGTGTGGCCGCCCTGGCCCAATCCAGCCTTTCCCCTCTGGCGTATATCATCCTCCCGAAACCCTAAGACTCAGGGAGCGACCATAGAAAGATTCCGCCGCCTCTGCGGGAAGGAAAACACCGAGAGAGAAAGATCTCTCCGGCAGACAGATTTCTGCCAGGGGAATTCCTTCCCGGAGAGGGGAGATCGTCGCCATCAACACCATCATCAAGGTGTACTTCATCAGGATCATCATCATCATCACCACCATCATCACCATGAGCACCCTCATCACCATCTCCATATAAATATGAAATTCATTCTACATGTAATATTGAAATGTTGCAGGGGGTTTTATGTGAATGCTTGTTAATTAAAGTAATTAACAAAATTCTGAATAAAATTAATAAAAGAGTTTTATTAAATGAGAGAGCATTAAATTTGGAGGAATTTAATGCATTTAAAGTGGAGACTTTAAAAGAGAATGTGAAGGGGCATTTTAATGTGGAGGGGTTACCACCACATGAATTTGGGAGGTGAGGAGTAACCCTCCCATGGGGCACCGGCCATGGGGGAGGGGTACCCCCTCCTCCTATAAAAGGCCCCCTCACACCCCTTCTTCCTTACACCTCCTCGTGAAGGATCTCTCTCCCCCTCTAGTATTTTTTCCCCATGGTCTCGGATTAGCGTGATACATGTTCCCGGTGGCTTTATCTAGAAAGGAGTAGCTGCTTCCGCTGCTTTACTGGAGCGAGGGATGGAGGTTGTCGGGGTACCGGACGTGTGTGTGATCACGGATGCACCGCTGCTTTGTGGTGCTGGACTTGGTGGTGCTGGACTTGCTGGAGCTGGCTCTGATGGACGTGTTGGAGCCGGACCTGCTGGACTTCATCACGATCTTGAGATCGACAAGTATACGACTACATCATCCACGAGTTCCAACTCGTTAACAAAGCTTTGTTGTCTTCGAGGGTAAGTTCTCTATGGATGTATATCCACCCATTGCTTGTATCTAGTAGATAGATCTTGGCATATAGTTCCCACCGTAGGAAATTTTTTGTTTTCTATACTACGAACCCAACAGGTACCACAATAGATCATCCATTACAAACCATAATAAAGGTCTTACAAAAAGGATCTCATGATCCAGTCTTAATACAATCAAAGCAACATAAAGTAAACATAGTAGGCTCCATCTTCAGGGTTACAGGCAATGCCGACGATGGGAGATGATCCTAGTTTAGTTCTCGACATCACTTAAGGGGAAACTAGTTTTCATGTCCACAACTCAGTTGTGGTCAAGTCAAAGTCATCCTTTAAGTCATAAATCATTTTGAAAACATCTGACAACGGAACAGTATGGTCACTCCAACTGTCCATAACCGCGGACGCGACTCTTCGAATAGTTTGACACTCTACAGAGGTGGTACACTTTCACCACAAATTTGATACATCCATCAGGGATAACCCTGAATTATCATACTTGGTATGCGGATAATCAATCTTAACCTTTCAATTACACACCCTAGTATATGCACCTCCCCTATGAGCTTGGCCTACTAGCCATGACCATCTGTCATCCTTGGCACCGCATAGGTGGATATTCATCACGAGGTAGCCTCAGCTCAACCTCTTCCACAAGGGAACCCATACTAAGACATATAATCTTCCAGTCAAGCCATACCCAACTTAGGTATTGTGGTTGTATGGTAAAATTGTAATGGTATCGCATCCGAACCCAACCATCAGCTTTTATCAAAGTCAAGGCTCATGCCTCAATAGTTTCGTCATCAAACCATTGTGTTTCACAACACATGTCAAAACATTTCAATAGAATGAATCATCATTCCAAGGTTTTCATAATCATTTTCACCAAGTATTCCCATCTAAAGTGATCAAGTTTTATGCTTAGCACTATCCACTAGTATTGAGGGTAAACATTGTTTGAGGGTGCTAATCTAGTATAAGTATCCAAGACTAATCCTATGATCTTGATAGGATCCATTCTATTTTCCACTAATCATAATTCATTAACTAAGTAAGAACTGTAGTAAAGGGGAAAGTAAGGCTAGGAGTAAAACTGGGAATTGGTAAAGTTGCATAACCAAGCATGCCTAGTGCATCTGGTATAAAGGGCTTGCATGGATAGCATGCATAGTTCTAGCTTGCATTAGTGATGGCTTGCCTTGAGCAGAGCAAATGTTGCAGTCGTTGAAGTTTTCCTCCTCCTCCTTGAAGTACTCCTCTTTGTTGTATCCCGGGTCCGTACTAGCGTCTATAAATACATTCAATGTACACAATCACCAAACAACACTTCACTACTTCTATTTAGCACACAAGGCTCATACTAGATGATCTAGCATCATCTCAAGCATTACATGTTATAATGTCCTATTTTTATTCCTCTTATTTGAGAAAAGTAATTTCTACTCATTGAAATTGTTTAAGGTTTAATATTCTCCAACTAGAATATGGGATAATATGGACTATGTCCTCACCACATTTTCTCAAGCTTGGGAATGTGATTTAAAATGATGGTCATGCATTACAAGATTTAATATTACTATTTAATAATATTTAAGTGACTAGAAAAGCCTATATAGCTTTCTTTTAATACTAGTCCAAGTTTAATATCTATAAAACCAAATGTTTTTATATATTCATGTAGAGCATAGCAAATGTGATTTTTGAGAGGTGGAATCAACTCAAAAGCATTTATAGTTTATTTTAGACAAATGTTTGAAGAGTCAAAAGTCTCTGTCTTGTTATTTTTAGTATAGGTGATCTAAAGTTCCAATTGGTTTGAATCCAATAGGAGTGATTAGATAATTCCAATACCTTTCCAAAAAAATTGCAATCATGCATTTTGGTTCGGTATATCTCTTTGAATTCAATTTTGAATCTACTGACAGAATAAGGTTTTAACTAAATTGACAAAATCTTATTTGAATCACTGGGCTCTACGCGGGAAATGAAATGGGCCGACCCAACTGTACTACGCTTGCGTAGCGGGCTGCTGACAAAACAGCCCCACGCGTCAGTGACTCAACTAAACTGAAACATTATCTAGCAATCCTGGACTTATGATTAGAACAAGATCTAATGGCCGAGGTTCATCGTCTACGTCGAATGGCTCCAACAATATTCTAACCCTAACGCGGCGGTGGGGGTCACTTGGGACTTACCGGGGCTCCAGCTAAGGTCGGTGATGGGGGCGAATGGGGTTGTCGTCGATGGCGGTTCGAGGCACGGTCACGGCGGCTCCTGGGGTGGCCGCAATGAACGTCTTCCTTCCTCGACTGCAGCGGCGGACACCGGTCAAATTCCAGCATTGTGGTGCTCGCCTTGCTCCAGGGAAGGGTCGGTGAGGTTCTTGGGTGATTGGGGAGTAGAATGGTGTGGAGATTGAGGTCTGGGGTGCCCTCTATTTATACACCCAGGGTGGAGGCACGGCGGCATGGTCTGGCTTCTCCGGCGACGTTGCTATAGGTCGCGTTCGTCATGGTGGAGGGCATGGGTTGGTGTAGTTGACTATGGTGAGGTCAGGTCTAGCTACTAGGTGCCGTGGGCGTGGGCGGCGTGGCGTGCAGCGAGTGGTTCGTGCTCGACCGGCATGGCCGGCTCGGCACAAGCATGGCACTGGTCAATGTGGCTAGTGATGCCTCTCCTTTGCACGGATAAGTACCAGGGATGATCATGGACAATTGAGTGGGTTGATTGCAGTACAAGAGATGAGCAATTGATAGCTCCAAATAGTGTATAGTTGTTGAGGTTGTACTGTGTCTGCCAAGTGTTCAACCAAATGTCCGCATGAATATTACTTTCATATATTTGGATGATTTTTGGTGAGTGATCTGAGTACTTGCTTAGTAGTCTATGGTTGCTGGGATATGTCAAGTGGAATTGATTTGAGTGGTTTTTGAAAAGTGGTGGTGATCTATGCATATGAACTTGATTCAATTTTGCAATGTCTCTTAAATAGATTTGAAAATAGTTTCTGTCCTTTTGTAAAGTTCACTTGGATTCACTTTTACTTGGTCTAGCAAGGGGTGAAAATATTGGGAATTGTTTCTGTTAGAAATCCTTTATTAGAAACACCCAAAGTGGTCTAGTGGATAAGTTTGGCCAAAATGACCATTTGATCATATGATTTATATTTGATTTTCTTTTCATTTGATTCTGTTTGTAATTGACCTAGATGATGTAATATTCATCTTTAAACTAAACCTTACCATTTGTAACAATCAAACATGGCAATTGCAAGCCTTCACACAATAACACAATTCACACATACACTCATATTAAGTTTAAAAATAAAAGTTTTTGTTAACCCTAAACTTGGGTGATTAGAGCTTGATAAGCTTGATTAATACTTTTGGGATGTTACAATCCATGTTGTTTATGAATAGACCACACATGCAATGAACTCTAGTGGATCCATGAGGTTTATGAAAAGAACACACATGCAATGACCTCTAGTGGATCCATGTGGTTTATTAAAAGAACACACATGCAATGACATCTAGTAGATCCATGTGATTTATGAAAAGAACACACATGCAATGAACTCTAGTGGATACATGTGGTTTATGAAAATAACACACATGCAATGGCATCTAGTGGATCCATGTGATTTATGAAAGAACACACATGCAATGGCATCTAGTGGATCCATGTGGTTTATGAAAAGAACACACATGCAATGAACTCTAGTGGATCCATGTAGTTTATGAAAAGAACACACATGCAATGATATCTAGTGGATCCATGTGGTTTATGAAAATAACACACATGCAATGAACTCTAGTGCATCCATGTGGTTTATTAAAACAACACACATGCAATGAACTCTAGTGGATCCTTGTGGTTTATGAAAAGAACACACATGCAATGAACTCTAGTGGATCCATTTTGTTTATGAAAAGAACACACATGCTAGAGTGGCATCACTTCATGTGTTCTTTATCAAAACCTCACGGATACATAGACATCCAAGTGGGTGTGGTGATGCAGCAACTTTCAAGCTGGTGGTAGAACGCATGCTGCAGTTCAATTCCAGCATGCTGCTAGGGTTCCTGGACATGGTTGGACACCACATGCTTGAGTGGCATCATTGCATGTGTTCTTTTCCTAAAACCACAATGATGTACACTAATACACACACACATCCAATGGCATCTAGTGGATCCATGTGGTTTAGGAATAGAATGCACATGCAATGAAATCGAGTGGATCCCTGTGGTTTATGAAAATAACACACATGAAATGGCATCTAGTAGATCCATTTGGTTTAGGAATATAACACACATGCAATGACGTCTATCAGATCCATGTGGTTTATGAAAAGAACTGATATGTCCAAAACGTATCTACTTTCCTGAACACTTTTGCTATTGTTTCTCCTCTAAACTTGTGTGATTTGGATACAACTAACACGGACTGACGTTGTTTTCAGTAGAATTACCTTGGTGTCTAGTTTTTGTGCAGAAAATCAACTATCAGGAAAAATCCCGGAAAATATGACAAAAATCCTATTTCACGAGAAGACTCAAGGAGCCAGAATATGAGATGGAGAAGGGCTAGGGCCTGGCCACACCACGTGGTTGCGCGGGCTAGGCCTGGCCACGCCAGGGGGTGGTCTGGCCGCCCCAAGCACCCCCTCGGCCTCCCTCTTTGCCTATTAGTGGCCTCCTGACCTAAAAACCCAGGGGGTTTCGACGTTTTTCCAGAAAGACTTCCGTTGTGCCGCCACCTCCAGATTTCGCGATTCGGAACCAGAAACTCCGTTCTGGCACCTTGCCGAGACAGGGAATTGGAGGAGATCATCACCATCATCATCACCATCGCTTCTCCATCGACCATCCATGTTTCCCCCATCTATGAGTGAGTAATCCCCCGCTGTAGGCTATGGGGATGGTAGGGATTAGATGAGATCGTTCATGTAATGACATCGGATTGTTAGGGCATGGTGCCTAGTATCTTCTGTTAGTGCTTTTTGACTTTGTTGTGACTTGTTATGCTTAATGCTTGTCAGTAGGGGCCGAGTGCCATGATTTCAGATCCGAACATGTTATTGATTCATTATGATAGCATTGTTTATGGTCTTACCTGCAAGTTGTATACACACGTTGTTGTCCGGAACCAAAGGCCCCGAAGTGACAGAAATCGGGATAACCGAAGGTAATGGCTTTGATGTGAGGATCACATGTGTTCACGGAGTGTTAAAACTTTTCTCCGGTGCTCTATTAAAAGGAGAACCTTAATTGCCAGTAGTTCCCTTGAGGCTCGCTGCAAACGGGCTGGTAGGACAAAAGATGTTGTGCAAGTTCTCATTGCGAGCACGTATGACTATATATGGAAAACATGCCTATGATTATCTAGTACTTGGATGCTTTATCTTATTTATCTGCAAATGCCCTATGTTCTGATTGCTATATGAATTGTCTTGTCCATGCAACGCCCGTCCATCCATCCCTATGCCCACCACGCTTTAATCCTACTGTTTACTGCAATTCTTACTACTGTCTTTACTTTTACCATTGCTATTATTTTGCTATTGCTACTACAAAACTGTTGCTACTCATAAACTGATGTGAGCAAGATTGTTTCCAGGTGCAGCTGAATTGACAACTCAGTTGTTAAGGCTTATAAATATTATTTGGCTCCCCTTGTGTCGAATCAATTTTTGGATTTCACTTCCCTCGTAAATACTACGATACACCCCGTATACTTGTGGGTCATCAAGACTATTTTCTGGCGCCGTTGCCGGGGAGCATAGCTTTATTATCAAGTCCACTTGGAATCATTATTGTTCGCTGCCATCCATCCATCATGGGTAAGTCTCGTGATGGCAAGGTCCCTATTTTACCATCCACTACAAGGAGAGGTACGGTTCTGAACACCTCTTTTGCTCTTGATTCACCATCTGTTATGAGTAAACTCCCTACACCACCACATACACATGCTACGCACACTTCTACTACTACTGAATCTGAAACTTCTGATACTTATGATGCTGCTTCTACTGTGCTTGATAAGAGTGGTTCATTAGGTCCTTTCCTAGATGCTACGATTGCTAGAACTATAGCTGGAAATACTGAAACTCCTAATGAAGCCACTACTACACCTTTTAGTTCACTTGAGTCTAGAGAGAGCTATGATATTGAAGACGGTTATATTGAGATGACCGATGAATTTCTTAAAGAATGTCAAAACACCCATGACAGGAGTGATGCTAAGAGTCTCCTTGAGAGGCGTACTATTAAACCCAAATTGTCACCTAATGCTAAGTTCGTTGCATCTCCCATAAACATTAAAGATAAGGATATGATTTCTCTCTTGATCTATCTTACATAGCTATTGTTGAGAAAGAACCTTTTTGTGGGACTAAGAATGAAAGTGAGGTAGCACATATGACTGAGCTACCATGAGTGGCCTATTTTCTGATGATATTAAGATGCGCACCTACTTTGTTGCTAAAATTTTCCCCTTTTCACTAAAAGGAGAAGCTAAAACTTGGTTTAATAATTTACCTCTTGGATCTATTGATAGCCCCGATTGCTTGATTAGTACTTTCCTGTAGAAATATTTTCCTCCTAGTGCTAGACATGCTATTTTGCAGGAACTTTTTGATTTTAAATAGGGAGAAAAAGAGATATTGCCTGAATCATGGGCAAGGTTTTGTTCTTTGATTCATGCATAGGATGGATGTCCATTACCTAAGAATGAGCTTCTTGATATATTTTATAATGGACTAACTGAAGAATCTAGGACATACCTGGATAGTTGTGCTGATTGTGTTTTCAGGAATAGGACTCCCAAGGAAGCTGAGGAATTAATGGCTAAAATAAGCAAGAATTATGAAGAGTGGACTCCCCCTAAACCAGCTATACCTGAAACAATTATACCTGAACTAACTATCCCTGCGCTTACACCAACATCAAAAAAGAGGGGAGTTATTGAACTAAATGATGAAGTGATGAAGGAAGCTAAGAAATGTCTTAAGGAGAAGGGAATTAAAGCTGCAGATGTCAAGAATTTACCTCCTATAGAAGAATTATGTAAGCCTATCCCCCACTCATCCACTATTGAGGTCCACGCTCTCCAACACTTTGATGAAGGTGATATTCCTTACCTTAAACCTCATGATCATTGCTTAGAAGAATTCGATATTTTTATTGTTAAGCAAGATAATTTTAATAAAAGGGTGCAAAATAATTTAATGGAAAACTCTAGAGATATTGTTGAGTTAAAAGATATTGTGGAAAGAACCTCTAATGATGTTAAAATGCTTGTTAAACATTTTCAAATGGTTCAAACTCAAATAGATCAGCTTATTAAAGTGCAAAAAGACTTGCTAGTTAATCCTGCTAAAGAAGAACATGCTTATGAAATTAGAACTAGAAGTGGTGCTGCTACCCAGGATCCTCTATATCCTGAGGGGCATCCTAAAAGAATTGAGCAGGATTCTCAACAAGTTTAAAATAGTGGCACTACTCCTAAGAAAAGAAAAAATAAACATAAAACTACTGTTGAACCCTCTGAACCTGCTAAAGATCCTACTAGTATATCTGTCTCTGATGCTGAAACTGAAAGTGGTAATGAAGAAAATGATGTTCCTAATAAAGAAAAAGTTGAAGAAGAACCTGAAAGGCACACTAAGAATACTAAATACACTAAAGAAGAATTTGTTGCTAAGAAACATGGTAGTGAAAGAGAGCCTGGGTCCAAAAACCTATGCCTTTCCCTGACAAGAAACACAAGTCAAAGGAAGATGAACACTATAATAAGTTTTGTGAGTGGATGAAACCTTTATTCTTGCAAATTCCTTTGACTGATGCTATTAAATTGCCTCCTTATTCAAAGTATATGAAGGATATTGTCTCGAATAAAAGGAAGATCCCTAATGAAGAAATTTCTACTTTGATTGCTAATTATTCCTTTAATTGTAAGGTTCCAAAGAAACTTGGAGATCTAGGGATTCCAACTATTCCTTGCTCTATTAAAAATAGTTATGTTAGAACTGCTTTGTGTGATTTGGGAGCAGGAGTTAGTGTCATGCCTTTTTCTCTCTATAAGAGACTTCAACTGAAAAACTGATACCAACTGATATATCTTTGCAAATGGCTGATAAATCTACCACTATTCCTGTTGGTATATGTGAGGATGTACCTATTCATGTGGCTCATAATTGCTTGATATTAACTGATTTTTGTGTGCTTGAAATGCCTGAAGGTGATAATATGTCTATTATTCTTGGGAGACCTTTTCTTAATATTGCAGGAGCTGTTATTAATTGTAATCAAGGAAAGGTGACCTTTAATGTTAATGACAAAGAACATATTGTCTATTCCCCAAGAAGATTTATAGGACTTATGGTTTAAATTCAATTGAACATGTTGAGGACATTCAAGTTGGAGAAATATATTGTCCCATACCAAGAGAAAAATTTGAAACTATTATGATTGGGACCATTGCTATCAAGGTTGAGGTAACATAATCATTAGTGGAACACAAAGTTTTGTTACATATAAAATTGTTTTGGTAACAAGACCTGATCAACCTTGTTAACAAAGGGATTTTAATGAACAAAACAATGTTTTCACCATGATTATCTTTGTTTACTTTTATTTTATCTTTTCTAGGTTTTGCTTTTGTTTAGTTACTTTTCTGTTGTTAGTTGCTTGCTTGTTAGAGTGTCTTGGAAATTCTGAAGTTTTAGTTTTGTCTTTTCATTGCATCATTCCAGAAACCTTTTTCTGTCAGAAAATCATTCATCTATACCTGAAAATTGCTCGAAAATAAAGTGTCTCGAAAAATTCTAGAAAATTCATATTAAATTTTTACGTGAAAAAAGGGGCAGAGAAGTGCCTGGGAAGTACCAGGGGGACCCACCAGGCAGGCACACCACCTGGTGGCGCGGCCAGCCCAGGGGCGTGCCTGGCCATGGTGTGGGCCACCCCTGGCCCTCCACTCACTCTCTCACTTGCCACTACTCTCTCTCCCCCGACAAAACACCAGTTCATTGCTCGAAATCGTGTTCTTTCGGTTCTTGCCCTCGATTTTTGGATCTCCTTGCTCAGCCGATCTTTGCTGCTGAAATTTGGAGCATTTGTTCTTTGGTATGTGACTCCTCCGCTTGTCCAAGTAGATTTGTGTTTAGTGGTTTATATCTTGGGTATTTTGCTGCTGTAGGTGACAGGTTATGCGAGCTTGTAAGCTTGTTCACTTCTTATAGATATTGTTTTGATGCATGTTTAGGCCTCTATAAGTCCCTATGAGCAGTGCCCTTGATTATGTATTCACTTTGCAATCACTTGTTTAGTGGATGTTTAAATTTCAGAATATCAAAGATGAACAACCACACCTTTGGATAAATATTTGAGAGGGACATACCTAGGAGGTCAAGGCCTTCAAGATCAGCCTCTCAGTTTAGGCCTTCATACAACGAAGATATCATTGCACCACGCTTTGGCAATGAAGGAGATGAGGGGGATGCTGACCCATCTACTTTTCCTTGTTATACCTTCTTACGAGCTGCAGGGATTCTCGATGATTTCTTACTATTGATTCAGAGGGTTGGTTTGACCTCATACATGGAAGATGAGAGTGAGCAATATGCCATGCTCACCAAAACTTTCGCTGAGAGTTTCGTTTTCACTAACACCCCCTATCAGTCAACTGTTTCTTTCAGAATTTATAATCTGCCATTTACCATGCCATTGGGAAGATTTTGTAGCATTATAGGTATAAGCATGATAGGGACCGTGAAGAAGATTCAAGGGCGGCCCGCTGATTTGCTGGAACTCTATCGAGGTGTGACTAATGACGATGACCGTGTAGCCCAGCGCGGGAAGATAAGAAACATCCAACTCCCAGCTCTTAGATACTTTGCCTATTATCTTGCTACTAGCATTCTTGGTAGGGAGAATACGAGTAATATCTCCAATTATCATTTAGCCTTCCTCGCTGCTGCACTTAATAATGATACTCGGTACAATCTTGGCTCTCTCATTGCTCGCCGCCTAGCAGCTAGGGGACCTATTTATGGGGGCATCATCGCTTCACGTATGGTTAATGCATTAGAGCTTTTGGTGGATCCAAATGATACTATATTGGAACCACAAAGGCTTGACCATGCAGCCATGAAAACACATCACTTCGTCACTGCTGACTCTAATTTGGACAGTTTAATATACAGGATATTGTTTACTGACGGGGATGAAAGGGATATTCCTTTGCCACAATCTACTTTATTCAGTGTTCACAGGAGGCCGTGGTCGCGCTCCAAGGAGGATGTGGAAGAGCAGCTCCGCTTGCTTGGTTTCCACAGGCAGCACCAGGAGGATGTGCCCTCCTACGATTACTCTGCGCACTACGGTGGGGCATCCTCGAGCTCGCACCAGGACGAGGGTACCTCCTCACCGTACTACGGAGGCGCGCCATCTTGGCCAGCTTGTGATTGATACCCACTTAGGCCAAAAGCCTAAGCTTGGGGGGAGGTACACCAACATCACACTCATCTCCATATCATGTTTAGTCGGTACTTTGTATATTCATGTTTTGTTCTCTTTTTAGTTTTTGTTCTCTCTTTGCTTTTGCTTTCTAAAACACAAAAAGACCAAAAATATTTCTTTTGTTTCTCTTCGTTTGCCTATTTTTGCCTGTTTGCTTTTCCCTTTTTGCTTTGTTTGAACTATTCGAAAAACCCAAAAAGATTTTGCTTTGCTCGTTCTTCCTTTTTTTGGTTCTTGCTTTTAAAAATCGAAAACACCAAAAATATTTGTTGTTCTTCTTTGGTTTTGTGAGTTTGTTGCAGGGTTCAGCAGTCCTCAGTGGAATTTGGTTTCATGTTATTATTCAAGCCACACAAGTGAAGGGCAATAATGAGGATTAATGACAACTTGAGGTGTGGTAAGAGGCTGGTAACGAACTCTATTTGTTTTCATTTTTGTACATATACTGATCATTGTGGGCATGCTTAGTCTGTTCATGTAGGGTGTATATTATTTATGGATGCTTAGTAGTTCTTGCTTTCTTATGATTAGCTCCAGCTCGCTGATAATTTGTAGCATGCCATTTGAATGTTTGCTTGCATTGGTCTATTCATAACTTGGTATGACATTGTGGTATCCTCCTCTGAATGTTTCACTTGAATCGACTTGGCACATGCTCATGGATGCATATGACTGAAACAATAATCAGTTAAGCCTCGATGAACTATTTTGCCTGAGGGGTCTTGAATCACTTTCATGCCATGATTAGTCATGTTTTGTTGCAAGCATGATTATGACAATTACTGCTCTCTCGTTTGTCGCTCCCTTACTATTGCTAGCCTTCACTTGCAATGACTATGCTATACTCGTGTTTCCAACTCCCCAAAACCAATATTGCCAAAGTGTCCACCATACCTACCTATTAGCATCATTTTCTATTTCCATGCATATTCAATATGCCTTGTTTTCTTCCGAATAAAATGTTTGATTTCTATGAGAAAGTTAGTTAGTAAAGCTCTCACGAACTTGATGGCACACTTTACCTTCTTGCACTTAATAATCTTGAACCATTGTGTCCATCTTTGTTGCGTATATGCTTGCGCTTTATAAGTTGAAGTTAGCAGAACCATGTATCATGGGGAACGCTTTCAACATTGCACGGGTACTTTGTACCTCGTTGATATCATGATGCTTTTGCTCATGGATCTTGGCGGTGTAAAATAGAAGGGGAACTTGTATGATCATGGAGTTTATACATGTGTTAGAGAAACGCCTGGGCCGCTAGCCTAAGTCATGCCTAATCATGGTGGAAACTTGCAGCATAACAATAATGAGCATTCTATGACGCATCCTCAATAAAAACCTATGAAAATAGCAAATAAAAAGATCGCTGAGATGCTCATTGTTTGCTTGCCTTGTCATTTTGATTATGGGATAACTCATGTATCATGTGCAAGGGGTACCCCGTCGACGGTTCTCTATGATACATATGTACTTACAATTACAAGATCTTACTTGTGACTGAAGTTGAGTAGCATGAGGTCCGGTACTCGTAAGTAAGGGGCATGAGATTTTAGCTTATAACTTGTTAAGCATATCCTCTTAGTTGTGTCACTTTAACCTTAACCATTTAAAGATGCTTATGATAGGGGCAATAAGAGCTCAAAGCTAATGAATACCATACTTTCAGCATTTGGAAGCTTTTCAAACTATTCAAAACCTTTTCATTTCTTTGTTGAGTCTCCACATATTCTATGAGCACTTGCTTGAGAGCATAGTTGTCATTCTTAGTGTAATATGCTTGTCTCAAAACTTGATTATTTGTGTTATGACTTTGATGCTTGTATCTTTGATATCTTTACTTCTAGTCTTCACTTGAACTTCAGAGGTGCCTTGGCTTTACAATCAAAGGCAAGAAAGATACCACTCTATCATACCTTTTTATGAACATTACAATGTTGCTTATGTTTATGTTTCATGCCACTTATTATTTTTGAGTTGGAATCTCTTCATAGCTTGCAATGACTATTAAGTATACTTAGTTGCATACTCCTTATTATGAATTGACTGAGTAGTTGATCACATGCTGAGAATATATACATCTTATTAAGCAAATGTGTTCATGAAAGTTTCTTTTATCGCACTCAGTTTTCAACTGAATTGCTTCAGGACAAGCAATAAGCTAAGCTTGGGGGGAGTTGATACGTCCAAAACGTATCTACTTTCCCGAACACTTTTGCTATTGTTTCTCCGCAAAACTTTTGTGATTTGGATACAACTAACACGGACTAACGCTATTTTCAGCAGAATTACCTTGGTGTCTAGTTTTTGTGCAGAAAATCAACTATCAGGAAAAATCCCGGAAAATATGCCAAAAATCCTATTTCACCAGAAGACTCAAGGAGCCAGAATACGAGACGGAGAAGGCTTGGGGCTTGGCCACACCACCTAGCCATGCGGGCTAGGCTTGGCCACGCCAGGGGGTCGTCTGGCCGCCCCAGGAACCCCCTCGGCCTCCCTCTTCGCCTATAAGTTGCCTCCTAACCTAAAAACCCAGGGTTTTTTGACGTTTTTCCATAAAGAGTTCCGCTGCGCCGCCACCACCAGATTCCACGATTCGGAACTAGAAACTCCGTTCTGGCACCCTGCCGGGACAGGGAATTGGAGGAGATCATCACCATCGCTTCTCCATCGACCATCCATGTTCCCCCATCTATGAGTGAGTAATCCCCCGCTATAGGCTATGGGGATGGTAGGGATTGGATGACATCGTTCATGTAATGGCATCGGATTGTTAGGGCATGGTGCCTAGTATCTTCTATTAGTGCTTTTTGACTTTGTTGCGACTTGTTATGCTTAATGCTTGTCAGTAGGGCCCGAGTGCCATGATTTCAGATCTGAACATGGTATTGATTCATTATGATAGTATTGTTTATGGTCTTACCTGCAAGTTGTATACCGACGTTTTTGTCCAGAAGCAAAGGCCCCGAAGTGACAGAAATCGGGATAACCAGAGGGAATGGCTTTGATGTGAGGATCACATGTGTTCACAGAGTGTTAATGCTTTGCTCCGGTGCTCTATTAAAAGGAGCACCTTAATTTCCAGTAGTTCCCTTGAGGCCCCGCTGCAAACAGGCTGGTAGGACAAAAGATGTTGTGCAAGTTCTCATTGCGAGCACGTATGACTATATATGGAAGACATGCCTATGATTATCTAGTACTTGGATGCTTTATCTTATTTATCTGCAAATGCCCTATGTTCTGATTGCTATATGAATTGTCTTGTCCATGCAACGCCCGTCCATCCATCCCTATGCCCACCGTGCTTTAATCCTACTGTTTACTGCAATTCTTACTACTGTCTTTACTTATACAACTGCTATTGCTACTACAAAATTGTTCCTACTCATAAACTGTTGTGAGAAAGATTGTTTCCAGGTGCAGCTAAATATACAACTCAGTTGTTAAGGATTATAAATATTATTTGGCTCCCCTTGTGTCGAATAAATAAATTGGATTTCACTTCCCTCGAAAATACTACGATACACCCACTATACTTGTGGGTCATCAAGAACACACATGCAATGACATCTAGTGGATCTATGTGGCTTATGAAAAGAACACACATGCAATGAACTCTAGTGGATCCATGCGGTTTATGAAAATAACACACATGCAATTAACTCTAGTGGACCCATGTTGTTTATGAAAAGAATACACATGCAATAACATAGAGTGGATCCGTTTGGATTATGAAAAGAACACACATGCAATAAACTCTAGTGGATATATGTGGTTTATGAAAAGAACAAACATGCAATGGCATCTAGTGGACCCATTTGGTTTTTTAAAATAACACACATCCAGGCATCTAGTGGATCCATGTGGTTTAGTAATAGAACACACATGCACTGAACTCTAGTTGATCCATGTGGTTTATGAAAAGAACACACATGCAATGCCATCTAGTGGATCCATATGCTTTATGAAAAGAACACACATGCAATGGCATCTAGTGGATCCATGTGGTTTATGAAAAGAACACACATGCAATGAACTCTAGTGGATCCATGTGGTTTATGAAAAGAACACACATGCGATGAACTCTAGTGGATCCATTTGGTTTATAAAAAGAACACACATGCAATAACTCTAATGCATCCATATGGTTTATGAAAAGAACACACATGCAATGAACTATAGTGGATCCATGTGGTTTATTGAAAGAACACACATGCAATGAACTCTAGTGGAGCCATGTGGTTTATGAAAAGAACAAACATGCCATGACATCTAGTGGAGCATTGTGGTTTATGAATAGAACACACATGAAATGAACTCTAGTGGATCCATGTGGTTTACGAAAATAACACATATACAATGGCATCTAGTGGATCCATGTGGTTTAGGAATATAACACACATGCAATGACTACTAGTGGATCCATGTGGTTTGTGAAAATAACACACATCCAATGGCATCTAGTGGATCCATGTGGTTTAGGAATAGACGACATATGCATTGAACACTAGTGGATCCATGTGGTTTTATGAAAGTAACACACATGCAATGAACGCTAGTGTATCCATGTGGTTTATGAAAACAACACACATGCAATGACATCTAGTAGATCCATGTTGTTTATGAAAAGAGCACACATGCAATGATCTCTAGTGGATCCATGTGGTTTATGAAAAGAACACACATAATGGCATCTAGTGGATCCATGTGCTTTATGAAAGGAACACACATGCAATGGCATCTAGTGGATCCATGTGATTTATGAAAAGAACACACATGCAATGACATCTACTGGATCCGTGTGGTTTATGAAAAGAACACACATGCAATGAACTCTAGTGCATCCATGTGGTTTATGAAAAGAACACACATGCAATGAACTCTAGTGCATCCATGTGGTTTATGAAAAGAACACACATGCAATCAACTCTAGTGGATCCATGTGGTTTACTTAAAGAACACACATGCAATGAACTCTGGTGGATCCATGTGGTTTATGAAAAGAACAAACATGCCATGATATCTAGTGGATCAATGTGGTTTATGAAAAGAACACACGTGCAATAAACTCAAGTGGATCCATGTGGTTTATGAAAACAACACACATCCAATGGCATCTAGTTGATCCATGTGGTTTCGGAATTATTCACACACATGAAATGAACTCTAGTGGATCCATGTGGTTTATGAAAAGAACACACATGCAATGAACTCTAGTGGAACCATGTGGTTTATGAAAATCACACACATGCAATGAACTCTAGTGGATCCATTTGGTTTATGAAAAGAACACACATGCTGGACTGGCATCACTTCATGTGTTCTTTTTGAAAACCTCACTAATACATAGACATCCAAGTGGGTGTGGTGATGCAGCAACTTTCAAGCAGTGGTACAATGCATCCTGTAGTTCAATTATAGCATGCTGCTAGGGTTTATGGACATGCTTGGACACCACATGCTGGAGTGGCATCATTGCATGTGTTCTTTTCCAAAAACCACAATGATGTACACTGATACACACACACATCCAAAGGAATCAAGTGTATCCATGTGGTTTAGGAATAGAACACACATGCAATGGCATCTAGTGGATCCATTTGGTTTATGAAAAGAACACACATGAAATGGCATCTAGTGGATCCATGTGGCTTATGAAAAGAACACACATGCAATGAACTCTAGTGGATCCATGTGGTTTATGAAAAGAACACACATAAAATGACATCTTGTGGATCCATGTGGTTTATGAAAAGAACACACATACAATGAACTCTAGTGGATCCATGTGGTTTATGAAAATAGCACACATGCAATGAACTCTAGTGGACCCATGTGGTTTATGAAAAGAATACACATGCAATGAAATCTAGTGTATCCATGCGGTTTATGAAAATAACACAAATGCAATGAACTCTAGTGGATCCATGTGGTTTATGAAAAGAACAAACATGCAATAGCATCTAGTGGATCCATGTGGTTTATGAAAAGTACACACATGCAATAAACTCTATTGGATCCATGTGGTTTATGAAAATAACACACATCCAATAACATCTAGTGGATCCATGTGGTTTAGGAATAGAACACACATGCACCGAACTCTAGTGGATCCATGTGGTTTATGAAAAGAACACACATGCAATGCCATCTAGTGGATCCATGTGGTTTACTAAAAGAACATACATGCAATGACATCTCTTGGATCCATGTGGTTTATGAAAAGAACACTCCTGCAATGAACTCTAGTGTATCCATGTGGTTTATGAAAAGATCACTGATGCAATGAACTCTAGTGGCTCCATGTGGTTTATGAAAAGAACACACATGCAATAAACTCTAGTAGATCCATGTGGTTTATGAAAAGAACACACATCCAATGGCATCTAGTGGATCCATGTGCTTTATGAAAGGAACACACATGCAATGGCATCTAGTGGATCCATGTGGTTTATGAAAAGAACACACATGCAATCAACTCTAGTGGATCCATGTGGTTTATGAAAAGAACACACATGCAATGACATCTACTAGATCCATGTGGTTTATGAAAAGAACACACATGCAATGAACTCTAGTGCATCCATGTGTTTATGAAAAGAACACACATGCAATCAACTCTAGTGGATCCATGTGGTTTATTAAAAGAACACACATGCAATGAACTCTGGTGGATCCATGTGGTTTATGAAAAGAACAAACATGCCATGATATCTAGTGGATCAATGTGGTTTATGAAAAGAACACACATGCAATAAACTCTAGTGGATCCATGTGGTTTATGAAAACAACACACATCCAATGGCATCTAGTGGATCCATGTGGTTTCAGAATTATTCACACACATGAAATGAACTCTAGTGGATCCATGTGATTTATGAAAAGAACACACATGCAATGAACTCTAGTGGAACCATGTGGTTTATGAAAATCACACACATGCAATGAACTCTAGTGGATCCATTTGGTTTACGAAAAGAACACACATGCTGGAGTGGCATCACTTCATGTGTTCTTTTCGAAAACCTCACTAATACATAGACATCCAAGTGGGTGTGGTGATGTAGCAACTTTCAAGCTGGTGGTACAATGCATGCTGTAGTTCAATTATAGCATGCTGCTAGGGTTCATGGACATGGTTGGACACCACATGCTGGAGTGGCATCATTGCATGTGTTCTTTTCCAAAAACCACAATGATGTACACTGATACACACACACACATCCAATGGCATCTAGTGTATCCATGTGGTTTAGGAATAGAACACACATGCAATGGCATCTAGTGGATCCATGTGGTTTATGAAAAGAACACACATGAAATGGCATCTAGTAGATCCATGTGGTTTATGAAAACAACACACATGCAATGAACTCTAGTGGATCCATGTGGTTTATGAAAAGAACACACATGCAATGACATCTTGTGGATCCATGTGGTTTATGAAAAGAACACACATACAATGAACTCTAGTGGATCCATGTGTTTAATAAAATAGCACACATGCAATGAACTCTAGTGGACCCATGTGGTTTATGAAAAGATTATACATGCAATGAAATCTAGTGTATCCATGCAGTTTATGAAAATAACACAGACGCAATGAACTCTAGTGGATCCATGTGGTTTATGAAAAGAACAAACATGCAATAGCATCTAGTGGATCCATGTGGTTTATGAAAAGTACACACATGCAATAAACTCTATTGGATCCATGTGGTTTATGAAAATAACACAAATCCAATAACATCTAGTGGATCCATGTGGTTTAGGAATAGAACACACATGCACTGAACTCTAGTGGATCCATGTGGTTTATGAAAAGAACACACATGCAATGCCATTTAGTGTATCCATGTGGTTTACGAAAATAACATGCATGCAATGACATCTCTTGGATCCATGTGGTTTATGAAAAGAACACTCAAGAAATGAACTCTAGTGTATCCATGTGGTTTATGACAAGAACACTGATGTAATGAACTCTAGTGGCTCCATGTGGTTTATGAAAAGAACACACATGCAATAAACTCTAGTAGATCCATGTGGTTTATAAAAAGAACACACATCCAATGGCATCTAGTGGATCCATGTGCTTTATGAAAGGAACACACATGCAATGGCATCTAGTGGATCCATGTGGTTTATGAAAAGAACACACATGGGATGATCTCTAGTGGATCCATGTGGTTTATGAAAAGAACACACATGCGATGATCTCTAGTGGATCAATGTGGTTTATGAAAAGAACACACATGCAATGATATCTACTGGATCCATGTGGTTTATGAAAAGAACACACATCCAATGGCATCTACTAGATCCATGTGGTTTAGGAATGGACCACACATGCAATTAACTCTAGTGGATCCATGTGATTTATGAAAATAACACACATGCAATGAACACTAGTGGATCCATGTGGTTTATGAAAAGAACACACATGCAATGGCATCTAGTAGATTCAAGTGGTTTATGAAAATAGCACACATGCAATGAAATCTAATGGCCATGTGGTTTATGAAAAGAACACACATGCAATGGCATCTATTGGATCCATGTGCTTTATGAAAAGGACACACGTGCAATGGCATCTAGTGGATACATGTGGTTTATGAAAAGAACACACATGCAATGAACTCTAGTGGATCCATGTGGTTTATGAAAAGAACACACATGCAATTACATCTAGTGGATCCATGTGGTTTATGAAAAGAACACACATGCAATGAACTCCAATGCATCCATATGGTTTATGAAAAGAACACACATGCAATGAACTATAGTGGATCCATGTGGTTTATTGAAAGAACACACATGCAATGAACTCTAGTGGAGCCATGTGGTTTATGAAAAGAACACTGATGCAATGAACTCTAGTGGCTCCATGTGGTTTATGAAAAGAACACACATGCAATAAACTCTAGTAGATCCATGTGGTTTATGAAAAGAACACACATCCAATGGCATCTAGTGGATCCATGTGCTTTATGAAAGGAACACACATGCAATGGCATCTAGTGGATCCATGTGGTTTATGAAAAGAACACACATGCGATGATCTCTAGTGGATCCATGTGGTTTATGAAAAGAACACACATGCAATGATATCTACTAGATCCATGTGGTTTATGAAAAGAACACACATCCAATGGCATCTACTAGATCCATGTGGTTTAGGAATGGACCACACATGCAATTAACTCTAGTGGATCCATGTGATTTATGAAAATAACACAGATGCAATGAACAGTAGTGGATCCATGTGGTTTATGAAAAGAACACACATGCAATGACATCTAGTAGATTCAAGTGGTTTATGAAAATAGCACACATGCAATGAAATCTAATGGCCATGTGGTTTATGAAAAGAACACACATGCAATGGCATCTATTGGATCCATGTGCTTTATGAAAAAGACACACATGCAATGGCATCTAGTGGATACATGTGGTTTATGAAAAGAACACACATGCAATGAACTCTAGTGGATCCATGTGGTTTATGAAAAGAACACACATGCAATTACATCTAGTGGATCCATGTGGTTTATGAAAAGAACACACATGCAATAACTCTAATGCATCCATATGGTTTATGAAAAGAACACACATGCAATGAACTATAGTGGATCCATGTGGTTTATTGAAAGAACACACATGCAATGAACTCTAGTGGAGCCATGTGGTTTATGAAAAGAACAAACATGCCATGACATCTAGTGGAGCATTGTGGTTTATGAAAACACACACATGCAATAAACTCTAGTAGATCCACGTGGTTTATGAAAAGAACACACATACAATGGCATCTACTAGATCCATGTGGTTTAGGAATAGACCACACATGCAATGAACTCTAGTGGATCCATGTGGTTTATAAAAATAACACACATGCAATGAACGCTAGTGGTTCCGTGTGGTTTATGAAAAGAACACACATGCAATGACATCTAGTAGATCCATGTGGTTTATGAAAAGATCACACATGCAATGAACTCTACTGGATCCCTTTGGTTTATGAAAAGAACACACATGCAATGACATCTTGTGGATCCAAGTGGTTTATGAAAAGGACACACATGCAATAAACTCTAGTGGATCCATGCGGTTTATGAAAATAGCACACATCCAATGAACTCTAGTGGACCCATGTGGTTTATGAAAAGAATACACATGCCATGAAATCTAGTGTATCTATGCGGTTTATGAAAATAACACAGATGCAATGAACTCTAGTGGATCCATGTGGTTTATGAAAAGAACAAACATGCAATGGCATCTAGTGGATCCATGTGGTTTATGAAAAGTACACACATGCAATAAACTCTATTGGATCCATGTGGTTTATGAAAATAACACACATCCTTCTGGTGGATCCATGTGGTTTAGGAATAGAACACACATGCACTGAACTCTAGTGGATCCATGTGGTTTATGAAAAGAACATACGTGCAATGCCATCTAGTGGATCCATGTGGTTTACTAAAAGAACATGCATGCAATTACATATCTTGGATCCATGTGGTTGATGAAAAGAACACTCATGCAATGAACTCTAGTGTATCCATGTGGTTTATGAAAAGAACACACATGCAATGACATCTTGTGGATCCATGTGGTTTATGAAAAGAACACACATGCAATAAAATCTAGTAGATCCATGTGGTTTATGAAAAGAACACACATCCAATGGCATCTACTAGATCCATGTGGTTTAGGAATAGACCACACATGCAATTAAATCTAGTGGATCCATGTGGTTTATGAAAATAACACACATGCAATGAACACTAGTGGATCCATGTGGTTTATGAAAAGAACACACATGCAATGACATCTAGTATATCCAACTGGTTTATGAAAATAGCACACATGTAATGAACTCTAATGGATCCATGTGGTTTATGAAAAGAACACGCATGAAATGGCATCTAGTGGATCCATGTGCTTTATGAAAAGAACACACATGCAATGGCATCTAGTGGATACATGTGCTTTATGAAAAGAACACACATGCAATGAACTCTAGTGGATCCATGTGGTTTATGAAAAGAACACACATGCAATTACATCTAGTGGATCCATGTGGTTTATGAAAAGAACACACATGCAATGAACTTTAATGCATCCATGTGGTTTATGAAAAGAACACACATGCAATGAACTACAGTTGATCCATGTGGTTTATTGAAAGAACACACATGCAATGAACTCTAGTGGATGCATGTGGTTTATTGAAAGAACACACATGCAATGAACTCTAGTGGATCCATGTGGTTTATGAAAAGAATAAACATGCCATGACATCTAGTGGATCATTGTGGTTTATGAAAAGAACACACATGCAATAAACTCCAGTGGATCCATGTGGTTTATGAAAAGAACACAGATCCAATGGCATATAGTGGATCCATGTGGTTTAGGAATAGAACACACATGAAATGAACTCTAGTGGATCCATGTGGTTTATGAAAAGAACACACATGCAATGAACTCTGGTGGATCCATGTGGTTTATAAAAATCACACACATGAAATGAACTCTAGTGGATCCATGTGGTTTATGAAAAGAACACGCATGCAATTACATTTAGTGCATCCATGTGGTTTATGAAAAGTACACACATGCAATAAACTCTATTGGATCCATGTGGTTTATGAAAATAACACACATCCAATAACATCTAGTGGATCCATGTGGTTTAGGAATAGAACACACATGAAATGAACTCTAGTGGATCCATGTGGTTTATGAATAGAACACATATGCTGGAGTGGCATCAATGCATGTGTTCTTTTCCAAAACCACACTGATACATACAAACATCCAAGTGGGTGTGGTGATGCAGCAACTTTCAACCTGGTGGGAGAATGCATGCTGCACTTGAATCCCAGCATGCTGCTAGGGTTCCTGGACATGGTTGGACAACACATGCTGGAGTGGTATCACTGCATGTGTTCTTTTCCAAAACCACAATGATGCACACTGATAAACATAAACATCCAAGTGGGTGTGGTGATGCAGCATCTTTCAAGCTGGTGGTAGAATGCATGCTATAGTCGAATCCCAGCATGCTGCTAGGGTTCCTGGACTTGGTTGGACACCAAATGCTAGAGTGGCATCATTGCATGTGTTCTTTTCCTAAAACAACAATGATGCACACTGATACACACACACATCCAATGGCATCTAGTGGATCCATGTGGTTTAGGAATAGAACACACATGCACTGAACTCAAGTGGATCCATGTGGGTGTGGTGATGCAGCATCTTTCAATTTGGTGGTAGAATGCATGCTGCAGTTGAATCCCAACATGCATGTAGGGTTCCTAGACATGTTTAGACACACATGCAATGACTCGAACCGTTCCATCTTTGCATAATTTGATGTATGCCAAGATGTATTTCATTGTATAAGACGCTCACTTTCCATTTTTTATACTAATCAGTTTTGCCCTTGGTTTCTTGGTACTACCCAGTTTTGCCCTCTCTCTCTCTCTCTCTCTCTCTCTCTCTCTCTCTCGTAGAAGCCCAAATATGTGCTCACTATGTGTGATATGCCCTGATTGGTTGTCACAGTTGTAACGCGGATCGTGCGCACCAACCGTTGATCCTCTATGATCCAACACGGATCGTTGCACACGTCGTGCCCTTCACAGTACAGTGTGAGACAGCACAGACGTCTCTCTTAGTGAGACTTCTACAAGAAGGAACACAAAGCCGTCCATGGAAAAAGACGTCGAGTGGTCATGTCATGTTTAATCATGTCTGAAAAACCTACTACTACTACTACTACTACTACTACTACTACTACTACTACTACTACTACCACGCCATGACACATGCATAGGGCAACGGGGTCATCAAGTGCACAGTCGTCGACGGGCAGCTGCAATTTATTGCCACTTGATTTTAATAAGACATATCCTATTTTTACACGGCGTGCTCTCAATCTCACTTCAAACTAGGCCCTACCGCAAGAAACTTCCTCGCGTCAGCCGAAGGCCGAAGAGCTGAGAAATGTGTCTCGAGGAGGGGCCCTCGAGGAGACCTAATGTCTCCACATTCATCGAGTCCCTCGCACTCATCCACACCTCCCTCTACTCGATCTAGCACAACCCCACAAATCTCACCGTATAGCCACCTAACTTCTCTACATTTCCCCTTTTAATTATCGGGAAATTTATGGTGTCTCAAACTTCGTACATAGAAATTGTGTTTGCGCCCTTTGCATGCGGCTGAATACAGAACTTCCATGCATGGCCTAGGAAAAAAGTGACGTACCGTGCGCGTGTCGAGGTGCATGGTGCAGCAGTAGCCTAAGCTATGCGGTGCACGGTGGTGCAACGAAACGTCGCTTCACATCACCTTAACTATAGAGCCCCTCTGCCTCTCCCTCTCCGCCTACCCACTCTCACTCTCGCTCACTCTCCTCACGCAACCCTATCCACTGTCCCATCAGCTTCTGCAAACTCTAGAGAAAACCCCAACCGCGCCGGCGATGGCGAAGGAGGATGTAGTGGCCATCGTCGCCTCCAAGGCCGCCAGCGAGGAGGCCCCCGTCTCCGCCCCGGTACCCCTCGAGGCGTTGACAGCAGCCGCTATCCCCGTCCAGGCCCCTGTCGAGGCATCGATCGCAGCCGCCTTCCCCGTCTAGGCCCCCGTCTTCGCTATCGACATAGCCGTCGGCGAAGAGGCCCCTGCCGGTCACGCGTAAATCTAGCTCTTCTGGGACCCCTACGGTCTAGAGGAGTACATCGGTCCGGTGAATCCCTACGACACCGGCATCAACGACCCATGGTCGGAGGTAACTAGGGTTTGCTCCCCTTCCCTGGTTCTTCTCCCGTTCCCATTGTTGGATGCTAGATCTTGGTTTATTAGGGCTCAATTGTTCGCATTTCGTTTGCTCAATCTTCTTACATCATCGAATCCTCCTTTTTCCAATAGGTGTACGGCAGCTACGTCTGTTCAAAATTTGCTCCAAGGTTGATAAATACATATAGGATAATTCAAATTTTCAACCAAATTATCATCAATTTGACACAGCAGCAAAAGTGGTTCAAAGTGTAAATAATATATGTTGATACATTCTTATATGTATGATCTTGATAAAAATATCTCTCATCAGAGCTCTTTGTATACAATAAAGGTTGATCCAGGAACTTCCTCTTCTATTGCAATATATGTAGGGTTCACCATCGCAATTGACTCTTTGCATGGTGTGTTGCGCCTAAACTTATGGCTAGCTCTATATTTGTTCTAATCTAACTTCCTCTTATGTAGGGATATATGCAGGGTTAACCATTGCATTTGACTATTTGCATGGTGTGTTGCGCCTATACTCACGATTAGCACTAATTTGTTCCCATCTAGCTTTTTTTGTTCTGGATGCAGATTAGCATATGTATGCCTTTTCTACATGCATTGTTTTATCCTCTGTTCTGGCTCTAAATCTGCTTATTTTTCGTCTATTTATTTGGTTTGTTTTTCTCATAAGATTCACGATGTTTCGTCAATCTTTCATGCTTTTATTCACCTATCATCTATGCATACCGCTCTCTATCTCTTTTGTTTCTTTGTTCCTTGATATCCATGGCTTGATATTGCAACCCAAATCATGTGCCTCCATGAGAAATTTCATACGGATAATGTAAATGATAAGTTCATACTAATCGGAGAAAAATGCCTACAAGATAATGTGTGAAACGAACAATCAGTCAACCCGGACGAGCTGGAACAAAATATAGACCGGGTGGTTCCATTCACCAACATCCCCACTCGTCTTGACGGAACCAACATTCGAATACTAAGTCGCTAAGCCTCCCACAGAAGCAGCCTTGTCCTCTCACTCTATCTGGTGTGTTGCTATAGTTAAATTTAATTAAATATTTCATTGAATCGTATAAGAAAAGGGTATGTGCTGGACTAAGAAGAAAGTTAGAAGTTTGATGGGCATTACTATAATGAGCCTGTAGACCTAAATGTACACAGATGTAAGGTTCATTGAGTGTTGTACACAATCTAAATACTCTGATTGCTTTACTAAAATAAGTTTGAGGTCCAATTTATGAGAAGAATACAACTTTTTTTACTCAATCGAAATTATACTTTTTCAGTCCTTAAATTGACTATAATCGGTGTCTCTAAAAATTTGTAGATTTAATTTCCAGCTTCCATTAAAAAATAAATCCCTGCTCAATGGAAGATGCATACAGTACAAAGTGCAAGAAGGCATTAATTGACAAAATACTTCATGAAACTATGAACAATCAAAGAACATTCAGTAGTAGGTAACAAATCACAGGACCTCTAAGCTAGCAACTTCGGAATAGATGCAACGCAGGGGATTTTGCCTAGCAAGTGGTGACAGTTTTACCCATAGGCAACAGGTGCAGCTAGGGGAGAGTTCAGCTGACCTTTAGCTCATCGAGCTTGCGGGAATGGTCGTCCGGCGACCTTGTTGAGTTTTGTTGTTAACGGAGGCTGAGGATTGGCGGGGCCAACCTGGGCCCTGGCTGTGTCGCTAATGTCCGTCGACACGGTGCATCCATTGCCTACCTCACGGTCGACAGCATGATGTGGCATCCTCGCTCCACTACAGGTTATGTTTCTTAGGCACACATGTCCTGTAGACCATCACAATGATCGCATGCACCGAGGCGTGCAGGCTGCGGATGCAACTTAGGGGATAGGCTTGCTACCGCAATAGTGATTTTGATCTAGGATGTGTGGCTCTCACCGTGGGGCAGCTGGTGTTCTTCTCCACACGCTTGTTCAGGACACCCGAGCTAGCCAATCCGAGCGACATCCGCGATTCGCGTGGTGGTGAAAGTGAAGATGGAATTAGCTCTTGATGAGGCCTACGCCGAGTCTTGCAGGTCAACGAAATTCTTGCAGATCGGATCCTTGATGAAGCTCTAAAAGTCGTATTGATTCATGACTTCCTGCGGAACATGCTGATCGGGTTGGTCGATAATCGATCGATACCTCGGTCCGGCTGTACATATGCATATGTGTGTGTGTGTATATATATATATGTATATATGTATATATATATGTATATGTATATATATATACGTATATGTATATATATATATGTATATATATATATATATATATATATATATATATATATATATGATCGAGCCTAGGTCTGTGCACATTGACCTCGAGATCGAACCTACTATGTGGTTGGTAAGCTAACAGAACGGTGCGAATTTGTGTAGGACTATTTTTCAAACACTAGACTTCCAGCGACTTGATAGGACACGGTATGTAACAATCCAGAGGCACGACTCGGCACGGAAAGTGACGAGACAAATTGATGACCGAACAGACGACATACGATACGAAGGCACCCAAACGGTCGAACGAAAATCGTAATGTGACAGACTAAGAGAGAAGCCTTAGCGATTTTATTATTAGGTATAGATTTAGACACTCTCACCCTCCAAATCCTGGGGTGGGACTAAACGTTGGAGGTGGGAGAGGGGGCTGGCCAGCGGCGGGTAGTGGGCCTGACACACGCGCCTGGCCCACCTAGTAGCCGGTGGTTGTGGGATCCCGCCCACTCGCCGCCCTAGCCCACCAAGGGTCGTTTCCTCCCCCTCTTGGGACCTCCTAGGTAGGTCCATTTCTTTTATTTAAATAATTTATATTTAATATTAATTTATAATTAAATATTAAATACATATTATTTAATTCCTCCTTGGTTAAAACTATTTTTTGAAAAAAATCTGAACGCTTCGGTATATCTCTGGAACACTTGTGTTTCCCTCTCTTCCTATTTCTCTATCGATATCGGATCAATCCGCAACGTCTTTACCCTTAAACGTGACACTAATCCGGTTCGGGAAAATTCAGACATGATCAAGACATCTCTCAGATCAATGACCAACGACGGTATCTGGAAACACATGATGACCCCTATATATTCCACGAATTTGGTTGTTCGCTTGAACCTTCTAAACACCGAGTCTTATTCCTTTTGCACAGTGATACATGGTTTGTCCAAGACCTGATTTCATGTATTCATATACAGTTCGATCTTGTTACTAACAAACACATTTACTCTTTTCCGTGATATCACATTCTCATGACCTAATCACATGCTTGCAAGCTCATTGATGTTATCTCACCGAGTGATTCCATAATATCTATTTGTATTAAGAGAAAACATTAATACAAGTGTGGTATATAAACATTAAACCAGTGTATCTAACTGTATTAAGCGGAAACATTAATGCAGGATATGTTGCCGCTTAATATAGATAGATACACTGGTTTACATCAGGAAATAATCTAACACTAATGGCATCATGGTGTTGATCATGCTTTTTCTGTGGAAGAGGCTTTGTGAATGGATCAACTACATTCACATATGTACGTACTTTGCAAACTCTAACATCCCCATTTCTATATAATATCTTATTACATGGTAACTTCAGTGTATATGCTTGGCCGTGGAGTGGAACCTCTGGTCCTTCGCATTCACAATGTCCCCATATTGTCGTAGTAGATGCACATAGGGTCCTGCACGCTTGGGAACACTTCAATTTCAATAATGAACTTTTTCATCCAAATAGCTTCATTACTTGCTTCTGTGGTAGACATGTACTACGACTCCATTGTAGATTGAGCCACTGAGCTTTGTTTCACGTTCCTCCAGCTCACCGTGCCACCATTCAGCAAGAACACATATTTTGTTTGAGACTTTGAGTCATCTAGATCAGTAAAAAAGCTTGCATCCATGTAACCTGTTATAGAAAGCTCTTCTTCACGTCCTCCATAGACTAAACACATATACTTAGTTCTTTTTAAATACTTGAGGATATTTGAACTGCATTCCAATGAACTGACCCAGTATTGCATTGGAAACGGCTCGTCAGCTAAGAGTCACACTTAACTTATTACCTTTCATGACCGGTAATGAATCCTTCTTTGCATGATCCTTTCTGAATTGTATCGGAATCTTTTCTATGTAAGTGCTCTGACCAAGTGCCAATAGATGCTTTGATCTATCTCTATAGATCCTGATGCCAAGTATGTAGGCAGCTTCACCCTTATCCTTCATAGAGAATTTACTGTTCAAATAATATTTCATGCTTTTCAGAATATTTACATCATTCCCTATTAACAATATGTCCATATATAGTACCAGGAATGCCACTGACTTCTCATTCACTTTATTTTATATGTAGGCTTCTTCTTAGTTTTAGAAAAATCCAAAACCTTTGATGATTTCATCAATGCAAAGATTCTAGCTCCGAGATGCTTCACTGCTAGGAAACTAGCTATAGATAGATATGCTTTTTGTGGCGCATATAAAATGGCATGCTCCACAAAATTAATTTTGTGGCGCATGTAGACATATGCGCCACAGAAATTTGGTAATTCTGTCGCGCACGGAACCCATATGCTCTACAGAAATGTGTGTTTCTGTGGCGCATATTTTCTCGTGAACCACAGAACATGATGATTATGTGGCGCATATAGACATATGCGCCATAGAAATTTGATGGGACCTAGAAGCAACTAAGTTGGGGAGACAATCATATAGTGCATATGTCTATATGCACCACAAAAACTAATATTCTGTATAGACATATGCTCCACAGGAAGTTGGCCAAAGAAAGTGATCCCACCCCCCCCCCCCCACCCCGCCCGTCCCGTGGATCGCCTTTTAAGTTTGTAGAAAATAAGCGAAAATGATAAAAACTTCAAAAAAAAATTCATATGTAGTTATATTTTGGGGTATAGTTTTAGGGGAAATTGAAAAACATGAATTTCGATGTATTTTGCAAAAAAGGTCATGGCACGGTAAAACGGCCATAACTTTTGCATACGATATCGAAAAAAAATTTAACCTATCAAAACGATCGTCCCGAAATTTGCTACTCGAATTCAACAGCCAAAGCCGTTCTAGATTTTACATAATCCCCACATTCAAAAAGAGTAAAAATTTATGGTCAAAATAAGATTTTTTTCTGCAAAACAAGAAAAAAGGGGGAGACAATTATGTGGCGCATATCTCCTATATGCGCCACAGAATTGTTGGGCAGGATTCGAAATTTGAATTCCACCGGTGCCCTTCTCCCTCCCTTTTTTTCCATTTTCTCCCCCCACTTCTCGTCCCCTCCCCACTTCTCCTCCCCTCCACACTTCTCCCCTTCTCCTCCCTCCGCCTCCTCCTTCTCCACTCTCCGGCGACCTCCACCTCCACCACGGTGACCTCCTACTACTCCTACTCCTCATCCTCCTCCCTCCTCCCTCCTCCCTCCTCCTCCTCCACCACGGTGAACTCATCCTTCTCCTCCTCCACCACCTCCGGCAACCTCCTCCTTCTCCTCCTCCACTACCTTCGGCGACCTCCTTCGGTGACGTGCTCCTCTTCCTCCACCACCATATTCGGCGGCCTCCTCCTTTGACCATCTCCGGCGATACCTTCCTCCACCTCCGGCGGCCTCCTCCTCCTACTCCGACCACCTCGGACGGTGGCCTCCTCCTTCTCCTCCGATGATGACCCACTCCTCCAAGCCCTCCTCCAGCCACCACCACCATCTCCTCCTACTAGATCTAGATCTGGCCCACTTTTTTTGAAATTTGAAAAAAATAATCTGTGGCGCTTATTGGACATATGCGCCACAAAAATTTGAGATATGTCTAACCTTTTTTGAAATTTGGAAAAAACATATGTGGCGCATATTGTTAATATGCACCACAAGAAATTTGATATTTCTGTCACGCATATCAATATGCGCCACAAAATTAAAATTTAGTGGCGGGGTAACAGTGGCGCATCCCATATGCGCCACAGAATTGCAAAATAGGTGCACCACTAATAAGTTGTTTCCTAGTGGTGCTTGCTTCAGTCCATAAATGGACCTTTGAAGCTTGCATACTTTACTAGCATCCTCTGGATTAACAAAACCCTCAGGTTGCATCATATAAAACTCTTCCCGAATGCTGCCATTAAGGAAGGCATTTTCACATCCATATGCCATATTTCCTAATTGAAACGTGTAGCAACTACTAGTAGAATCTGAATAGGCTTCAGCTTCGCAACAGGAGAGAATGTCAATTCCTTGAATTTGTCAGAAACCCTTTGTGACAAGTCGAGATTTGTACACAGTGACGTTACCGTCATCGTCCGTCTTTTTCTTGAAGATCCATTTATTCTCGATAGCATTTTGGCCTTCGGGAATATCCACCAAGGTCTATACCTAGTTCTCATACATGGACTTCATTTCAGATCCCATGGCTTCTTGCCATTTATCGGGTTCAAGACCTTCCATTGCTTCCGCATAGGTTGCAGGTTCGTTATGTTCAACCAACATGACTATGTTCACAAGATAATTGTACCAATCAGGAGTGGCACATTTTCTCGTTGACCTGCATGGTTCAACAGCTATTTCTTCATGAAGTTCATGATCATCATTATTTTCTCCCACTTCAATTAATGAGGGTGTCTCTAGAACAACTTCCGTTGTGACACTCTGTATTCGAAGATCCAGGTCGATAATGTCATCGAGTTCTACCTTCCTTCCACTTACACCTTTCACGAGAAATTCTTTCTCAGGGAAGGTATCATTCTTCGCGACAAAATTTTTGTCCTCGGCTTAGTTGTAGAAGGTATATCCAATAGTTTCCTTTGGATATCGTACAAATATGCATTTTTCTTCTTTCGGTTTGAGTTTGTCAAGCTGTAGTTCCTTAACGTAAGACTCACATCCCCAAACCTTCAAAAAAGACAACTTTGGCTTCACGCCATGCCATATCTCATACGGTGTTATCTTCACGGCTTTTGAAGGTGCCCTATTTGAAATGAATGCAGCATTCTCAAGTGCATATCTCTAGAATGATACAGATAAGTCGGTAAGAGACATCATAGACCGTATATTGTCCAACAGAGTGCGATTATGTTGCTCGGGCACAACATTACGCTGTGGTGTTCCAATCGGTGTAAGTTGTTGTGCAATGCCACAAGCCTTCATATGTGTGCCAAAATCGTGACTCAAATACTCGCCACTCGATCAGCACGAAGGTGCTTGGTTTTCTTGTCAAGTTGATTCTCAACTTCACTCTAAAATTCCTTGAACTTTTCAAAGGTTTCAGACTTGTGCTTCATTAAGTAGATATATCCATATCTATTCAAATTGCCAGTAAAGGTGACAAAGTAACGCTAACCATTGTGTGTGGAGACGCTCATTGGTCCACATACATCTGAATGTATGACTCCCAATAGGTCTGCATCTTGTTCCATCATTCCATTGAACGACGTCTTGGTCATTTTACCCATGTGGCATCGTTTACATGTGTCGAGAGATTCAAAATCTAATGACTCCAGAAGTCCAGCAGAGTGGAGCTTCTTCCTGTGTTTCACACCTATATGACCCAGACGGCAATGCCACATGTACATGGAATTATCATCACCATGCTTCCATTGCTTGGCATCTATGCTATGGATGTGTGTATCATCACAATCAAGGTTCAATAATAATAAAACTTTACTCTGTCATACGTGAGCATAAAACACATTTCCATATAAATAGAACAACCATTTGTCTCTGATTTAAATGAATAAATAGAACAACAAGGACTTCAACTCTATTGCCATTGCTGACGTGCATCGTCACCTAGTCCTTCACTAGGCGTCACTTATTCCGCAACTCCTATTGAGAGTTACATATATGAGCAATAGAACCAGTTTCAAATACCCAGGTGTTTCTCCTGGAACCAGTAAGGAAAACATCAATAACGAGTATATCATATATATACCTTTCTCTTTAGCAATGATCTTGTTAGCCTTCTTATCATCTAGATACTTGGCGCAGTTGCACTTCTAGTGACCCTCACCCTTGTAGTAGAAGCACGTGGCGTTAGGCTTGACCTTGGGAGCCCTAGAGGAAGAGGAAATAGGCTTGTCGTCTTTCTTGGGTTTGCCCCTCTTACCCATGCCCTTCTTGGCGGATTTCTTGAAGTCAACAGTTTTGTTGACCATCAAGACATTGTGATCCTTCTTGATCTCCACCTCCACGCGCTTCAGCATGGCGAACAACTCAGATAGGGTCTTGTACATACCTTCCATGTTGTAGTTCAGCACGAAACTCTTGTAGCTAGGGGCAGAGACTATAGCACCCTATCAACTGCCAACTCGTCAATGATTTTGCAATCAAGGTCGTTCAGGCATTTAACATAGCTAGACATTTTCACCACGTGCTCGCTCAAGATGTTGTGCTCTTCCATCATGAGAGAGAAGAAGAGGTTTGAGACCTCATACCTCTCAGACCTAGCTCGAGGCGCAAATATGGCCTTGAGATCGGTGATGATCTCAAAGGCTCTCTTGTTCTCAAAGCGCTTTTGCGGGCTAGCCTCCATGGCGTAGAGCATGCCACTCTAGACACATGCGTTATCATCGGCCTTCTGCTGATAAACATTTTTATCGTCACGAGAGGCGTTGGCAGCGGGTTGGTCACCTATGGCAGCATCAAGTATGTAGGAGAGTTTCTAGGAAACAAGGAGAATCTTCAGATTTCAGGACTAGGCGGTGAAGTTTGTCCCATCAGTTTTGAGCTTTTCTTTCTAAAGGAAAGGGCCAAGGTTGAAGGTAGGGTGAGACATGTATAATAGTGTTGCAAAGTGATCAATCTTAATGTTCATAATATGGGTTCTTATTTAGTCAAACTAAAATACTAGAACTCCCACTCAAATGAACATCCCTCAATATTCGTTTGGTGACTACATGATCCCTTTACACCGCATCATCCCCCATCATCACGGCCTTTGATGCAGCTGCCAGGGTAGATATCAACATATCGATCACATTATATGTGATGCATGCTTAAACTTTCGGTCATCTGTGTTTCGAGGCCATGTCTGCACATGTTAGGCTCACCAAATTTAACCACAGTGTATTGTAGAGCATACATGGCTTACACCCACCGTATATGAACGCAGAGATGTCTAGCACCTAATCATCATGGTCAACTTCATAAGTTTCTTGGTCGTGCACACATGTGGGAGAACACGAATATTGGAATTATAGTATGAGGGATTATCTTATTATGCTACCGTCATAGGTATAATACTAGCACAACAAGATTCACACAACAGCTAACATCTAATGTAAACAATTGTATTTAGTGTAATATGTAGTGGTTTTGTCGCGTCTTGATCTCCATCGAGAACGCCGGCATTTAAACCAGGTTCACGGTGCCACCTTTCCTTCCGTTGTTAATCCTATAAACACTTACCTAAAAGCACACATATCACTTGCCCTCCTGCAAAACAAAGTTAGACACTTCTACTTTATCTTTGCAAGTTTTACGTCGTTGATTGGGCTTTCGCATAAGAACCATTTCTTACCTATGAATCCAAACACAACATGGATTAACTAGTTGCCACTCTTAATCACTTTTAGGGACGTCCTTTTTAAATGCCATCAACTAATGTCAGAGAGACAGACACCCGCTAGCCACTTATATGGTACGAGCCATATGTTAGTTGTGGAACCGGTCTCGCGTAAGGTTGGTCTAGGCCACATCATCCTACATTGTCATGATATTAGCAAGTACACATGGGAGTGTAGCAATTAGAAAATCAATGCCCAAAAAATATACATGTGTTCTACTCGTACTAGTACATCTATCCATAGATCGCTCTGATACCACTGAAGGGGTTCCGTGGCAGAAAACAAAAAATTCCTACTACGAGAATGCACCAATCTAAGATCTATCTATGAAGAAGTACAGTAACGAGTGGGATACAATATTCATACCTTTGAAGATCGAGCATGGGATTATGTGCGGTGACCCAGCATACCACTTCATGATGTAGTACACTATAATCGTTGACATAACACCAATAAAACACCGTTCACTAGTATTACATCCCTCAGAGTGGTACAACAGAAACACAGCAGGTCCAAGACATGACTATAGATTACAACTCGACTCTTTACATAAGATCCAGAGAACACTCTAGGTTAAAGAGAGAGAAAGAAACTTCTTACAAAGAAGAACCAAAAATAATAAATCTGAACTATATGGCTAATAAGACTAACACCTAAACTATCTGGCTTACAATTGCTACTAATGCAATGCTCTAACGAAGTAGGTTTTATGGCTAGAGTATCTACTCCTATCTAAGCAGACACTTTATCTTCACTTCAGTTGATGTATATTTGACCGCATTGACTTTATTGAAGAACTTGAACTGTCGATGATGGTTTCTTGAGAAGAAATTGATGTTGACGTCGTCTTCAATGGCTTAAAACCTAGCAAGAGTTAAGAAGGTATGGTTGAGTATGAGCGTACTCACCAAGTTCACTAAAAAGGAGTGTATGATGCACTATCTCTACAGCCACAGACCATAGGTCGTAGGCAATGCAGGTTTTGGTAAACATTTCTTCAAAGGTTGCTTTTATTCTGAAAACTATGTCCGACAGCCTTCACAGGTTGACCAGAACCTTCGTGGGGTTTCTTTCCTGCTACGTTTGTAGCTCCTTCCTGGAACAGGGAGTAACATGTAACAATTCTTACACTCTGTAGAGGTGCATCACTTTTCCCACAAGAGACCTTAAGCTTTGTTGCACGGTCAGGAGTATGTCCCTGTTCAAACTTCCATGGTTTGAGGTCCAACCTAAGATCCAAGCCAATCACTGCCCCCTTCACGGCCCCACATGAAGACATGATCCTTCGGGGCTGACTACATCTCCGTTAAGCCCCCTTTCGGGCAAGCTACAACCCTGATGAGTACCCGAAGACTCTGTAAGTAGCTCTGTCTAGCGGTCACCATTAGCTATGGTGAACTCAGACCAAGACAGCTATGCACATATAATTTAGACACCTAGCTCGCGGGGAACTAAGGGGTCCCACCCATGTGCTAGATTCTCTGGAACTCCACGAGAAATCAACAGCCACACGATAATGTCATTCGTCCATGCGAAAGGAAGAAGATACAACTGACTTCTCCATTCCAAATCTCATGGTTGCGCGTATTATACGGAGCTAGAATCACTGGCGACATTGGTTGTTAAGTCCTAGATATTATGTTCCTTTACCACTGGAACTGTATCAATAGATTATTACCACTTGGTAAATAATCCATAATCATATTATTATGAAAATAGTATCTTCTGTCCTTTTTGAAATGTAGGTGATGACAACATTTGAGTTACAAGCATTTGATAGAAAATAATCAAAGGAAATGAGCAAGTTGTGAACTTGCCTTTTGTGATTGCAAGATTATGCACTCACAGTCTTCAATACAATAGAAGCTCCAAATTCTGTAAACAGCATCACGGGTCCGGTAAGGACTAATGTTTAAAGAATCAAGATGCAACGATGCATAAGTAATGTAATGCAATTTGAGAAACGTGAATCTCTAAGATAATTGTATCTGATCTAGGGTTTGGAAATTGATGATGAGTTCTTAGGAATGTGTTGCACTTTTATATTAGTTTCACACTTGTGCTTCATGTTAAGGCTTGTGAAATTGTGTGAAACAATATGTAAACACAACAAATAGTATGCAATACTAAAGCACTCAAATGGGTCATGGTATCTAAAATATTTCTTAAACAAGATTAGGAATCAATTAGAGATTTTAAAGAAGTGTTCAAAGGTCATTTTTAATGTTTCTTAAGAGAATAACTTTTGAGGAAAATATTACTTTACAAAGTAAAAAGTATTTAAACTTAAGGCTAACACTTTAAGTGTTTCTTATTAGCTAAGATTATTAAAGAGGAAAACATTTCTACATTAAACAATCATAGCATAAGTGGTGGAGATTTACATGTTTTGAACAAGGCACCACATTGTAAATAGTTGACTTCTTAACATTCCACAAATTACAATTTAAGTATTATTATTTGAATGAGGTGGAGTTTTATTAAAGTTATAACTGAATGGAATTACTTTATTATTAATACTTATCATTTATAAACATAGAAAGGGCATTACTTAATTTACTTAAAAACATGGTTTAAACCATTGAACAGTTTTCCCCACTTGTAAAAGAAATGGTAGTTAATCTCTTGATGATTTTATAGATGCATTATATCTTTTTGATAAGCAATATACTACTTTGATGATTTTATAATGGACAAAATTAGAATATACTCAATTTTAATTCATCAAACATTAATTAAACTTGTTATTACATTTTTAAACTTTAAACAAATAGTGGTAAAGACAATAGTAAATATTTATATATTTTTAATGAATTAACATAAAAGAAAAGAGTTAAAATAAGATTTATTAGACCTTTACCTTTTATTTGACTTCAATTAAGAAAGATGATATTTTTAATGTGTAGAATTTATTTTTGTGATCATTTTGGTATATTATATGTATTTTTTTGATTTTTAAATATTAAGATGTGATTTTTATAAGTTTAATCACTTTATAAAAAATTAATAAATAATAAATATTTAGTTAAGTGACACAAAAATAAATGAAACAACTTTGTAACTATAGATTTTGTTTTTATAAGAATTTAAGTATATTATTTATGTTTTTCTTATTTACCAATATTAAAATATGAATTTTCAAAGTATTATTACTTATAAAATATTTATTAAATAATTATTATTTAAATAGTTAATACAATAATGTTTGATAATAAAGTTAAATTATAGTTTTTATTTTTCTAAGCATTTTCATATATTAAACATATTTTTCTAAATTATTAAACAAAAGATATTCAATTTCTAAGATTTAGTCATTTTCCTAAATTCCTTAAATCTATTTATATTTAAATTTATATTGTTTACTAAACCGGTAATACTTTTTATGCCTAGGATACTGTTAACCACACCCGCTGACAGGCCGGTCCGGAGCCACCTCAGTAGGGGAGAGGCCCACGGCCAGTTGACCTGACGTCATTGTGACATCGGCGTGACGTCACCACTGGGATTTCTCCCAGGTTGAGCATGGATCGATCGCGGGCGAGTGCGCGGGACTCGGCATAAGGGCGTGTTCGATGCGCCTCTTCGCGGGTGACCTCAAAGTGGTGGCGCTGGGTCATTTGGTCATTGGACTCGCCGGCACTGAGCTTTATCACGGCGGTGGATGGTGACGAACGGCGAGCTAGCGCTACGAACTATACTCAGGCGAATAGATGCCAAGGGAGGGTTCGCAAGCTCGCCCTGAGCACGTTGGTGGCGATGGCGAGGCGAGGTGGGTCAGAGACAGGGACATTGGACGACGAAGGCGGCGGCCGTACTTCGGGAAGAAGAGCTTGGCACAATCGATGGGGATACGCATGCTTGATTCCTCTTGCAGGAAGACGTAGGAGATCATGGCGGAGCTCCTGGGCTACTCTTCTAGTCATGGGGCAGCTCAGAGCGACGATGATGAGCGGCATCTGGGTAGCTAGGGTTTCGGTCCAAGTTGGGAATAAGAGAGAGGTTGTTGTGGAGAGAAAACAGATAGGGATGAGACAGAGGCATCCACGGCGGTCTTATCCTTCCCCGGGCTCGACAGACGGCGAAGAGCAGGTGACAGGGATCGACGGCGAGGCCGACGACAGGCAGCTGCTTGCCAGTGATAGGGATGACGAATAGAATGTCGAAAGGTTATGTGGGCCTGGGCCTTGCTGGGCTGGTGATGGACCATGAGCTACTGCGCGTGAGCAGCAGGTCGGAGGGACAAGGAGGTGGGTTGCAGCCTGGTTGCTACTTTTGGTTATTTTTTTCTATTAAAACATTTTCCTTTTTCTATTTTGTGTTTTCTTTTTCAATTCAAACTTCCTCAATGATTTAAATATTCAGAGAAACTGTAGGTCAAGAATATTATTGTCTAAAGCAAGTATGACCCTCATCTCCCTTTTATTTTATTTTATTGTGTATAAAAATATTCATAATTATATGAAGGATCCTCTTCATTAGGAAATATTATTAAGGATTAGGGTTTTGGGAATTTACTTCCTATAGAAACAAATATTATAGAAATGATTAGTATTTTCACTTAATGAATGTCATGGTAGTGGTTTAAGATGGCTAATGATATAAATAAAATTCTATCCTAGCTTAAGCTCATATAAGGATTAATGTATAAACCCTTTAATGAATTAAATCCTAGGGTTCATAGTTTGGTGGTTTAAATTTTATGGTTCTCGAAAACTTGGAAATTTTCCTATTAAAGTTCTACTTGAATAGTAGTGTTTAGAATTATCATAAAACAATCTTGGTTAGGTCATTATGAATCAATAACAATCATTGGTAGAGAAATACTAAGGTTTATTCAAATATAGATATATGGGTTTTGAGAGGATTTAATAACTCATATTCAATTATGGATATGAATAAATATTAGGCTAAGACATTGCCATCATGTTCTGTGTCCATGGTAATATCTCAACTTAGAGTGAGCTACAAAGATTACTTTCCTAAGGTGATCTTGGTAGTTTATAAAACTAGGTTTCTATTAGGGTTTATGATATTAAAGCAGACAAGGCTTTCATCCATAACACTCATCTAGTTCTCAAATCATCTCTTGGAAGCTTCATTTGTCCAAGACACATTGTTCAATGGTTACCTAGGAATAGGAAATGTTTCACTATCCATTTGATTCTAGGTTTTTAAATGATGAAGTAGACATGAATCTTGTCATGGCTTGATATACTGCTGGTTAAAGGTTTCTAAAGAATCCTTACCTTAATACCTCACTAAGGTTAACTTTAGATAAGGAATTCCTTTCCTAAATATACACTATAAATCTCTCTTATCTATTCACAAAGATCACATCTTCCTAAATAAGTCAATCATCTTACTCCACCATATCCATCAACATATGACGACATGGTCATGCCACTTCAACATTACTCCTTCATTCTTCTCCTAATATATATATACAACTTCCATTTATAAACTACCCTTACTGAATCCATCAAAGTAGTTAGTACTAACTTCATTCCATAAACTCCTTCAAATCAACCTTGCCTCTACTTCCAAGGCTTGCCAGATTACAATTCTCACTATATCTTATGTGATATCAATCCTCTGGTATAGGTATGGTAATACTCTCCATAATACAAAGTTGTTATTGTATTACCTTGGTTAAACTATTATACTTCCAACTACTCCTACAACTTATGTTATATACTTCATCCTACCCTAGCTTGACTTCTCATAATCAAGCTAGATGATTCTTCTTACTAGGGATTTACCTCATTTGGTATACTCACAACTCTTCTTTATCAACTAGTCATCAATTCTCAAGTGACTTGAGAATAATGACCACCATCCTTTCATCAAACTAAGCTTAGGCTTCTAATTGTCTGATCAAGATCTATCATCCACTAAATAATAGACTTGTACTGGTCTCTCTATAGACTTATCTTGCTAAGGAAACTTACTTGAAGTTTATACCTACTTGGCTTAACAAGGTTATTATTGGATACACAAATACTATTAGCTTTCTCATGGCTCCTCAATTACTAGTTTAACTCTTAGGCTTAGACACTTCTTCTAGTTAACTCATGAGTGAGTTATCTCCTTCATGACCAGATGGTTTGATCTCCACCAAGGATCTCATTCCATTGATGATGGCACACTCTACCATAACTAGTTCCTTCTTCTTGACTAATTTACTTAAGGTCTTTAGAAGGTCAACATAATAGGTCAAAGGCTATGAGTCAATAAGTGCTAGGTCAACAATTGATCACTCAACACTGATGATCACTTGACACTAGGACTTGGTTAAATAGGATTGTCATCTATTAACATGACACTAATGGTATGTGACAGATGGTCTTGGGTTGACTTCCCTTTCTACTCTATTTGTAATAAGAGTTAATGTTTAAAAACTACCATGAGACCATGGTAATAATAACTATAGCAAGCAAGTGTATCAAGATTTGGTTATGGAATTTCTTTACTTAAGTTATACACTTAACTTGGTATTCAGAGTTTGTGGTAGGTGAGACCTTGATATCAGCTTTAGAATATTAAGTATTCATCCTGGAGTTGTGGTATGGAATACCATGTAATGATCTCTATAAGATCAAGTACTCCTTATTAAGTAGGGTGTGGTGACTTAGTTTTGTTACATTTGATATACCCTTAGATCAAATTGTATTACCCAAAATAAGGTTTTTTAGCAAAGGTCACATTGAAACTTATCGCAGTCAACTTGATGAACTACTTCAGTTCCACCAAGTTAAGAGAAGCTTCAATCTCTTTGACAGGTTTTATTAAAGAGCACGAAAATTATCCGGATTTTATATGCATGAATGCAATGCACACACCTGTGTTTAGCTTATTTCTAAACTCTAATGCTGGGGTGTTACAGACTCTCCCCCTTAAAATAAACTTCGTCCCTGAAGTTCGTACTCTCTTACGTGTCAGAATGAGGAATTGACTTGTATTGATCACGCTATTTCTCAAATTCCATCGTGATCACAATTGTGGATAATCGTGGTATCCCATATACAGATCTTTTTCCTTGAATTCTCTTCATACGTGGCAACTTCCAATTGGCGCTTCCAATATGTAGCATAACTCCTTCTACTACAATCCCCTGGGTTATGTATTTGAAGTTTTACTTAGGATTGGTTTGGGTCACATTTAGTCCATTCCAAACAGGCTTTCCTACTACTTAACACTAGATTTATTTTAGTGGCTCTCCACCTTCTCCACATTCCAAACCGGCCCAGTTTTACTCCACGGCGCCGAGGACAGCTGACAGGGGGGGTCCCGCATGTCAGTGGCTCTTATAACGTGAAGCGGTACGGGGCAACGTGGACCACACGATTAGAACTAGGATCTACGGCTCACGTTCATCTTTGACAACGGACAGGTCGCCGGCAAGGTGGAACCCTAGCGGCTTGGTAGCGGTGTCGTGGGGGCATACCAGGGCTCTAGCGAGTGCGGCGATGGGGGTGATTGAACGAGGAGACGACGGCGGACTCAAGCAAGGTCGCGGCAGCTCCGGGGGTCGACGAAATCGACAGGGGCTTCTCCTCCTCTGTTGGGGCTAACTCCGGCTCAATTCCGGCGACTGGCTGCTCGAGCGGCTCCAGCGAGAGGGGGGAAATGATCAGTGGTTAGAGGGGAGCTGGGTGGTGTGAAGAATTGGTGCTGGGGAGGGCCCCTTATATAGGCTCGATGAGGGGACCGAGAGGGCGACGGTGAGCTCGTCGGTGACGATGATATAGGGCGCTAGAGGCGTGGGTAAGGTAGGCGGATGGTGGCTTGCCTCATAGCGGTCAGCTACGGCTTAATGGCAATGTTAGGGGCGGTGGCCAATGGTCGGGCGCCTCTCTCGCTCTAAGCGGCAGAGGCGGTGCTCGACGCGGCGGGCGGTGGCTACTGGTCACGCGGCGGGAGAAGGGGATGTCTGGGAGTGTGCTTGGGTCAAGGCGGACCGGCGCGCGCGGGCTATGGTCGAGGGGCGGTGTGTGCGGCCTTGCCGGGATGGTGCTCTGGCGTGTGCTGGCATGGCGCAGAGGCTCAGTGCGGGGCTTTTCCTCGGTGGTCCAGGGCGTGGTAGTGCTTCGTGAAGGGACAGGGGACGGCGGTGTGGTCACGCCTACCTCCCTGGTGCGGGGGAGAGGGGCTGGTGGTCTCCTGCGAGCTGCCCATGCTCAACCAGCGGGCATGGCTTCGGGGTGGCACTGCACTATGGCTAGGGACTAGGGAGTGGCTGGTTTATGGCCTGGTTATAACAAGGGGATATAGAGGGAGTGAAATGGGGTCAATTGGGTCGACAAATCCTTGATCAAAATAGTATTAGTTAGGCAGGTTTGATTCTGATCACAAGGTGTTTGAGATAATGGCTGCATGAACCAAAGTTTTGAATTTTGAGATGATTTTTGGTGGAGTTGTTGGTCTTATGCTTGAGCATCTCTGGTTGCTTGGGATTTTCAAATTGAGATCATTTGAGTAGTTTTTGAAAAAGTGTGATCTAGATACATACACTTGATTCCATTTTCAAATGCCATTTAGAATTAGAGTTTAAATGTTTTTGGAAGATCACAAGGTGGGCCCTGGTACATCTTTACTTGTGCTAGCAAGGGGTGCAAAGATCCATAATTTTTCTGTTTGAATTTGAGTGCTAGGAACACCTAAAGTGACCTAGTTGATTAAAATGGCCAAAGTGACCATTTCTATTTATTAATTCTTTTTTATTTCTTTTTCTTTGGGTTTTGCTTGGGAATGATCTAGATGATGTGGAATTCATCTTAGAATCATTTTAAAACCACTAGAACAAACAATCATGGCAATTCAAAACAATTCCTATTTAATGCAACACACATATTCATGCTTAATTATTTAAATGAGAAAAAGTTTTTGTTAACCCTAAATTGGTTGATTTAGATCTTGATTAACCTTGATTAAAGTTTTGGGATGTTACAACACACCTGTGTTTAGCTCATTTCTAAACTCTAATGTTGGGGTGTTACATTACGTTCCCACACAAAAATTGATGATGAAGCCAAGCTTCGTGTACCTCAAGGTCTAGAAGGCTCCAAGCGTCGAGCACCACTAACGGTAGTGCCTCATCGAGTTTTACAGGCATACGGTGTAAAGACATCTCCCGGGCCCTGGTCCAACAAGGAAGCAGAAGAATAACCTCCAAACTGATTCTAGTAGCACGACAGTGTGCGCTGGGTTGAGAAAACTCTACCTCGTAGAGCATGTTCCAAACTTGGGAACACGCTTGAGAGGGAGAGAGAGCGAGAGAGGTAACGGCAAAGGCCAATTGTGGGATGATGAATTGGGGTGAATGGCACCCCTATATATAGGAAAATCTTAGGCACTCCCACCTTCCAAGTCCCGGGGTGGGACTAAATGTTGGAGAGGTGGGAGAGGGGGCTGGATAGCGGTGGGGAGTGGGCCCCATGCGCGCGCCTGGCCCACCTAGTGGTCGGCAGTGGTGGGAGCCCCCCACTCGCATGCCCTAGCCCACCAAGGGTTGCCGCCTCCCCCTCTTGGGCCTCATCCCTCCTAGGGAGGACCCATGTGGTTTTTTCCTTTTTCTTTTATTTAAATAATTTAAATTTAATATTAATCCATAACTAAATATTAAATACATATTATTTAATTCCTCCACGTTCAAAACTCCTTTTGAACAATGTTCAAACACTTTGGTATACCTCCAGAACACTTCATGTTCCCTCTCTTCATATTTCTCTATCGTTATTCGATCAACCTGTAGTGTCTTTACCCTTAAGCGTGGCAGCCATCTGATTCGGGAATATTCAGGCATGATTGAGACATCGCTCCGATCAATTACCAACAACGGTATTTCGAAACACATGATGGCCCCTGTATATTCCACGAATTTGGTTGTTCGCTTGAACCTTCTAAACACTGAGTCTTATTCCTTTTGCACAATGAGACCTGGTTTTTCCAAGACCTAATCTCATGTATCCATATACAGTTCGATCTTGTTACAGATAAACATGTTTACTCTTTTCTGTGATATCACATCCTCGTGACCTAGTCACATGCTTGCAAGCTCATTGATGTGATCTCATTGAGTGGTCCTAGAGTATCTATTCGTCACTTAGATAGGAAAATCCCGATATCGATACATATGCCTCAACTATTCCTGTAGAATACCCAATGCACACCTTTATAGTCACCCAGTTATGGTCATGGCGGTTGATGCGATCAAAGCAGCAGCAGGAGATAGTGATTAAACATGATATCACAGTCGAAGGATTAAGTCACTATGATTTGCTAGATATCGCAACATTGAACATTGTGACTGGATCACATTGCAATTCTATGATTGGGGGTGTCCATCACTTCATTAAATAATCTTGTTGTCAGTTGACCTTTTAGTCAAATGATGATCGGGAAACCTCGATCATCATCTGCCCAATGAACTAGTACTAGAGGATACTAGGGACTGGTTTGTTTATATACCATACATGTATTAATGTTTCTTCTTAATAAAGTTATAGCATGATACAAAACTATTATGAAAATTAGAGATATATCAATAAAACAACTTTATTTATTGTCCTCGAGGGCATATCTCCTTTAAGTCCTTGGAAGTACTATACACACAAGAGGCGACACACCTGCAGCATGCTGTTACGCTACAGGAATTCCAGCTAGAAGATCTACTTTCGCACTCTCAGTAGGGACCACAGAACCGGAGGTTGTCATCGTACACCGTATGTGTGCGAAACCACGAGAGTGTTGCCATTAGTGGCACCTTGGATGTTGTGAGATGAACTGCTGCACGATGTAGCAAGGGGTGACTTACGAGGTGCTTCGCGACCTTGAGGTCGGCTACAAGTACGACTATGTCATCCACATTCCCCTCAGAATGTTAACCGCTTTCGGACTACAAGGGTATGTATATGAAACATGTCCGTTATATCATTACTCTTAGATGGATCCTGGCTGTTAGGTGTGTTCACGTAGGAAAATTTTGTGTTTTCTGCCCAAACCCCTTCAGCTCACTAGAAGTTACCATTAACACAATGGCCTCATGAGCTAACTCCAGCCTACCATGAAAGACTATAATATCCTCCTGCGAGCTTGAGATCTTAGATTTTCTTCCGATTTCCCATAGTTTCTAGTTAGCAAAGCAAGTTGACACTTTAGATCAACGTTCTTCTTCAAAATAGAAGCTTCACAAGAAGTAGAGTTAGTAGCACAAGCATCATTATTAATGGCAAGAGGAGAGGGCAACTTGGCAAGATATTTTGAGTAAGAAGATTTAAGTTGCTCATGTGACTCGGTGAGTTTGATGAGCTCACCTTTGATGACCCTACAACCATTTTTTCGGTGCTCAAAATCCTCAAGGAGTTTAGCATAAGCAACTTGAAGCTTATAGTTTTCAATTTTGAGGTCATTCGCCACCTCAATATCTCTATCATGAGATTCCTTCACTCTAGATATAGCTCTAGAGCAAAAGTCTCCTCAAGAGATTCCTTGGTGGTTTGTTCCTCTTCAAGTGCTTCATAAAGGTTTGCAATATCATTAGCATATTCGTGCTCAAGACTACCCATTTTATCAATTGTGTCCTCATGCTCATCAATAAGTTGCTTACTTTCCATAGCAAAGGTTAATATTCCAATGAGTTTAGAGAAAGCATTTTTATTTAGATGTAGAGCACAAAGGACTAGATCCCCCTTCTTTTTAAAGAAGCAACATCATCAACCTCTTCATCATAAACAACATTCACATCATCATGAGGTGCATTGGGATCCAAAGGAGAGGTTACCTTTGAAGCCTAATCCATAAGGCATAAGTGAACATTGGTAGGAGGAGGTGATGATGAAGGAACATTTGAAGCTCCAGTCACAACCTTGCCTTGGCCCATATATTCTTCGGTTTCCTTTACATTGTTATCAACACAAGTACTAGAGGAAATAGAAGCATATTTATCATGGCAACAAGGAAAATCAAGCATATCATCATGAGATATATTTAAGGCATGTCTACATGATATGCAAGGACAATCAACACTACAATGTAAATCATATATAGTGCTACAAGTGTTCATGCCAAAATATATAACATTGCAAAGAGATATAGATGAAGAATCATCAATGGTAAGCTCACTATCCACATTGCAAGTTATATCACAACTCACCATATCATTACCTTGTGACAAATCACATGATGGTGTAGTGGAAGAATATGAGAACTCATCACGGCTGGAGGTGGAGGGAATACAATCATGCTCATTAATATTGGACACATCATATTTTGCTTGAAGCTTGGTCTAAATATCATGAGCATTCCTAAAAGGCATGATTGCTAAAAAAAACTAAAAAGATCACAACATTAAGAAGAACATTAGAAGCTTGAGCTTCGAGATAAGACTTTGTCTACTCCTCTAAATATAGGGTTTGGGATCCTTAGGAGGAGAGAAACCCATATCTAGAATTCGCTCTATACGTGGGTCAATGGCCTGGAAATGACTAAGCATGTGAATTCTCCAAACACCATAATTTGTGCCATCAAATGTAAAAGTGTCATCGTGCACTAAACACCTAGGAGACATGTTACTCTCGAGGCGGTGAAGCCTAAAAGCGTGAGAACTCACTCTGATACCAATTGAAAGAACAACAGATGTCGCCTACAGAGGGTGAATAGGTGTTTTAAAATAATTACGGTTTAGACTCTAATAAATGCAGAGTAAAACTAGCATTTAATTTATCAAGAACAAAGCCTAAATTCACTTGGTTCAACTAAGTGCACCAACAACCTATGCTAAGCAATACAAGCAACAAAGTGATAGCAACATAGAATACTTCAAGCACACAATGGCTATCATAATGTGAAGTGCATAAGTAAAGGGCTTGGGTATAGGAATAACCAATAGACGCATAGACGATGATTTTATCCCAAAGTTCACTTCCAAATAAGCTACATCTGCATTAGAGAGGTGCTATGGCGTAATGCTCTCTAAACCCCACAAATGTCTCACCTTGAGGTGTGGTGGCTCGATGCTCACCCAATGCCACACAAGGCCTGACCCTAAGATGTGAAGGCACGCAACACACCGATGCCAAATAAGGCTCACCTTATTATCCGGTGAGCTCACCATAAAGGCCTAATCACGATCCACTATGGGACACTTGAGGGTGATCACTAAACCCGTACGAGCTTGGGCAATATCCACAACTCAATTGGAGGCTCCCAAGAATCACCACCAAGGCCTCTAGCTTGAGGAATCTCCAAAACTTAGTTGGAGGCCCCAAGGATATCACACCACTACCACACAACCATCTAGGGTTCCAAGAACCCAAGAGAAACCAGCCCACAAGCTTAAACTCGCCGAATCTCTATAGATAACTCAAACCTATGCACCAAATGTGAGGGCAAGTCCTTTACTCCAAAATTTCACCAAAGCTACAAAAGCTATTGGGGAATCAGAGAGAAAGAACACAAGAGGATAACACCAAACTCTCAAAGATCTAGATTCCAAGGATTACTTCACAAAGAAGGGATTTGGTTTGGTGGGGTTGTAGATCTAGATTACCTCTCTCAAATTCCTCAAAAGATGTAAGAATCATGGGAGTTAGAAGGGGAGAGGAAAAGCTTTTGAAAGTCAACAATGGAGGATAGGGAGTGGAAGAGCTAGAAAAAAGGGCTTCCAAAGTTGGAGAAACATTGGGGAAGAAGGGTCCCTTAAACAGGGAAAGAGAAATCTGCCCGTTTGGGTCATTTTCGCGTGCCACCGGAAGCAACGGTGAAGTGGAATAATAATTACTACAAGGAAACTGGCCTTCGTAGGAAGTTGGGTAGAAGTTGGGCCAGAACTACCGCCCATGGAAAAATAGTGGACAACATGGTACGAAAACCTCAATAACTTTTGCATCTGTACTCCGATTTCGATGATCTTAGGCTCGTTGGAATCACAACGAAGAGATCTACAACGTCATACATAGAAACATGATAGTGCAATATAAGAGGATAAAAACAAAGAGGAGAAAAGTATGACCTCTCTAGAAGCGATGAACCGGTAAAATCTCCAAAACCCAAAATGCAAGAAGTTGAGCTTGGAAACTCCGATTGGGATGAAACTAATTTTGTTGCAATATAATAAAGAGTAAAATCCAACAAAATAATAAATATTGGATACCACCAAAGGATAAAATATCAAGAATATATATGTGAGATACCCCTAAGGTGTGGAGCCGGAAAACCCGCAAGATTAAGAACACAATAAGATATACAATGAAAATCTATTTTTGATAAATGAGAGCTTGTTATGAAGATAACCACAAGATCTAAAACCTAACATCGATACGATCCAAAGAACAACCAAGAAATATGATGCAAAAATGCAAAGGTTTGAGCTCTCTCGAAAATATGTGATCGAGCCACTCACCTCAGAGCCCCTCTTGATAGTACGGCTATCTATCCTAAACCCGGTCTCCCAACTAAAAACATGATACCTGAAACAGAGAAAACCTATCAATATCATACCTTTGACTTGAGCATTCCACTTGATCTTGATGTAGATAGTCTTGTCCTCCTCAAGATAGAACACCTTTCTTGATTGCTCTTGCTCGCTTTGCTTGATGAAGATTTGCGAATTGCTCCCCATACACTATGGGAAAACCTCTTTTTTGAACTTGTCTTCATCAATCCATGATCACAAAGGATGGAAAGCTTCAAGCATGTGATATTCTAGAGATGGCTCATCTTGAACTTGCGCTTCTTCATTTCTTCTTGCTTCATTAGGATGATGTCTTGAAGATACACATTAGGAACTTCATCATCTTCTTCAAGACACTTTTGATCTCATTATACTACAGCTTAAGATTGAGAAAAGTGAGCCATCTGAGACATCTGCCCGCGCACGCATTTCTGGATGTCTGATCTTCACTCTAAGTCATCTCAATCGTGCAGTTTCTGGTGTTGACCAAAGTCTTACGAGCTGGTCCCTCCCATCCCCGCCCCACCCCTACCCCCACCTCGATCACATTCCCCTCCAACCGAGCTCCTGAGTCCTGAGCTCCTGCCCATCACAGCCCCTGCTCCGTCTCCCCAGCAACATGCATTGCACCCTCCGCTCCCGAGCTCTCCCTCTCACCTCCCCTCTGTTAAGGGGTAACCCTGTGGGTGGCCCAATCTTCATGGATCTCGTGGTCAAATCGATGGGAAAGCGAGGGGAAAAGGAGAAGGTAGCAGAAGCATACACACACCTCGCGAAGAACACGATAAACACACGCAAAACTCACACGATACAAGGCCGATTGCTCCCATCGGTGGCCCCCGGTCCAATAGAATACTCGCAAGGAAAGATCGGTCAACATGCTCCCTCGATCCCAAGCGGAGAGGGAAGAACACCTTGGAGAGGGTCTTGACAACTTGGCAAAGGGACACCGATGCCAAGGCCTTGTACAACGAGGGAGGTGTGATGCAAACTCCAACGAGCTAGTGACGATAGTCGGTCCCCTTTACTAAGGGGATGAGGCAAAACTAGAGATTCCACAAAGGTGGTGACGATAGTCTTTAGTCTATCATCTATTCCTAGGGTTACATGAGGGGGTGGGGGCTCTATATATAGGCAAGCCATATAATAAGGGGTAGTTTGGGAATAAAACTAGGGTTTCTAAGGATAAGAGGGGTACATGGGCCGGAGGCCCAGCTCTAGGCGAGCAGGCCCATTTCACTTATGACGGAAACTCTGGGTGTGAGGACCGGAGACTCCGGGTGGGCCGGAGACTCTGAGGTGGAGCACGGTCTCTAGGGAAAACTCTAGGGTGGTCGACAGAGAGCTTCAGTGGGCGGCAGGAGTCCTGCCCGGAGTCCTGGTGCAGAGACTCCAGGGTTGTAGGCCGGAGACTCCTGGGTGGAGAGGTCGGAAACTCCGGGGTGGTCGGAGACTCCGGTGATAGCGGCGCTCTCCGGGCTTGTCTCCGGAGGGGTGTACTAGGAGCACCTGTGGCAAGTCTGGAGTCCTGGCCAGAGTCCTGGCCGGATACTCTAGGCTTGAGGGCCGGAGACTTCGGGGCTTCAGCTGCTACTTCTTCCGTCTTCTCTTCCAAGCCTCTGTCTTGTCGGGCTTGGTGCTCTAGTCTTCCTCCCTTGCCTCCATACTTGTCGGTGTGAACCTATCATGATAATGGGACAGAGTATGAAGTAGTATACCATTCAAAAGTGTAGTAAGTGGGCTCGCATAGAGGAAATGATTCACCTTTGGAGTCCATGACGACTTGGCATAAGTTGGAGACCATGATGTGGTAACGACCAAAGGTCGGGCTACATCATCTCCTCCCCTTCAAAAAGAGTCGTCCTCGACTCTACACGCTCATCACAAAGTATAATATGTTGAGATACCTTCTTGATCCTAGGGTTCACCATATAGTCGTCCTCGGGAATATTGAACTGACAACACCACAATGTTCCTTCACCTACTGTGAAGCCTACAAAGCTCACCAGAAAAGCGAAGCAACACTCAAAGCGTAGCCAATTCATGAAGATTATAGCATGAGTCCTCAAGTAGAAGGAAGTCACCTTATGTTGTAGAGATAGCTCGTTGAAGGGTAGCCATAGGTAACTCTCTTTGGTTCTTCTTGTCAACTTATGGTCTATAGAGATTGACGCGGAAGAAATTGTACCTTCACACAACAAAGACCAAGAAAAATATGTTTGTGTGTGATAGATGAGCATGTCATTTGTGGCATGTCCATTCTTGTTCACAACACCATTAGCACAACTCAAGTATAGCAAACGAGATGCATATGCAAGGTCAAAGTGCATGGAAATCATTTGAACATTATCCCAATATGGGAACTCAAAAACTCCATATAGCGTCTTAGTGTGGCACTCAAAGCAATTGACTAAAATATTGATCAACATCTTTGATGCAAAGATAGGAGAAATCGGCAAAAACACATGAGGAAGAATATCCAAAACAACATCATTATGTGTGCAAACCAGACATTGGAAAGATAAATTGTTCGACATGTTGGATGCCACACACAAATCATCAAAAACCAAAATCATTGGGGTATGAGTATCGCAAGCGGAAGCAAAAGCAATGTGTTTGCAAACAAACCATATGAAAGAGCAAGTGGTCCTTATGTTTTTTGCAACAACCATACGAGGTACTTGGAAGCTCTCGTGACAATACATGCTAAAAATAGCATTATGGTTGCACACAAACATCGGAAATAGAAATTGTTCAACATTTTTGTTGCAACACACAAAGCATAAATATCCAATAGCAAAGAAACATGATTGTCACAAGGTGGAAGAATACCATTAACATGCTTCAAGCAAACCATAGGAAAGAGCAATTTTTCAACATGAAAGATGCAAAGCATGCAAAAGGTATCAGAGCTGGGTTTGATCTTGAACTCACTTGGGGATGCTCTCTAGAGCTATTTTTGTCAACTCGTTCTCCACCGAGGTTGACATTCTTGTGTGGGTACCTACACACATCATAGATAAAAGGAGGAACATGTGTGCATGGTATAGAAACACATCATCCATCATGACGTATCTCTTCTTGTGCACATCACCATTAGTGTCAAGCAAGTGTAACATAGGTGCATGGTGGGTATGCGAGTGGGGAACATGCTTATCATGGCATTTACCAAAATCTCCAAAATTTGAGAAAGCTATGGGGGCCATCTCAATAGACAACATATGATAATTATTGTTGCAAACAAAAAAAGTGAATGAGCAATCATCCATATTATTGCAAGCAACGGGAGAAATTTTAAAACATCCATGACAAAAAATGTTCGAAGAAATATCATGGTCGCCAACAAACATATGGAAACATAAATTATTCATCAAGTTTGTCGCAACACGAGGATTATTCTTAACATCATTTCAAGCAAAACATTGGAAAGAGAAATTGTTCAACATATTGCAAGCAACAATGAGAAATATGAAAAGTTTATAGCATGGCATGTCTATGGCAACATCATCACAATCAAATAATTTCACATGCTTAATATTATGCAATGGCAAAGTATCGCATGGAAACATGAATGAATCATATGTGATATCACAAACATCATCCATGGCATGCCAATAATCACAAGTCATCATGTCCACTAGTGGGATCATGGCATCATCAACACCCTTATTTTTACCTTGTTCATACCTCTCATATGATGTGGCTGTTGTGGTAGTAGTTTCCTCCATGTGGGCGACTTCTTCATCCAATATGGGGATCACCTCATCTTCATCCAAGCTTGGCGCTTCTTGATCCAAGGAAACTAGCACGTCATGGGAAAACACACTAGAGGTGTAGGGTAAGTCGTTAGAAAACAAAGTGGTCTCACATGACCTATCAACTACCATTCTCAACTCACTCGGTGTATTACACATGCCCTCAAAGTGGAAGCACTCAATATCACATAAGGTGGAGTTACTCATCTCACTCTTGTTCTCACTCAAGTGGGCTAAGTGGCTCTCATACTCACATGGGATTGGTACCACATCATCACTCAAGTATATGGGCATAGGCTCGATTTCCTCAACTCCGTGTGCCTCCTTTGGTGAAGGGAAAATCCCATTCTCACCAATCTTGACTTTGTCGTCGCCCTTGCACTGTGGCTTGTGTAGTGCTCTTGACGTACTCGTCCAACTTGGCGAAGTAGAGGTCTTCGTCCTCCTCATCCATGAAGTTGCATGTGTCATCTAGGAAGTCAAGTCTTGGCATTGAAGCTTGATGGCATGGAGGAAGGCTTAATCTTAGTGCCATTTTGGTGGTGGCACGAGTAGTGGAAGGTACCCTTTGATGGTGTCGACGGAGGTCATTGGCGTGCCTTGCCAAAGGTTGATGTAGATGGTGTACTTGGTCATCCACATGACGCTCACGAGATGCTCCTTTTCCTTGGCACTCTTCTTGGTGAGGCTTTGTAATGAGCACAAAGCATCATTAGTCTTGGCCATCATGCTCATGGTTTTGGCGAAGTTGTTGTCCAAGACGTGCTTGAAGTTATCCATTTGATGGTGGACCTTGGTGCTCTCGAGGTGGAGGCTCTGTCTTGGTCGACGCGACTTGAGTAGCTTGTCATTGTCATCCTTTAACTCATCCATGCTTGGGGAGTTATTGTTGTTGTAGAACTCCATATCACCCAAGCATGTGAAACCATTGTCAGTGTAGTGCTCCATCATGCCATCCATACTTGTGGAGGCGTAGGCATGGTGGCTCATCGTGGATTCTTCATAGAAATCATCCTCGGCTCCGGAGTCCCTAGACATGATTCACAAGACCAAGTGGTGTATATGGAAGTGGTAGGGGGTTAGGGATGCAACGTCAAACCTTACTTTACCTTGGAAGATAGTATCGTGCAAGTGGCCACACTTGAGAGCAATCAAAACCAAGTAAAGTGAAGTTCACGCGGAACACCAAAACCAACTAACCACTAAAAAACACACACACACAAAGCTTATGGTGGATGGGTATGGAAGGTGGTGTGTCCAAGAACAATCCAAAATCAAGATATTGTAATGGCAAGTAAAGAACCACGATGATCACAAAGCAAAACAAGTCAATCCACAAGAAGTAATATATACAAGGAAACACACATGGTGGGATAAATGGGACTTGTGCGATAGATAAAGTGAGCTAACAACCAAATGATTACCTAGCGAATACTATAAGCTCATGTCGCACAAGTGCAAGGAGAGATGCTAGTTCGATTGCATAAAATTGGTGGGCTACAAGATATGCACAATAAGTACCACCTATATGATGTTCATCGAGCTTGCGCTTCCTATTCTATGAGGCACTTGTTTCTTTATCTCTTTTGCTTCTTTTTCTTCTTTTTCTATTTTCTATTTTTTTTATTTTTCAATTGCCTCTTCCTTGTGCCAACAACTATACAAGATAACTATATGAGATAGCGTGCTCACAAATTTTGCTCGGAATTCTACAAGTATAAAATGTGCATATCTCAAGCAATCATATGAGAAACTAGTCTCAATAGGTGTTTGTTAATCGCAAAGATAGTGTAGCTCACAAAGGAAAGCAAGTGGGGAGAAGTCGCGGAATGTTTATACCTTTCATCGCCGATCTTCACCCTATATTGGTGGGTTCCGCCTTGCTCACGGAATTTGGATGAAGTAGATAGCATGAACCACGAATTCTATGATGTAGAGCTCCTTCTCCTCTTCAAAATGATCTAAAGAACACCAAAATGTGAGTTCGTATGCAAAAGTTATGCTCAAAACCGTGAAACAAAGTTGCTGTCAGCAGGGGGAGACTCCGGGGTCTAGGGCCAGAGACTGTGGCGGGGGGCGAAGACTCTAGGGGCAGAGACTCCGGGGTCGCGGTCTGAAGCGCGTCTAGAACTCGAACGAGACGTGTTTTGGCAGAAAAACTCTAAGGAAAACCTCAAATTGATGGGGAAATCAAGGAATTAGGCCATGGGAACGCAAGGGAAGGTAGATCAACAAATTTAATAAGTAATCCATAGATCAAAACCTACCAAAACACAGTCAAATCACAGATCGATCCAAAACACAAAATTGGGGCTATTTTTGGTGGAATTTTCGAATTTATGGGGAAAAGACCAAATCGATGAGAAATCCGTGGCAACCAAAAGCTGTTGATACCAAATGTTAAGGGGTAACCCGTGGGTGGCCCGATCTTCACAGATCTTGTGGTCAAATCGATGGGAAAGCGAGGAGAAAGGGATAAGGTAGCGGAATCGGATGCACACCTCGCGATGAACACGATGAACACACGCAAAACTCACACGATACAAGGCCGATTGCCCCCACCGGTGGGCACCGGTCCAATAGAATCCTCGCAAGGAAAGATCGGTCAACATGCTCCCTTGATCCCAAGCGGAGAGGGAAGAACACCTTGGAGTGGGTCTTGACAACCTGGCAAAGGGACACCGATGCCAAGGCCTTGTACAACGAGGGAGGAGCGATGCAAACTCCAACGAGGTGGTGATGATAGTCAGTCCCCTTTACTAAGGGGATGAGGCAAAACTAGAGATTCCACAAAGGGGTGTCTTTAGTCTATCATCTATGCCTAGGGTTACACGAGGGGGTGGGGGCTCTATATATAGGCCAGCCACATAACAAGGGGTAGTTTGGGCATAAAACTAGGGTTTCTAAGGATAAGATGGGTACATGGGCCGGAGGCCCAGCTCAAGGCGCACAGGCCCATTTCACTTAGGACGGAGACTCCAGGTGTGAGGGCCGGAGACTCCGGGGTGGAGCACGGTCTTTGGGGCAGACTCCAGGGTGGTCAATAGAGAGCTTCAGCGGGCGGCCGGAGTCCTGCCCAGAGTCCTGGTGCGTAGACTCTGGGGTTGTAGGCCAGAGACTCCGGGGTGGAGAGGCCGGAGACTCCGGTGATGGAGACACGCTCCGGGCTTGTCTCCGAAGGGGTGTACTGGGAGCACCTGGGGCAAGTCTAGAGTCCTGGCCAGAGTCCTGGCTAGAGACTCCGGGGTTGGAGGCCGGAGACTCCGGGGCTTTAGTTGTTGCTTCTTCCTGTCTTCTCTTCCAAGCCTCCGTCTTGTCAGGCTTGGTGCTCCGGTCTTCCTCCCTTGCCTCCGTACTTGTCGGTGTGAACCTATCATGATAATGGGACGGAGTATGAAGTAGTATACCATTCAAAAGGGTAGGAAGTGGGCTCGCATAGAGGAACGGATTCACCGTTGGAGTCCATGACAACTTGGCATAAGTTGGAGACCATGATGTGGTAACGACCGAAGGTCGGGCTACATCACCCTCCCTCCTCCCCATCCACTCACGAGGCCACCACCTCCCGTCCAGCTCCCGCATCTAGCGTCAGCCGCCTCTCTGCTTTCCTGCCTCGAACCTTCCTAGTACCAATTCAACACCGCCCCCGACCTCATGCACCCGCCCGCGGCCACGCTTTACCGGTGGTCAGGAAGATAAGGAGGAGGTATGTGTGTGGGACGGTGGGGGCGTGAGAGAGGGGACGGCGCGGGTAGAGACTCTCCTATGCGGTATTACGCGAAGATGTCGCATCATCCTCACCGCTTTGATTAGAAAAATCAGGGACAAATGGCGGAAAAAAGGAATTGAAAAAGGAGGAGGCCCCTCCGCTCCTGAGCTCGCCCTCTCACCCCCGCTCCCTCTGCCCCCTTCACTCACGAGGTTGTCGCCTCCCATCGAGATCCCACATCTAGCATCGACCACCTATGCTTCCCCGTCTCAAACCTGCCAAATACCGATTCAACATCGCCCCCGACCTCGCACACCCGTTCGCCGCCATGCTTTTCCGATGGTGAGGGAGACAAGGAGGAGGTCGGCACGTAGGTTGGTGGGGGTGAGAGAGGGGTGATGCAGGTAGAGATGCTCCTATGCGAGACTATGTGAAGATGTCGCATCATCCTCACTATTTTGACCAGAAAATCAGGGACGGATGACGGAAAAGGAATTGAAAAGGAGAAGGCTCGCGAGGCATGCAATGACGCGACGCAAAGAGATTGGCCAGAACCCGGAATCTACAGTAACCGAACGGAAGAATCACTAAATAGAAAGCGTGGAGCGCTAACAGGGCGAGAAATAGCCACGCCTTATGATAAACGGTCGCGTTTCATCTCACTTCAATAATTAACATGTATGTTGATGAGTCCAAAATTTAAGCATATTTGCCTTTTGTTTTTGCATAAATAGAGTAGGGATCTTTGTATTTCACTTTGTTTGTACACACCATTTTGTTCTTGTTTTAACAGGATCCCAAATCATTAAGTCGATATAAACATATCAATTGGAATTGTCATATTGTTTTATAATATGATATTTCTAAGTGATAAAAGTCATTTTATGGATTTACCTTCACACCTTGGAGAATACCAAATGAGGAGAAACAATTAGTACCAATAACGACCGATGGTACGAGCAGAGCCCACCCGTACCGTCCGCCTATGCTAGCTGTCAGCGTGATCGCCTCATCAAATACTTTCTCCTGGCAAATACTAGAGGAGGATCCGGCATTCATAGCCACCAAAAACCAAAAAAAACACATCTGAAAGGGATCTAAAGGAGGAACTTAGTTGGGGTAAAATCCCGGCTGCTTCACAGATCATTGGAGGACAACGCATCATCCCCTTCATCATCAATCGATGCATCTCCATCACCACCATTATCACCATCTCTCATCTATTAGATCTTGTTGTATCTCTAGATTCAATTCTGGTCTTGCATTAGATATATCTCCATACTTTTATCCATTCATTTGACTATGATGATGTTGTTGATTGCTTCCATGGGTGAGTAGTTCCTTTGTTCTTGGGGATATGGAGAAACCCTAGCAACATTATGAATTTGTAATAAAGATGATCTATTCTTGTGTCCATATAAATTGCCGGTCTATGATAAGATTTATGATTTGTGTTTGATCTCTCTCTTTAGATGGTATGTGTAGTCGGTCACATATCATTTTCCCTTGGGACTAAAGGGAGGGAGAAATACTTTGGACGTGTTTTAGAATCGTACCCGGAATGGCCTCGTGACAGATCGACGCCGTCTCATAACCTACACGATCAAAGAAGGATAAAGAGGGACTCCCTAAGCTAATTCTGATATCCACGAGGAAACCCTTAATTGCGGTGGTTTGTATGGGTGACTTCTCTTAGACATTGCAGTGGTTATTTAGAGGTGACCTCACTCTTGGCTCAAAAAAGTGGCTTCATACAAGCCATGTAGTGAACATCTTATTATGGAGATCTCTCCACACATCTCATGACACAGGAAGTATGTTATCTTGATTATTAATAATAACAATACTATGCTAGTGGTGCATTCCACATCCCTGAGAACGTTTTAGCCCTATTGAGTTCAACCATGTTTTCACACAACCTTGTTACTTGTTTTAATTACTTTTCTGCAAACAACCAAAAACCTTTCAAACACCATTTACTTGAGATCAAAGGCTGCTTATAAGTATCCTTTTGTAGATAGTGACGAGGGGCATAAAGACCTTTACAATAGCTCTCTATGGGTTCGATATCTTTACTTTGAAACTAGCTACAATTGATCTGTGCACTTGCAGTTATCATATGTATTCCTGAAATAAAGCGGAATAAGCTGATTTTGGCCTCTCTTAGGCTTTGCAACTGAATTTTGTTTTGAACATATTAGCATATCTCGAAAATACATGAGATGCTTGTGTAAATTGATACATGTCCTATGTTGTTCTACAATTTCTACACGAGTTAACAAAAATTTCAGTGCTCTTAACTTGGAGAAGCATGCTCTATGATTAATTATGATTAATGAACAAGCGGGTTCCATCGACTAAGTGGGTCCAAAAGAAATATCATAACTTATATTTTTCAATTTGATGTACATAAATTATCAAACTTGATTACATATTAGATCTTGCTTTTATATAAAGATTTGTGGCAACTTCTAGCCAAACCTTCTCTTTTAAATTTTATTGAACCAGTGAATAATTTGGAATATATCAAGTATAACTCCTGCATAAAATTAGTATACATGTAATTTGGTTGTCTATATTGACTAAACTAATCATTTGATAATCCAACCACTTATAAGTGTTCAATACAAAGTTGTATCTTCCTTTGGAGCTCTGCAATCCAAACAGTTGCAAGCATCGATTTTGAGGCACTTGAACAAGGTTACCATGTGATATTCATAAGTTAGCTTATTTTGACATCATTAGTTTTTACCTTGATCATGTAACATGCCAGTTTCATGTGGTACTGAACTTGATTTATTACTCTATGTATTTTTTTTAATTTTGTTCGATGTACCTTTTTATTTACTTAAAAAACATTGGTACCACTATGTTACTTATAATCTTCAATATGAAATAAGGGCCCGATTCTTGTTTCTAAGGTCAGATCTCTCAATTTCAGATATGTCTAACACGTAAATGACACATTTATCTACCAATTAAATACCCATCCCCGCACATGCTCATAAACAAAACAAAATGTGTTACCAGTAGTGAGTATAAGACACCTACCACACTCAGCCAAATAGACTGTAGGCGGCGCGGCGAAGCACGCACGTCCACCTACTTTTCTTTCTTCTTCTTCTTCATTCCTTCATCTTTCAACCTTAAAGGCAACACATGGTTCAAGCAATGTCAACGGACAGTTCCTACAAGTAAAACTTAATTTAAACATTAGTCCATAGAGATTGTCATTAATTACCAAATCCACACACGGGGCACACATACACTTTCAAACGCAATGCAGGAAAACATGTCCCCAAGCTTTGCGGTAGGAAGAAGAATTCTAGAAAGACGAGTAGAGGGTAGCACACTTGTCGTCGGTTTGAGGACAAGTACGTCATGAGGGGGTCCTCGAGGCGTGCGGGAGAGAGGGGTGTGAGACGTACGGTGTTCCAGGACGGTGAGCACACAAGTTTACCCAGATTCGAATCCGCCGGCTTTGGACGGACCCTACTCCTGCTAGCAATCTAGTAATACGGCAGAGCCGGAATATGGGTTACAAAAGTTTCGCCTGTGTAAGTTGAGATTGTAGACTATGTTCTTCCCTAAAGGCTCTCCCTAGGACGGCTTATTTAGATATCCGGCCTAGGGTTTACAGGAGAGAGCAATCCGGCTACGACTAAGAGTTGGTTACAGAGTACATCTTGAACTACAAGTAACATTATGGGCCTAAGTCGGTAAGTCTTCTGGGCCTTTCCGTAGTCGGATTGGACTCCGTCTTCTCTCCCTAACTGGGCCGCCCATGAAGCAAAGCTCTAACCCGAAGTGGGCCACCCTGATCAGTGAGGATCTGTGAGGATACCCGGAAAGTATATCCCCAACAGTAGCCCCCGGAGGCCTCCAAGATCCAAAGTCGGATTTTATCATCGTCTAGCTTGATCTTTGGCTTGCAGAATCTTGAAGGGTTCCTGAAACTTTACAACAAAAAATATGATCCGGGTCTTAAAAGTAAGTCGGACCTTTCAATTAGTTACTCGGATATTCCAGCTCGTTTTAAAACTAAACCGGAACTTGGTCTCTAACGCCACCTGACACAAGCAGGTCCAGTCACGTCATCTGACAGACGTTCCGTCAGCACGACCGTTGGTGGGTCCGCGGTTCGCGGAACCGAGGCGTTGTTTCAATGCGTGCGTGGAGATCGAGGTGACGCAATCATCGCGTGGGCCCTTCCCAGTTCTTTCCACGACGCGTGGCAATTAAACTGTAGCGTTTGCACGAATCTTGGAGCAGGTAGGTGGATATAAGGGGTTTAGATTTCTTCTTCTCCTCTTCACCAGTCCTTCGCCGTTCGTTTCTTCCCAATCCTCCAGCGTGCCCAGAGCCTTTTCGTCCTCCTCCCACAGAGCTCCTAGCGCCGCCACTTTAAGGTCACCCTTTTCCACCGGAGAGAAAAATGGCTTCATCTTCTTCTTCTTCTCTGGCGGCGGCGGCGTCGGCGGAAGCAGCTGCGGAGAAAGAGAGCTTCCGGGGAATCTGGATCCCCTGCGCCCTCGACGACGATGGCCTCAAAAACATGGAGAAGGAGAGGCTTCTCGCCGCCGGCGACTGGCGGAGCGGTTCCGGCGAAACCGTCCCCAATCCACGCGAGGGCGAACGCATCCACTTCGGCACCCATCTGGACCGAGGTTTGTCCTTTCCTCCCTCGGAGTTCTTCTCCGAGGTGATTGACCACTATGGAGTTCAACTCCATAATCTTCCTCCCAATTCTCTTCTAGAGATGAGCGCGTATGACGCGCTTTGCGAGGGCTTTCTCGGCATTAGGCTGAGTTTGCTTCTCTTCTGGTATTATTTCCATGTCCGGAGAAATTCCATTACTGTCGGTGTTCCTTATATCACCGGTACTATTAGTTTTTCTATTAGACGAGACCGGGCATATCCCAAAATTTCTGCCAGTGACTCGGTCAAACAGTGGCCAGCCACTTTTTTCTATCATAGGGATATTCTGGCTCCCGGCAAAGCTACTGCTTTGCCGGCTTTTGTCGACGGAGCCGCCACAGCCCAGCCTTCCTGGGATGAGGCCGCTCTGGCTCTCACCGACGATCTGATCCTCGCTAAGAGGCGGATCGAATATCTTATCAAGCACAAGGGTCTGAGAGGATCCGACTTAGTCCAGTGCTGGGTCGCACGTCGGATCCAGCCACTTCAGTACCACGGGGATAGACTGATGCATTCCATCACGTCTTCCAAAAAAGACTCTCTCCGCATCAGCCCCAAAGCCTACACCATCCAAGGTTACATAAGCCAGATCAAATGGCTGATCAAGGAGCGGATCCAGAGGAAAATTCTGGAGATTTCTCTGGATATGCACACGGCGGAAAACCCCGTGGTAGCGGTAAGCTTCCATCAGTACACTTTTGTCTGTTTCAATCTTTTAAGTTATATACTGCAATGCTGATATGTTTTCTTATTTTCAGCTTGTTGATCTCCCCGAGTCGGAGCTTGCTCCACTCGAAGGATATCCTCCTGAGTTTTCTCAGGAGACTAAAGTGGTCCCATTGCCGGACCTTGCGCTCAAGAAGCGCAAAGCTCCGACAGTGGCAATAGGCACAAAGGAAGTGCCCGTTGTGAAGAGGTAACTTTCATTCACAATTTATGCCTTTGTACCTTTCTCGAATTTCTTTCTAAGATGTAATGTTTCCGACTTTACTACATTCTCAGAGCAAAGCCTCTCATCAAGGGTAAGGGGAAAGGGATTCCTGCAAAGCCCCTGCGACAGATGAAGCTTACCATAGCTTCCCCTACCACGCCTCCTCCGACTCCTACCCCTCAACCTTCTGCAACACCGGCGATTACTCCTTCTCCGGTTGTTGTAGAAGATCCGGCTCCTCCAACGGCGCCTGTGATCCTTGGATCGCACACTGACGTCACTGTGGGTGCGTCAGCTCAAGATAAGGGTGAATTCTCTTCGGGTAATGATCCCTCGGCTGAAGTCTTCGCCGACAACCTCCTCAGCAACCCCGGACTTGCCAAATTTGGCTTATCCCGGAAATCTGCAGAGGAGATCCAGCGGCTGGCCAGGCAAGTCCTGGACAAAAGCCATCTATCCCCCGAAGAGGAAGCGCAAGAAGCAGAGGACGTCAAGTTCTCTGACCTTCTTGCCCAAGTCCGCCTTCACGACGAGAGGATCAGGACTGGCGAGCTTCCAACATCCCTAGTAATTCCTCTTACTCTCGCCGAGAAGGTGATAGCTGAGGTGAACGCGGGATTAGACAAACTTACCCGCGAACAATATGTAAGTCGGAATTCCAACTCTTGTTTTTTACCTTATGTTATATCATATCCTCTAGCCCCCAAGCATGAAGTAGGATATAGAAATCCGGGTTTATGGTTTCATTAGGATGCCAAAGAACGAACTAGTGTAGCCCCCAAGGCTCGTGCTGATATTTAGCAAAAAATATTAGCTCGAGTCTTAAGTAGCTTTCTGACTTTGGGTATTCTGACTTACAGAAAGTGTATTCCTATAACCAGGAATTGTTAAAAAATGTATGTGATAAGCGGAGAGAAATCAAAGCTCTCCGTCTTAAAAATGCTGAGCTCAAGTTAGCCAAGGATGAAGCCGAAGGTAAACATTTCGAGATTCAAACCTTGTCTTTTACTTTTTTCAATGTCGAATTTTTCTGAACTGTTGTTCTTTTTGTCTTACAACGTTGGTGAAACAATCCATCGCTATGATTGAAGAGGCCAAGAACCTCAAAACCTTAGTGGTGGAGAATAAGGGACTTCGCCAAGAGCTGGATAAGCTCAAGGCGGATCATGAAAGGAGCATAGCTCAAGTCCTCGAGTCCTCCTCCATGACCACTGAAGAGCGCAATCTCAAGATTTCCGCTCAAGATAAGGTTATCTCGGACCTCAAGAATGAGGTTGGCAGAGAAAAGGATATCTCCCAGGCGCTCCGGGCTGAACTCTAGAGTCTCCGGGAGGAAAAAGCCAAGATTGACGACGTCATTCTTGGTATGTTCCATTTATCTGACTTATCATTTCTTCGAATTTCATCAATGTCGGTTTTTTCATATCCTTGTTTTGTGTATAGGTCCTCTGAACTTGACGGACTCCTCCTCGTCCGAACCCCGCACTCACCGGCTTACCCAAGTCGGTGATCTTCTTCATGATTACCGCCAGTCCCTTGAGGACATTGGCGAATCTCTCAGGATTCCGGACATGCCAAGCATGTCGGACTTCCAGGTGCGGGAGAAGGCCAAGGAGATGCCGCAGCTCGTTTGGGACTGGAACATGTCCTACGCGCGGACTGCTGCGCAGAACGCTCTCACCATGGTCATGAGCCACCATGGGAACATGGACATATGGCAAGTGACCAGAGGGTACTGCAAAGTAGACGAAGACGGCCAGGAGCAAGACCTTCAAGCCATCATGCACTCCTGCGCCGGATATGGGTGCCACGTAGCTGATCTGACCAGCTATGAGACACCCTTCTTCACCCGCGTGGATACTCCGCCACCTCCTCCAGAAGAGGCCGAAGAAGTTCCCAACGATGAACGAACCACCTCGGATCCGGACATCTCGGCAAGATATCAAGGCGGAGTAGCCAGCGAGCCTGCAGATCCTTCATCTCCTCCTGCATCATAGACCAGAAAACTATGTATTATTCCAGAAAAAACCTGATGCGATTGTAAATATTAAGTATTATATCTTTTGCTAGTGCTAAGTTTTTTATCTATTCAGCACTTTTGTCTTAGATTATGCCTGAAATATTTGCATAAGCACTTAGAATTTTTCGCCTCTACTTATCATTTATCTGGCTTTCCGCCTCGTCCCTTTCGTGAGCCGGCTAAACCTTCAGCCGGAAACTTTGCCGAGCAACGGAGCTCAATTGCTAAACCAGTTTAAACTCGGAAACAAAGCTGGCTTCCAGTACCAACAATTCACTACTCGGAAGATACCCGCATCCAGCAATCATACAAATAACCTAAGTAAAGACTAGAATTTTTTAGAGTTATACCTGAAGGTAGCAGTTTTAGAATCGAAAATCTAAACCAGAACGAACATAAGCATAAAGTACTTTCAAGCATTCTAGGATTTTCGACTATGACATGATCATTAGGAAATAAGATGGTAAAAACTTCTCAGGAAAACTTTGAGGTAACCAAAAATTTTATTTCTCACAGAGCATGTACATATGTATGATTACAAGGAAAGATAAAACTAAGAATAAAAGGGACGTAGCTGAGCAATATTCCACGGTCTGTCTAACTCATCCGGATTTGTACTGCCTCCAGCTCTCTTTCTCTTCTTAGTAGCAGGTCTTTCTTTGACTGGCCTCATGTCAGTTAAGTAGTACGACCCATTGTGCAATACTCGACTAACTAAAAAGGGCCCTTCCTATATTGGGGAAAGTTTGTGCTTTCTTTGTTGCACAAGTCGGAGAACCAAATCACCTTTATTGAAAGATCTATTTCGGACTCTCTGTCTATGATACTTGCGTAACTTCTGCTGATAGGCTGTAGATCTCATTTCAGCAACGACGCGAACTTCTTCGACTAAGTCGAGATCATTTTCTCAAGAAATCTCGGCATCCTCTTTGATATACGCGGCCACTCTAGGATAAGTATGAATCAAATCACTAGGAAGAACTGCTTCTGTGCCATAGACCAAGAATAAAGGTGTATATCCTGTTGACCTGTTCGGAGTTGTTCGGAAACTCCAAATTACAGAGGGTAGTTCCTCTGCCCAAGCCCCCGCAGCACGTCTCAGTGGTGCTTCGAGTCTTGGTTTCAAGCCTTGTAGAATTAAACAATTTGCTCTTTCGACTTGTCCGTTAGCCTGTGGATGTGCGACTGACGCAATGTCAAGCCGGATATTTTGCTCGTCGCAGAATTGAGCCAACTCTCCCATGGAAAAGTTACTCCCGTTGTCTGTGATAATGCTATGCGGATAACCATACCGGATTATAACATTCTCGACAAATCTTTTGGCTATTGCTCCATCACAACTAGTGACAGGTTTAGCCTCGATCCATTTCGTGAATTTATCCACCATCACTAAGAGGTGAGTAAATCCACTTGGAGCTCGTTTAAAAGGTCCTACCATATCAAGCCCCTAGACCGTAAAAGGCCATGTTATAGGTATTGTTCGTAGCTGATCAGCCATAACATGAGCTTGCTTGGCGTACTTTTGGCAGCCTTTGCATGTCTTGACTAATCGTTCGGCATCTGCCTAAGCTGTAAGTCAGAAAAAACCATGTCGAAAAGCTTTTGCCACTAAAGATTTGGCTGCAGCGTCGTGACCACACTCGCCTTCGTGGATTTCTCTTAGGATTTCCACTCCTTCTTCCGGAGATACACAGCGCTGAAAAACCCCAGAAACACTCCGTTTATGGAGCTCACCTTTAACAATAGTATAGGATTTTGCTCGTCGGATAATCTGCCGGCTCAGTACCTCGTCTTCGGGTAATTTGCCATCTACCAAGTAATCAAGGTAGGGTTGAGTCTAGCTGGGAATTACAGCCAGAACTGCTATTAAAGGTGAGTCGGATTTGGTCGAATAATCCTCATCTACTCCCTTTATGGAGGGAACTTTGAGGTGCTCTAAAAATGCGCCATCCGGAACCTCTTTCCGCGCAGAGCCTATTCGAGATAGTGCATCTGCTTCCTCGTTTTCTGCTCGAGGGATGTGTTGAACTTCAAACCCCTCGAATGATTTAGATAGATCATCCACGACAGCTTTATACGCTGCCATGTGCTTATTTGCATTACAAATATCCGAGACTTGCTGAGCAACAAGATCTAAATCTCCGTAACACATCAAACGTCGGATGCCAATATCCTTAGCAATCCGGATTCCATGCAGCAGTGCTTCATACTCGGCAATGTTGTTTGTCGCTGTGAAGTGGATCTGCAATACGTATAAAAGTTTATCTCCTTGGGGTGATTTGAGCACTACGCCAGCCCCCGAGCCCCCTCGAGCCTTAGACCCGTCGAAAAAGAGGGTCCAATATTCCGACTCCGGGAGGACCGTGTTCTCCTTGGTCTCTGTCCAATCAGCGACAAAGTCGGCAAGGATCTGGGATTTGATTGTTGTCCGGGGTTTGTACTCAATATCGAAAGCTACAAGCTCTATACCCCATTTGGCGACGCGTCCTGTGGCATCGCTATTGTTGATTATATCTCTCATGGGAGCTTTGCTCACCACGGTAATTGGGTGCTTCTAAAAATAGTGTTGTAACTTACGAGATGCTAGAAAAACACCATAAGCCAACTTTTGATAGTGCGGATATCGCTGTTTTGATTCTGTCAGGACCTCGCTGACAAAGTATGTCGGACGCTGCACCAGGTGCTCCTGATTTTCTTCTAGTCTCTCCACCACCATAACTATACTGACAACCCTATTTGTCGCAGCAATGTAAATCAACATCGGTTCCTGTGGTTCCGGCGCCGCAAGGATAGGAGCAGATGAGAGTACTTTCTTCAGGTCTTGTAGTGCAGCTTCAGCTTCGTCAGTCCAGACAAAATCCTTGGTTTTCTTCAGGAGCTTGTATAATGGTGCGGCTCTTTCACCAAGCCGGCTTACAAATCGACTAACCGCAGCATGCAACCAGTTAATCTTTGTACGTCCTTCAGGCGAGTTGGCCTGGAAATATTGAGAATAGCCTTGATCTTGTCACGGTTCACCTCTATGCCTCGTTGAGACACGATAAAACCTAACAATTTTCCGGCTGGTATTCCAAAGAAGCATTTCTTCGGGTTAAGAATGATGTTGTATTTTCGTAAATTAGCGAACGTCTCCTCTAAGTCGGAAATCAAAGTTTCCTTCTTTTTGGACATGACCGCGATATCATCCACGTATGCATGTACATTGCGTCCGAGTTGATCATGGAGGCAACGCTGCATCGTGCGCTGGTACATAGCTCCTGCGTTCTTCAGCCCAAAGGGCATCGTAACATAACAAAAGGTTCCGAAAGGGGTTATGAATGAAGTCTTGATTTTGTCAGATTCCTTCATCCGGATTTGGTGATAACCGGAATATGCGTCGAGAAAACAGAGGAGTTCCGAGCCTGCCGTAGAATCGATAACTTGATCAATTCTAGGCAAAGCGAACAGATCTTTTGGACAAGCCTTGTTCAAGGCACTATAATCAACACACATCCTTAAATCAGTGGTGTCCTTTTTGGGGACCATTACAGGGTTGGCCGACCAATCAGTATGGATGACCTCTTCTATGAATCCGGCTAACTCGAGCCGCGCTAGTTCCTTAGCTATTGCCTTACGCTTTTCATCACCAAACCGTCGTAAGGACTGTTTGACGGGTTTAGCGTTCGGGTTTACATTTAGCGAGTGCTCGGCAAGTTCCCTAGGTACTCCGGTCATGTCAGATGGCTGCCATGCGAAGATATCTTGATTTGCTTGGAGGAACTTGACGAGCGCGCTTTCCTATGCGCTACTTAGGCCTGCGCCTATCTGGGTCACCTTGAAGGGGTCATCATCCTTCAATGGCGTCGTCTTCGTCTCTTCTGATGCCTTGAACTCCGGATTTGGCTTTGTCACCTCCTTCTTCATCGCGGGCATCTCGGATGGATCTATGCTCTTCTTGATCTCTTGGTACTCCTGGGCATGCAGCACGGCTTCGGCAAAGCCGGCATTTCCATCCTCGCACTCTCGCGCTTTCTTCGGGTCTCCCCTGATGGTAATCACGCCGTTGGGACCTGGCATTTTCATCATATTGTAAATGTAACACGGACGAGCCATAAAAGCCCAGTAAGCCGGACGTCCAAATATAGCATGGTATGCACTCTTGAACGGGACCACTTCGAAGGAAAGTGCCTCCGTTCGATAATTTTTTGGTGTTCCAAAAGTAACATCCAAAGTGATCTCTCCTAGGGAGTTAGCTTGTCTTCCTGGGACAACTCCGTGAAAAATCACAGAGCTATGGTTAAGCTGTGTTTCCGAGATCTTCATCCGGCGTAGCGTTTCTACATAGAGAATATTGATGCTGCTACCATCGTCCATGAGGGTCTTGGAGAATCCATAACTGTTAATAAGTGGATTGACGATTAGGGCGTATTTTCCTCGCCTGTGTAGTTTAGGCGGATGATCAGCGCGGTCAAACGTTATTGCCACTTCCGACCAGTGCAGATACTGAGGGACAGCCGGAACTATTGCGTTGAGCTCGTGGAGAACTTCTTTCTTGACCTTTGCTGGTTGAGATCCGAGGAAGGTGACGTAAGTGTCCTTCTTGGTAGGAAAAGTTTTCTTCCCTTCCGACTTGGGATTTGAAGCGTCGGCTTCCTCCATGTCGGAATCTTCCTTGGTCTCTTTGTCTTTTTCGGGATTTTTCTTTCCCTTCTTCCGCTTAGCTTTGTAGCCCACGGTATCATCTCTCTTGATGTCGTTGTTAAAACGACATTCAGCGTTGGTGTGGGACGAGCCCCCATTGGCGTCCAAGTGATGCACACATGGGTTATTGGCGATGTCGACCCAAGTGTAGGTTTTACCTGGTTGTTGCTCTCCTCTACCTTGGACCCTTGATGTCCCACGGCCACGCCCGCGGCCTCCGCCGCGCCCTCCTCGTCCTCCAGACCCGAAACAGTAGTGACTACTGCCGTCTCCGTGTTGGGTTTTTCTTCCGAGGTGTTTTTGCGCTTCTGAGCCTGTTGCTTTGTCTTTGCTGACCGAGGTATAGCCAGGACGTTGAGTAATCCCTCTACATCGTCGTCAGCATCTGCATACTTGCTCGCTGTTTCTATCATCTCTCCCAGATCAGTAACCTTGTCACACTTCAAGCGATGGCGCAGTAAACCAATTGGGAGACCTGAAATGAAAGCTTCAATTGCAGTTTGATCATTTACTCCCTCGCAGGAGTTCTTGGTGTCAATCCATCGTCCGAGATAATCTCGGCAAGTTTCTCCGGCTTTCTGGGTGCAACGCTGTAGGTCTCCAACCGTACAGGGTCTCCGATATGTGCCTTCGAAATTCCGAAAGAACGCACTTTGTAAGTCATACCAGTTGTGGATGGTGTTCGCCAGAAGTTCGTTGAGCCATGATCGTGCCGTCTTCCGCAACATAAGTGGGAGATATCGGGTTGCGACCGGGCTGTTTCCGCCTTTGGCGATGCAGCAAGCTTGGAAGAAGTCCTGTAACCAGGTGTCTGGCCGAGCAATGCCGTCGTAGTCTTGAATATGTCTTGAGATAGCAAATCCTTCCGGGAATTTTGTAGCTCTGATGCGTGGTCCGAAGCACTTTGGGCCCACGTACACGTCATCGTTTTCGTAGCGCCGAGCCTCTATGTTGGAGTTGATCCTGTGCCTTGCGTCGTTCGGGGATAGGGATCGTCCCGAATATCGGCTGTGGCTGCGGTGCCTTGGAGCCGGACTTCGGCTTCTGCCACCACCTCCTCTGCCATGTCGTCCTCCTTGACCTCCCTAGGGGCCGTTGTGATAACTACGCTTTGGAGAGGGTGGTGCAGCTGGGTTGTTTCCGGCTGATCGCCGGCCTCCGTCCGGAGCGTCATTATTCCGGTTCCGGGGAGGTTCTTGACTATGACGAGCCCCCGCCAGTTTGTGCCAGCGTGGTTTCTATCGTTCCTTCGTCCGTCGTTCCCACCATGGTAAGTCTCAGCCGGACGGTTTTCATGTCTAGGAGGTGACATTTTCTGACGATCCTCCTCCCGACATTTCTCTTTATCTTCTCCTTTCCGGGGAGGATTCCTCGGATGCAGTGCAGCGATCGCGTCTTTTTCTGCTGCTAGAGCGATGTTGCTCCAGTTATGTGTAGTTCTGCGGTGCTGTCCTGACGATCCGGTTCTTGAATAATTGTCTTCCCCGCGTTCGGGGTTATGATACTGCGCCCGAACGTAATGGGATCTTATGCCAGCCCATGCCGGATCTGTGCGACATTGGTCGGAATCCGAGACCAGCTTTTGGCTTCCAACAGGGCGACCTTTTGCTGCTCCAGTCCCTTATTGAGTAGCTTGATACCCAAACGTATCTCTTCTGGTCCTGGATTAGCCGATAGAATTTCGCGAGCTGCCACAGTATTTTGCACTGGTGTTGGGTATACCCAATCTCCGTTGCTATCTTTTCGTGGCTTCCCCATCTCATCCCCAAAAAGGACGGCTCAGACACGTGGGAATTGGTCATCATTGGTGTGACGCTTCCATGTCTTCTGATGTAGACGGGACATATACTCCTTGTTTGACATGCGCTTCTTCTCCACCTCGATGTTTTTGGCTTCATCAAGGAGTTGTTGACAACGCGCTTCTAGGGCTTGGGCCCTTTCGTCTAGCTCATCTGCAGTAAGTTCTGCAGCTGTAGGCATAGGTGTGGTTAATGCGGCATCGATGAGTTTACGCGCACCTTCAGTGATCACGTGTCCATCCATCGATGCTTCTTTTTTAGGCTCGTCTGGGATAAGTGCTCCATCCGAGTCTTTCTCGTATTCCTCGGCAATCACCTCCTCTGTCAGAGGGTCTTTTGCCGAGGTCTTGTTCTTCTTGTTCTTCTTCTTTGCCTTCTTGGTAGCGCCGGTAGCAAAGATGGCTTTGGGTCCGTTTCCTGGAGTCAAGCTCTGGTCGGTACTTTCGGACATCTGGAGTTCGGGATTGTCTCCGACTTCCATATCATCCTGCGCTTTGGGAGAGTGTTCCCCGGATCCTTCGTCCATGGCTTCTCCATCTTCTGCAGCTTTGGAGTTGTACTCCTCGTCATATTCCGCGGAGAAGTTTTGGAAATCTGCCGACGTCATGGACTCATCCGAGGATGCGAGAACGTCGGCGTTTGTTCCAATTGCCTCCAGCACCGAGTCGGTGTTTTCTCCAGCATCGGTAGAGCCGGATCCGGATCCAACATATCCGACGAAGTGCGATGCATGCTTCCTGAGGTACCTGCGGCTTTCGCGATCAACCATATCGAAACTTTTAATGGTTTCGAGGATTGCATCTGCGCTAGCGCCTTGCAGTTTCATACGTCTTAGTGTGTACCTGAGGAAAGGCCTGTCTGTCCCGACATCGTCAGAGTCGGAATCCGTGTTGTTAATGTGCTCCTCCTGGATTTCGACTTCCACGGGTGGGTCGATCTAGGATCCGGCTTCTCTAGGGAGATCCACTCCAGATTCGACTTGGACCGTGAGGTCTTCTTCAGGCTCAGATTTCTCCACTATCTCCGCAACTGGTGCAGGCTGGGTGGGATTAGGGTTATCTGAGATCCGGAACTCCGCCGCCTCCGCGGACAAAGGGGACCCAGAAAATTCTTCTGCCTCTATCATCACCGCTGGGGTGGGTTGGGCAGGTTCAGCGAAACCGATGTAAACATCTATCTCGCCAAAAGACATGATTGTGTAGGCAGTCACGGCCTCCCTAGCCGGAATCTAAGTCTCGTCGAGAACGATGAGAGGGACGTCGCTGGCATAGAGGATGCGACCGACGGCGATGGTCTCGCCGATTCCGATTCTTGCAGATTCCGCTCGGAACGCAGATCCAAAGCTCACTTGCCCATGGTGGGCGCCAACTATCGTCGGTTTGAGGACAAGTACGCCATGAGGGGGTCCTCGAGGCGTGTGGGAGAGAGGGGTGTGAGACGTACGGTGTTCCGGGACAGTGAGCACACAAGTTTACCCAGGTTCGAATCCACCGGCTTTGGACGGACCCTACTCCTGCTAGCATTCCAGTAATACGGCAGAGCCGGAATATGGGTTACAAAGGTTTCGCCTGTGTAAGTTGAGATTGTAGACTATGTTGTGCCCTAAAGGCTCTCCCTAGGACGGCTTATATAGATATCCGGCCTAGGGTTTACAGGAGAGATCAATCCGGCTACGACTAAGAGTTGGTTACAGAGTACATCTTGAACTACAAGTAACATTATGGGCCTAAGTCGGTAAGTGGGCCTTCCCGTAGTCGGATTGGACTCCGTCTTCTCTCCCTAACTGGGCCGCCCGTGAAGCAAAGCTCTAACCCGAAGTGAGCCACCCTGGTCAGTGAGGATCTGTGAGGATACCCGGAAAGTATATCCCAACAACACTGGTTGAGGGATGTGATGCTTTGTGAAAGTTAGACCAAGGAAATAGATCAACCCGTAGTAACACACCCGAACATGTGCTAGTTGTATAGATATACTAGTAGATTAGTATAGGTAGTTCATGGAGGAAATTGCACATAACACCACTTGTTGGAGAAGTTGTTGCACAAAATCACAACTAGGTTTTTTTTTGCACAAACCACCATATTTTGCCGTAATTTTTGCACAGAACACAAAACTCACGTTAATAGTGATGATAGCCAATTAGTTAACATGGGCCCACTGTCAGGAGGCCGGTTGCTTGTTCTGCCATTCAGCTGCTAAGCTAATCGGATGTTTGGAAGCGTTCGTGATGACACAGTCGGAAGCTATACGCGGGGCACTGGAGACTCCTTGTTACGATGTTCGGTTGTTGTTTTAAGCTTTGCTAGATCCATGCAGATTAATTCCTTCTTTCATGAATTGCAACTTTTTCTCGTATACAGGAATTGCAACTTTGGAGTAGCCAGAACTAGTTAAGCTAGGGAGCTCAGGCGTAGAATTATTATTTCCTACTAATTCATTCTACTTGAGTAGGCAGAGAGCTCAAACATAGAGTCGATCCGAAAGTGGAAATTCTGCGTGAGCCGGACTGATCCTCCATCTGTCTTTCGAACATTGGGCCCATCTTGACTAATTGACTATAAACACCATTAATGGTAAGTTTGTTAGCTACCAACACCGTTGACAATGAGTTTGTGTTGCGGCTGCAACAATTTCGGCAAAATGTGGTGTTTTGAGAAAAAAGAAACTATGGTTATAGTTCTGTGTGACGTGTGTCCAACAAGTGGTGTTACCCGCAATTTCCTCGACTTCATATAAAAAAAAATCAAAATATCTATATCTAATAATAAAAACAGTAAGGTTCTTCGTCGGACTAATAAGCCTTTGTTCGTCCGTCTCGACGTCTTGGTAGTTGCAGGCTCGCAGCGTAAGGCGATCGTCTCCATCGTTTTGGTCTGCTCGATCGGTCCGCGCATCATACTCTTGCCTGGTTTCCTGTTCCGTACTTTTTTTTAAAAACTCCCCTTGATTTGTGTACACGCACATGAACACGTCGTTGGATTAGTTCCGGTGCGGTTCCGTGTAGATGGTTGCTATATGGGAACTTGCCAAACATGCTCCAGTCCAACGCGATTGATTCCGCTCCGCAACCCTTTGTTCATTGCTATGTGTTGAGATAAGATCAGAATGGGCCGACACGATTTCCAGGCCGCAATACACGAGTCCATCTCATGTTAGTTTATTGTTGTTTGCATATGAGACTTGCTATTTGCATGCATCGACACATGCAAACGTGCGATGTTTATAATTAGGCGTGTCCTACTATTTTTTTTCGAAATAGGGTATGTCCCGGCCTCTGCATCCTCAGATACACACGACCACTTTATTAACCAGATTCAGCAGTATTATAATAAAAATTCAAGGATCGGAGAGGGTTGATACAAACACCAACCATCTGAAGAAAACACAGATAACGCGAGAGTATAGCCTACAAAAGCTATTCATCCCTCAATCTACTAGAAAGCCGCCACGAAACCAGATAGTAGATAACATGTGCGGCTATCACAAGACGTTGCATCCAGTAGGCATCATATCCCGCTGGTGCTCTGGCAGAAAAAAGCCCAAGTTGAATCCATTGAGCCGCCGAAGTGATAACCTGCAAGAACAATGGAAACCGAGCCTTGCTAAATATAATAGCATTGCAGTATTTTCATATTGACCATACCCCTATACGTATACTAGCTTTATTAGTCTTCTCCATCCCATTTAACCAATTTCTAAACATATTAGTGATATTAGTTGGAAGTGGAAGATTATATGTAAAGAACACCATGCGCCATATAATTTTAGCAAATGGACACGACAGAAAAAATGTTCAATAGTCTCGTCTTCATTTCAAGAACAACACTTCTTACATCCATTCCAATTTATACGCAAAAGATTATCTTTAGTTAATAAAACTTTGTTGTTTAAAAACCACATAAAAATCTTTATTTTTAGTGGTATCTTAAGCTTCCAAAGATATTTTGTAGATAGTCTATGATGACCATTCATGAGATCCTCGTACATCGATTTAACTGTAAATCTCCCATTTTCGGTTAAACCCCATTTAAAGCTATCTGGTGTATCAGTTAAAGAAACCCGCTTAATCTCCGACAAAGATGTAACCATGCATCCCATTTCGCCTCAACCAAGTTCCTCCTAAAACTAATATTAAGAGGATTATGTGATAAGACTTCGTGTACAGATATATGTTTGTGATGTATAATATTATATAACGATGGATATTGTTGTGCCAAGGGGACCTCTCCTAGCCACACATCCTCCCAGAACCGGGTTACTCCTCCATTTCCAACTATGAAAAACCCTTTGTTAAAGAAACTATCCTTTACACGCATTAAGCCTTTCCAGAAGGCGTGTCCTACTATAATCAGACTCAGTATCACCTATAAAAATACAGGCCCCTACGATGTTTCTAGAGAACAATCAGGATGACACAAGTTTATTTCCTCTGGGTGAGAGCAAATTCCGTCGAACTTTGAAGAAGAAAAACGGCCAAACACTATCGAGAACAAATTTGGTCCATATGTTAAATAAGCAGAAATTCGGTGATCTCACCTTTTCCCATCGGCGTCATGGTCGCCGTTATCAGAACTTGACCGTGGACGTTTCTGTGTCGCCATGAGACATCGGCGATGTATGGCCTTGGTGGTAGCCACTGGATCCACCACACACCGGAATAGGTCGTTGGCTCCACCATGTCGGAACAAGACCGGAGCCGAGGCCCTCCGGCATCACGCAACACGATTTTGGCATTGCGCCACCTACAACTATGGCAACAAATCGACGAGCGAAGCCAACCCCTCCCCTTCTCGATCTCCGTTGTAGCGGGGCCTCCCATCGACGGCCTTCGGTTCCAGCGCACCTTAGAGTGGAAGAACGAGGCAAGCTGATGTGAGGATTAGTCTTGCCGTGGAGCTCGGTTGTGATCTCGCCAAGTTCATTCTTACATGTCGGCTGGGCGCCGGTGTTATGGCCTTCATCCACAATCTTGGATTTTGCTTTGATTTGAAGAGCTTCACATGTTGACGATACATGCACTGCCACAATATGATGTCCACGTGTCAGGGTCGAGCTCATCGTATGAGGTAGCCGCAGGCTCGTGGTAACGCAGACTCCTTGGTGTACTCTAGCTTGACGGTCAGCCCTGTGAGCGAGGCGGCAGTCGCTGTGTCGTCGAAACGGAAGGTGGCTGCCAGGAAAGCATTGCAGTGGCACCGTTCCAGTCTGATGTGACATTAAACAATAGTAAAACTCACCTAGCTAGGAGCCTCCACAGTAATTTGGTGTCCTAAACCGTCCGATCAGCCGTATGAATGTCCCAGATCAATTGGCTGTCCCGCGCAGCGTTCTGGGCACCGATGATCACACGACTTTACCATACCAGGCGGCCCAACCTTACAGGGGGCCGCTGCTCCGAAAATTGATCCAGCTGTATTATTGTGAACCGGGCCGACTTATACCGTTGCCAATTGTTGTGGCCTTATGGCCTGTGCTGCCCCGAGGCGACAAGTTGACTCAGCGCAACAAGCTCTTCTATTGACTTGCCCGGGCCCGGCCCAGAGCGCCATCAGCGACGGCTCCAGGCTCCGGCGAACCGTCTCCTCCTTGGTACGGCGGCGGATGGGGTCTTCCATTTCGTGGCAATCACCCAGCCGCAAAACGGAGGGCCTGTCGCTTGGAGAGTTCGCGGAGGTGGAAAGGAGCTATGGAGATCTGAGGGCAGTACCCCACGAGAAACTGCTCCAAGGACAACCAGATATCAATCATGAGTAGTTCACTTTCGAGAGGACAGGTCCAGTACATCGAAATCCCCTCAAGCAGGTAACGTCTGCTTCTTCTTGGTCTCGCTAGATGTTGTACTGGAACTGCTAATTTCGTTATTGATATGCTGCATTGTGGAACTGCGTGCCATCTCATTGTCTGGGCGATCGCCCACTCCAAATATGTACTACCTCCCTTCCACACCTTACTAAAAAGGCTTATAATGTGGAGAGGAGGTAGTATATAGGATTGGATGAAGTTTATATAAGAAGTCATACAAGGGAGAAATAATGAAGTAAAATATTTATATTTGTGCAGGAATTTCTCAGCCAAGAGAACCTTCAATATGATGCCAATTCATCTTCTAAAAAAAGATGCCAATTCAGCTCCAAGTCATGAAAGAAGGTAGTGGTCATGTTCTTCGCTATATTTTTGTTTGTTGAATCGAAATACAATTTCAGACTTCAAGCGCTTGCCAAATGTTATCAAGTTAAATTTCCAAGATGTTATTATTGAACTCCCTATAGTTTTGCTACTTTGAATGAATAGATGAACTTTGGGAATTAGCTGCCAAGGTAGAAGTGAGGCGAAGTTTTGACTTATACTTCAAAGCTATAGTAGAAGGTCATGCTAATTTTGGAATTTGAATATGTCATCCTCGGAAGTCGAAACAAACTTCCGTCCTACTTTAACAGCCAAAATATGAAAATATGCATGGTATTGAGAAAATCCTTGGAGACTGGTCAACAAGGAAAGACACAACAAAACCAGCTGACCAATCTAAAAATCTCAAAATTGCACTCCTAGATGACTCCAGCAAGTCGTCAAGACTAAACATAGGAGACACACGGCCATGACCAGAAAACACCCACACCCATCAACTACGCCCCCAAGAGGGACACGCCACAAAGCGCCATCGCTGCTGTGTCATCTGAGGCGGACAAAGATTTGCACCATGAGTTTCAGAGGGGAGAGAGAGGACCAATGCGGCGCCCCAAGAGGAAAGCAACGTACACATGCATCACTGCCGCCAATGCCGAGGAACAAAGCTTTCACTCAGCCATGCCCACCCTCCATGCCGCGAGAACAGGCCACACACACACCACACATCGACGAGGCGGAGGAGCCGGTCAGGGAATGTAGGAGGGCCTCCAGATGTGGCCACCCCTTGTGTCGCCTGTGCGGCGACGCGAGGGCCTTTTTTCTCTTAAATATAGTTATCCTACCATGACATTAACCTTTTCGGCAGGGATGTTTACTTCGAAATTTGTTTCACTGCAAAGCTAATGTTTATGCTTGTAAGTCAATATTCTACGAGGAAAACTACTTCTATCAAGAATGTCTTAAACACAAGCTATATAGGTATTTTACATACCGCATGATTTTCTATACTTTATTAAGTTAATTTAATAACATGTAGTTGGTCTATATATTACACTTAAATGTCCTGATAATTGGACTACAACCAACAACAGAAAGTAGTTGTCATGATAACTTTAGCACTCTGAAGTCTTTTGTAGGAACAGGTGGATCAAACAATTATTGTGCTAGGTATTACTACCTCTGCATCAGAATATAAGATGTCTTGATATGCTATTTCAGTAATACCAAAACATCTTATATTTTGGAACAGAGAAAGTATGTCCCTTTGTATTAGGTTTATGGATAATAATCAACTAATCTTCTATATTTTCATAAGTCTGTCTCAAAAGTTGTTATTTGGGCGTGTGTATGCTTTCATGGTATTCTCAAAGAGGTGTTTACTTCAGTACATTCCCTTCTATTTTTCCATCCAGGATTGTGCTTATTACTCTCTTGTTGAGATAAGAAAAAGTCAAGCCAGCTGAGGTTTAGTAGCTTGAGCCATGCGCGAGCGACGCCCTGTAGCTGCAGCTGTAGGCATTGCATGGCCGTGCTTGAACTCCCTCCGTGGATCCTGACGGAGGAGATGTGATCTTCCAGCCAGATCTTCGGGTCATGTAGGCCGTCGAATTTTGGGTTCTTCGATGTGAGTTTGAACCCTTTAGACATTCGCTTCTGCCTGATGGCTCTGCTGAAGCATCTGGCGCCGCAGAGTTCCACGTCCTCAACCTCCGAGTCAGTCGAACGAGCACGTCTTGCGCGCATTTTGTCGACTTTGCGCTGTGTGATGTCATCACGCGCGTCATAGTCGCGATCGTGCCGCCGTGAACGGATAATAATCAACTAATCTTCTATATTTTCATAAGCGTGTCTCAAAAGTATGTCCCTTTGTATTAGGTTTATGGATAATAATCAACTAATCTTCTATATTTTCATAAGTGTGTCTCAAAAGTTGTTATTTGGGCGTGTGTATGCTTGCATGGTGTTCTTAAAGAGGTGTTTACTTCAGTACATTCCCTTCTATTTTTCCATCCAGGATTGTGCTTATTACTCTCTTTTTGGGCTTATTTGTTACAGTTCAATGCTCATTATTTTTATGCTAATACTGCTGTAAAATAGATAAGAAAAAGTTAAGCCAGCCGAGGTTTAGTAGGTTATGCTTCGCTTGTGATAAAAATGTGTTATTGTCATTTCTCCGGGTGTGCAGTCGATGAACTGTTTCTCCAAGGGAGATTTATCATGTATGCAAAGCCAAAAGCAGAATATGAAAATTTTGCTTGCATCCTTTAGCTCTGTGCAAAGCGGAAAATTCTAGCTACAATTCAATGTGGCTCCTATGCATGGCTGAATTAACTCTCTTCCTGACATGGGTATACCCCACAGGTACTCGAGTTTGGCATATACGGTCCAGATACGGCAGAAGCCCACGGCGTTGCCAAGGCCCAATACATGATTCAGGTGAGCCACGGACTCTTCGATTGCTTGCAATGCAAGATGAAGATTAAAATAGAAAGTTCAAAGGGACGAACCCTAATCTGTAACCGACTCGACCTGCTACATGAGACCTAGCCTATCTATATAAAGGCTAGGAGGGGCGGCGAGGAGGACACCCATAACCCTAGTTTCCACAACCATCGTCAGATTGCATCTATGCACCCCTATAATCTTCGATTTCTTCGATAATTCCAAGAGCAGACAAGCAGGAGTAGGGACCTCTACGAGGCCTGAACCTGGGTAAACCTTGCGTCCCCGTGTGCTTGTTTGCTAGCCGACTAATGCCTCCAGTGCTCCCTCCTTCTCCAAAACCCAAGTCCATAATAATAGGCATTGGAGAGTTAAACTCTCGTCAATTGGAACCGTCTGTGGGAATTGGGAGTGCTGATGTAGCGGCTTGTTCGACCCCATCACACGCGATCTACAACTCTGCAACAGCGGAGATTCACCAGCTCTTCGGCGCTTTTGACTTCACTGTCCACACGTCGGCCACTTGCTCGACCTTCGAGTCTGTGGGCGACGGGATCAGCCTGGCGATTGGAAGCTTCCGCTTTCAGGTCGGTCAACTGGGCACGCTTCGCATGCCCGACCAGCCGTCGGCCCCCGCGATTGCTCCAGCATCGTGGTTCCCACCACCAATCGGCACCCTCAGCGAGCTCAATGCCCCGGCAACAGCTGGGAGCACGAACATCGACAGCAGTCGCGGATCCGATCTAGGTGACCTAGCCATAGAGGATGGAGTCTACGACTCTGGATCTGAAAGTTGTGGGAGTAACAGCTTCCCCAACCACTTCATATGCACCGTCAGCAATGCGGGTGACACCGACGTCAATCGCGAAAACACTGGCTTTGGCACCGGACCTCCCAATGGCGGTATACCAAACGGTGGCCCAACCAATGGTGCACCCGTCAACAACGGGATAGACGGGAACCCAAGCCTCATGGCGAATGAGCGCACCGAAGAACGTGTGCTGATCAAACTCAACGACAACGAGTGGGCCCGCTGTCGAGAACCTCTGCGGGGTAATCCTCTACCCCTAAATTCATCGCAGGACATGCTGATGGGCTACCATTGGCTGCTGAAAGAAGAATTCAAGTGCCAATAACAAGTAATCGTGCAACTCGAGGCCCGTAGAAAGGCGGCAGGCGAGTCGAGCCTTCGGCGAGCTAGGCTCTCCTCCCACGGAGGATCCTCTTCCAAGGGCAACGAGTACCTAGCCAACAAAAGGCGATCTCGACTGGCCCACCTCACCGAGCAAGAGCGCGTAGAAGCCGCGAAGGTCCTCGACTTTAGTTCTATGATGGTAGATACGCATGGCAACAAGCTCCCAAAGACGCCGCAAGCTGCGGTGACGGCGGCCACCATGTACCTCCTGAACAACTAGCCACCGGCTGGAGATTCGCGAGTTGCCATGCACCGATCTACGATCGCGGGCTTGGAGCTAATCGAGGCCGCCCTCGATAAAGAACCAACAACAGAGCCGAAGAAAAGCAAGGCTCTGGCAAAACACTACTCCTCGCCCTCGTCCAGCGATGATAGCCACGACTTGTCTCGGCGTCGCCGTTCACAGCGGCACGATCGCGACTACGACGCGCGTGATGACATCAGACAGCGCAAAGTCGACAAAATGCGCGCAAGACGTGCTCGTTCGACTGACTCGGAGGTTGAGGACGTGGAACTCTGCGGCGCCACATGCTTCAGCAGAGCCATCAGGCAGAAGCGAATGCCTAAAGGGTTCAAACTCATATCGGAGAATCCAAAATTCGACGGCCTACAGGACCCGAAGATCTGGCTAGAAGATCACATCTCCTCCGTCAGGATCCACGGAGGGAGTCGAAGCACGGCCATGCAATGCCTACAGCTGTAGCTACAGGGCGTCGCTCGCACATGGCTCAACAATCTCCCTCGCAGATCCATCCGCAGCTGGGAAGAGCTGGTCTACTGTTTTGTGCGCAACTTCAAGAGCACTTACAAAAGGGCCGCGTTAATTGAAGAACTAAGAGGCTGCCACCAGAAGTCCGGCGAGTCACTGCGCTCGTACATCCAAAGGTGGTCCATCATCAAGAACTCTGCAGAAAACATCTCGGAGGACCACCCAATCAACGTGTTCAACGGCGGCGTCCGCCGCATAGAGCTCAGAGAGGAGCTAGGCCGTTCAAAGCCCAAAACGATTGACCACCTGATGAAAATCATGAATCGGTGGGTGGACAAAGAAGACTCGGTGAAAAACCGCACCTACTCCGATGACAACGATGACCTTGGGCGCAAACGCGACCGCCAAGGAAAACGTCGAATGCGCGTCTACGAAGACCGCGACGAGGTTAACATGGTCATGGCTGGCTACACCGACAAACGTGACGACAACTGCAACAGCAGATATCGCAGCGAAGGATACCGCGACGCTGCGAAGACCACGCAAGTGTGGCAACGCCGCACTCGCAAAGAGGCACCCGCAACCTCCATCCATGACAAACTGTTTGGGCCATGCAACGTGCACTTCTACATCGACAAGCATGACGGAAAGAAAAAGTTTAGTCACCTCCTAAAAGACTGCCGCGAGTTTCTCAAGCTCCACGAAGGCCTGGTGTAGATGAATCGCGACGCGATCAATCGAGGCTACGGAACCGCCCTAGGCACTGTGGCACATGGAGCTCCTCCACCACCACCCGGACCTCCACCACCTGCGGCTGCGCCAGTCCAGCAGCACAGAGGCGAACCGTACCCACGACCTGTGGGCAACATGGGGATGATCCAAAAAGGGCGCCCCTCCAATCGCATGTAGAAGGCCATCACTCGCCAAGTCAATTTGGCGATAAATTCTCCACCTTCCACCACTGAGTACCTCAGTGGAAGCGAGTCATGCATCACTTTTGACAAGCGCGATCACCCGCGCCAAGTTCCTCGTCCAGGCCACTGTCCCCTCGTATTCGAGGCGCAGATCGGGGGCTTCGATATGAGTCACGTCTTCATAGACGGCGGAAGTGGCATTAATCTCATGTTCGCAAGTACCTTGCGAGCAATGCGGATCCCGCTAACGTGCCTGGAGGTGTCAGACATGACGTTCCACGGCATCGTCCCAGGGAAGGGAGTGTACCCCTAGGAAAATTCAACCTCGACGTTATCATTGGCACGCCGCAAAATTTTCGGCGAGAGCGCATCGACTTTGAAGGCGTTGATTGGCCGTCACAGTACCATTGCATCCTCGTACGTGTCGCATTCACAAGGTTCATGGCGGTGTGATACGTTGCTAACGTATCTATAATTTTTGATGTTCCATGCTTGGTTTATATCTACTTTCTTATGTTTTGTCTACACTTTGGAGTATTTTTATACACTTTCTTAGACTAACCTATTAACAAGATGCCACAGTGCCAGTTGCCTGTTTTCTGCTGTTTTGGTTCCAGTAAAGTCAGAAAATGAATATTTTCAGAATTGGACGGGACAAAAGCCAAAGTCAATATATCACCGAGAGGAACACGGAGCCAGAAGACGAGACTGGGAGGGGCCAGGGCCAGCCACACCATAGGGTGGCGCGGGTCCACCCTGGCCGCGCCACCTAGTGGTGTGGGCCCCTCCGGCCTCCACCAACCTTGCCCTTTCGCCTATAAGAAGCCCCCGATGCGAAAACCCTAAAAAGTCCAGCCTCCAGCCACGAAAAGTTCCACAACGCCACCACCACCGAAGGGGAGATTCGGGGGACAGAAAGTCTCTGTTCCGGCACCCTGCCGGGACGGGGAATGTTGGAGATATGCCCAAGAGGCAATAATAAAAGTGATTATTATTATATCTTTGTGTTTATGATGAATGTTTACATCCCATGCTATAATTGTATTATTAGGAAACACTAATACATGTGTGTTTTGTAAACATGAGAGAGTCCCTAGTAAGCCTCTTGTTGAACTAGCTTATTGATTAATTGATGATCATGGTTTCCTGATCATGGACATTAGGATGTGATTAATAACAAGGTTATATCATTAGGAGAATGATGTGATGGACACACACACCCATAGTAAGCGTAGCATAAGATCAAGTCATTAAGTTCGTATTGCTGTAAGCTTTTAAATGCATAGTAACATAATCCTTCGACCGTGAGGTTGTGTTAATCACTATCACCGGATTGGTACTTTGATGACATCAAACACCGCTTCATAACTGGGTGGTTATAAAGGTGTCATTGGGTATTCTGAAAGTATGTGTTGAAGCGCATGGACCGAGATTGGGATTTGTCCATCCATATGACGAATAGATATGCTCTGGGCCTTCTCGGTGGAATGCCATCTAGTTAGCTTGCAAGCATGTGACTGGGTCACAAGGGATGACATATCACGGAACGAGTAAAGAGTACTTATCAGTAACGAGGTAGAACTAGGTATGGAGATACCGACGATCAAACCTCGGATAAGTATAATATCGCGTGACAAAGGGAATTGGTTTCGTATGTAAATGGTTCAATCGATCACGAAGTCATCGTTGAGTATGTGGGAGCCATTATGGATCTCCAGGTCCCGCTGATGGTTATTGATAGGAGATGTGTCTCTGTCATGTCTACATATTCACGAACCGTAGGGTGACACACTTAAGGTTTGAAGTTGTTTTAAGTAGATATGGAATGTGCGTTGGAGACCGAATGTTGTTCGGAGTCTCGGAATGGATCCGGGACATCACGAGGAGATCCGGAATTGTCCGAAGAATAAGATTCATATATTGGGGATCATTTTCTGTGTTAGGAAATGTTCCGGAGTATTTGTATGAGGATTCTAGAAGGTTTCGGAATGTTCTGGAAGGTTCTAGAAGGTTTCTTGGAGTTTGCTTGAAAACCAAGGAAGGGATCAAGGAGTCCTGGTGGGTCAAGACAAGGAGTCGTGGGGGAGGAGGACTCCTCCCCCCTCCCCAATCCGCCGGCCCTAGGAGGTGGGGAGTCCTACTAGGACTCCCCCTCCCTAGGCGGCCTCCCTCCTTTAAATAGAAGGGGGAGGCGCCACCCCTTGCCCCTGCTCGATAACACCAAATCTCCGCCGCCTCTCTCCTCCTCCTTTCTTCTGCACAGGCATAGGCGAAGCCCTGCAGAATTCTCTACTCCACCACCACCACGCCGTCGTGCTGCTGTGATTCCGTGGAGAAGATCTACTACCTCCACTGCTCGCTGGAACGAGGAGAGGAAGGTCTGCTTCGACTCCGCACGTGTGACCGACTGCGGAAGCGCTGCCGGAACGCGGCGCCGGAAGGATCGTCCACTTGACCGACTGCGGAAGCGCTACCGGAACGCGGCGCTGGAAGGATCGTCCACACGATCTTGAGATCGGCAAGTGATCGACTACATCAACCACGAGATCTAATCTCGTAACGCTTTCGGATCTACAAGGGTTAGTACCGATCTATCTCATTGCTCATGTCTAATAGATTAGATCTTGGCTTTTATCTAGATTAGATCTGGGTTTTGTTCGTTCTTGCGGTAGAAAATTATTGTTTTCCATGCTACGAACCCATCAGTGGTATCAGAGCCGTATCTATGCGTAGATCTGTTGCACGAGTATAACACAATGTTTTTGTGGGCGTTGATGCTTTTGTTGTCGGTGTCTTAGCGTGTACTTTGCATCTTGCGGCATGGTGGGATGAAGCGGCTCGGGCTAACATTACATGTCATCGCACATGAGACTTGCTCCACGCTTGACGTGCAACTTGCTTTGCACAAGTGGCTTTGCGGGTGTCTGTCTCTCCCACCATAGTTAAGATTCAATTTACAATGAGCATCTGACAACACTTGTATCAACGTTGTGGTTCTTGTTCGTAGGTAAGATCGGTCTTATGCGAAAGCCCCAAACCACGTAAAAATTGCAAAGAAAATTAAAGGCGTCTAACTTGTTTTTGCAGGGGTTTTGTGATGTGATATGGCCATCATGTGATTATGATTGTATTTGATGTATGCAATGATCCTTGTTGTAATATGGCAACCGGCAGGAGCCTAATGGTTGTCTTTAATTCTATTAAGACCTGCGGGTCTATTTATCTTGTAATAGCTTTATTCCAAGTAGTTGTAACAGTTGCTAGTGATGATGGACAACCATGAAGCGGCGCCACTGACCTTGACGCAAGGCAGGTGATGATGGAGATCATGTTCGTGCTTTGGAGATGAAGATCAAAGGCGCAAGAAGAAAATGCCATATCATATCACACTAATTATGAATTGCCTATGATGTTAATCCTTTATGCATCTTGTATTGCTTAGATCGCGACGGTAGCATTATAAGATGATCCCTCTCACTAAATATCAAGTAATAAAGTGTTCACCCTTAGTTGGCACCGTTGCTAAGACTCGTCGTTTCGAAGCATCTCGTGATGATCGGATGTGATAGATTCTACGTGTGCATACAACGGGTGCAAGCCAGATTTGCACATGCGGAAACTAAGGTTATCTTGACGAGCCTAGCATGTACAGACATGGTCTCGGAACACGGAATACCGAAAGGTAGAGCATGAGTCATATAAATGATATGATGAACATGAAGATTGTTCGCCAATGAAACTACATCTTCTCTCGTGAAGATCGGACTTGGTGTAGTGGACTTGGTTCGTGTAATCACTAAGACAATGCGAGGGATGTTGTTTTGAGTGGGAGTTCACCTAGTTAGTTTAAGAATTAAATTTGAACTCAATTTGTCATAAACTTAGTCTAAACTACTTGCAAATTGTTGTAGATTATGGCGACCCCCTCCATCAATTTCAATGCGTTCCTAGAGAAAGAAAAGCTTAAGAACAATGGAAGCAATTTCACGGACTGGTTCCGTGGACTGAAGATCGTCCTCAGGGCTGGTCAGTTGACCTATGTGCTCGAAGCACTGCTAGGTGACCCACCTGCAGATGATGCCACCGATGACGTAAAGAATGTTTACGCCACTCGGAAAAATCATTACTCCACAGTTCAGTGTGCCATCTTGTACGGTTTAGAAGCGGAGCTCCAAAAGCGTTTTGAGCACCACGACCCGTTCGAGATCATTAAGGAGCTCAGGCTAATTTTTGAGACTCGCGCGGCCATGGAGAGCTATGAGGCCTCCGAAAAGTTCTTTAACTGTAAGATGGAAGAGGGAAGCTCCGTTAGCGAGCACGTGCTCACCATGTCTGGGTACGCAAACAAACTCCAAGAGTTGGGAATATCGATTCCTAATGAGTTGGGGATTCACCGTCTCCTCCAATCACTGCCACCAAGTTACAAGAACTTTGTGATGAACTACAACATGCACTGCATGAACAAGACGTTGCCTGAACTGTCGTCCATGCTGAAAACTGCTGAAGTGGAGATCAAGAAGGAGCACCAAGTGTTGATGGTCAATAAGACCACCAATTTCAAGAAACAGGGCAAGCCTAAGAACAAGGGCAACTTCAAGAAGGACGGCAAGAAAGCTGCCGCACCTGCTAAGAAGCCCAAGGCTGGTCCTAAGCCTGAAACTCAGTGCTTCTACTGCAAGGGTGCTGGTCACTAGAAGCGTAACTGCCCCAAGTACCTGGCGGATCTGAAGAACGGCAACATCAAGAAGAAAGGTATATTTGATATATGTGTTATAGATGTGTATCTTACTAGTAATCGTAGTAGTGCCTGGGTATTTGATACTGGTTCGGTTGCTCATATTTGTAACTCGAAACAGGAGCTGCGGAATAAACGAAGACTGGCAAGAGACGAGGTGACGATGCGCGTTGGAAATGGCTCCAAGGTTGATGTGATCGCCGTCGGCACGCTCCCTCTACATCTACCTTCGGGATTAGTTTTAAATTTGAATAATTGTTATTTGGTGCACGCGTTAAGCATGAACATTATATCTGGATCCTGTTTATTGCGAGACGGTTACTCTTTTAAGTCTGAGAATAAAGGTTGTTCGATTTATATGAGTAATATCTTTTATGGTAATGCACCTGAGATGAATGGTTTATTCTTACTGAATCTCAATAGTAGTGATACGCATGTTCACAACATAGATGCTAAACGGATAAAATTGAATGATAATTCTACATACATGTGGCACTGTCGTCTTGGTCACATTGGAGTGAAGCGTATGAAGAAACTCCATTCTGATGGACTTCTTGAATCACTTGAAAGATGCGAAGCATGTCTAATGGGAAAAATGACTAAGACTCCATTCTCTGGAATAATGGAGCGAGCTACAGACTTATTGGAAATAATACATACCGATGTGTGCGGTCCAATGAGTGTAGCATCGCGTGGTGGATATCGTTATGTTCTCACTTTCACGGATGACTTAAGTAGATATGGGTATGTCTACTTTATGAAACATAAGTCCGAAACTTTCGAGAAGTTTAAGGAATTTCAAAGTGAAGTGGAAAATCATCGTAATAAGAAGATTAAATTTCTGCGTTCTGACCGTGGAGGTGAATATCTAAGTTATGAGTTTGGCATGCATTTAAAGAAATGTGGAATACTTTCACAGTTGACACTGTCGGGACACCACAGCATAATGGTGTGTCCGAACGTCGTAATCGAACTCTCTTAGATATGGTTCGGTCTATGATGTCTCTTATAGATTTACCGTTATCATTTTGGGCTATGCATTAGAGACAGCCGCATTCACTTTAAATAGGGCACCATCTAAATCCGTTGAAACGACACCGTACGAATTGTGGTTTGGTAAGAAACCTAAGTTGTCGTTCCTTAAAGTTTGGGGTTGCGAGGCATATGTAAAGAAGTTACAACCTGATAAGCTAGAACCCAAAGCGGAGAAATGCGTCTTCATAGGATACCCTAAAGAAACAATTGAGTATACCTTCTATCATAGATCCGAAGGCAAAGTTTTCGTTGCCAAGAATGGATCCTTTCTTGAGAAGGAGTTTCTCTCGAAGGAGGTGACTGGAAGGAAAGTAGAACTTGATGAGGTTATTGAACCTTCTCTCGGATTTGAGAGTAGCGCAGCACCGGAAGATGTTTTTGTGCCGCCTGCACCAATTGGAGAGGAAGCTAATGATAATGATCATGAAACTTCAAATGAAGTTACTGCTGAACCTCGCAGGTCAACAAGGGTTCGTACCACTCCTGATTGGTATGACTCTGCCTTGAACGTCATGTCGGTGGACAACGATGATGACCCTGCGACGTATGAAGAAGCTATGGTGAGCCCAGATTCCGACAAATGGCTAGAAGCCATGAAATCTGAAATGGGATCCATGTACGAAAACCAAGTGTGGACTTTGGTGGACTTACCGGATGGCCGTAAGGCTGTCGAGAACAAATGGATTTTCAAGAGAAAAACAGATGCTGATGGTAATGTTACCGTCTATAAAGCTCGACTTGTCGCGAAAGGGTTCCGACAAATTCAAGGAGTTGACTATGATGAGACATTCTCACCAGTAGCGAAGCTAAAGTCTGTGAGGATTTTGTTAGCAATTGCTGCATATTTCGATTATGAGATTTGGCAGATGGATGTCAAAACGGCGTTCCTTAATGGTGACATTGAGGAAGAGTTGTATATGGTACAACCCAAGGGTTTTGTCGATCCTAAAGATGCTAACAAGGTATGCAAACTTCAGCGCTCCATTTATGGACTGAAGCAAGCATCCCGAAGTTGGAATCAACGTTTTGATAAAGTAATCAAAAACTTTGGGTTTATACAAACTTATGGAGAAGCTTGTATTTACAAGAAAGTGAGTGGGAGCTCTGTAGCATTCCTAGTACTATATGTAGATGACATATTGTTGATTGGGAATGATATAGAACTTCTTAGTAGCGTCAAAACCTATTTGAATAATAGTTTTTCAATGAAGGATCTTGGCGAAGCGGCATATATTCTAGGCATCAAGATTTATAGAGATAGATCAAGACGCCTAATAGCGCTTTCACAAAGTACATACTTAGACAAAGTTCTAAAGAAGTTTAGAATGGAAAATAGCAAGAAAGGGTTCGTGCCCATGTTGTCAGGTAAGACCTTGAGTAAAACTCAAAGTCCAGCTACGGCAGAAGATAGAGAGAAAATGAATAATATTCCCTATGCCTCGGCCATAGGTTCTATCATCCTGGAATGGAGCACTGGACAACGGTCAAGAATATCCTAAAGTACCTGAATAGGACTAAGGATATGGTTCTTTCTTATGGAGGTGATGAACAGCTTGTTGTAAACGGTTACACCGATGCTAGTTGGAACACCGATCCAGATGACTCTAAGTCACAGTCGGGATACGTATTTATTTTGAATGGTGCTGCAGTGAGCTGGAGGAGTGCGAAGCAAAGCGTTGTGGCGAAATCTTCAACTGAATCGGAATACATAGCTGCTTCGGAAGCTGCACAAGAAGCCGTTTGGATGAAGGAATTCATTACTGAACTTGGCGTGGTTCCTAGTGCGTTGGACCCGATGGCCATCTACTGTGACAACACAGGTGCCATAGCTAATGCACAGGAGCCAAGGTCACATAGCAAGCTAAAGCACATCAAGCTACGTTTCCATGTTATTCGCGAGTATGTCCGAGATGGTGACATAAAGATTTGCAAAGTACACACTGATCTGAATGTGGCAGATCTGTTGACTAAACCTCTCCCTAGGGCAAAGCATGACCAACACCAGAACGCCATGGGTGTTTGGTATATTACCATGTAATCTAGATTATTGACTCTAGTGCAAGTGGGAGACTTTTGGAGATATGCCCAAGAGGCAATAATAAAAGTGATTATTATTATATCTTTGTGTTTATGATGAATGTTTACATCCCATGCTATAATTGTATTATTAGGAAACACTAATACATGTGTGTTTTGTAAACATGAGAGAGTCCCTAGTAAGCCTCTTGTTGAACTAGCTTGTTGATTAATTGATGATCATGTTTTCCTGATCATGGACATTAGGATGTGATTAATAACAAGGTTATATCATTAGGAGAATGATGTGATGGACACACACACCCATAGTAAGCGTAGCATAAGATCAAGTCATTAAGTTCGTATTGCTGTAAGCTTTTAAATGCATAGTAACCTAATCCTTCGACCATGAGGTTGTGTTAATCACCATCACCGGATGGGCACTTTGATGACATCAAACACCGCTTCGTAACTGGGTGGTTATAAAGGTGTCATTGGGTATTCTGAAAGTATGTGTTGAAGCGCATGGACCGAGATTGGGATTTGTCCATCCATATGACGGATAGATATGCTCTGGGCCCTCTCGGTGGAATGTCATCTAGTTAGCTTGCAAGCATGTGACTGGGTCACAAGGGATGACATATCACGGAACGAGTAAAGAGTACTTATCAGTAACGAGGTAGAACTAGGTATGGAGATACCGACGATCAAACCTCGGATAAGTATAGTATCGCGTGAAAAAGGGAATTGGTTTCGTATGTAAATGGTTCAATCGATCACGAAGTCATCGTTGAGTATGTGGGAGCCATTATGGATCTCCAGGTCCCGCTGATGGTTATTGATAGGAGATGTGTCTCTGTCATGTCTACATATTCACGAACCGTAGGGTGACACACTTAAGGTTCGAAGTTGTTTTAAGTAGATATGGAATATGCGTTGGAGACCGAATGTTGTTCGGAGTCTCGGAATGGATCCGGGACATCACGAGGAGATCCGGAATTGTCCGAAGAATAAGATTCATATATTGGGGATCATTTTCTGTGTTAGGAAATGTTCCGGAGTATTTGTATGAGGATTCTAGAAGGTTTCGGAATGTTCCGGAAGGTTCTGGAAGGTTTCTTGGAGTTTGCTTGAAAACCAAGGAAGGGATCAAGGAGTCCTGGTGGGTCAAGACAAGGAGTCGTGGGGTAGGAGGACTCCTCCCCCCCTCCCCAATCCGCCGACCCTAGGAGGTGGGGAGTCCTACTAGGACTCCCCCTCCCTAGGCGGCCTCCCTCCTTTAAATAGAAGGGGGAGGCGCCACCCCTTGCCCCTGCTCGATAACACCAAATCTCCGCCGCCTCTCTCCTCCTCCTTTCTTCTGCACAGGCATAGGCGAAGCCCTGCAGAATTCTCTACTCCACCACCACCACCACGCCGTCGTGCTGCTGTGATTCCGTGGAGAAGATCTACTACCTCCGCTGCTCGCTGGAACGAGGAGAGGAAGGTCTGCTTCGACTCCGCACGTGTGACCGACTGTGGAAGCGCTGCCGGAACGCGGCGCCGGAAGGATCGTCCACTTGACCGACTGCGGAAGCGCTGCCGGAACGCGGCGCTGGAAGGATCGTCCACACGATCTTGAGATCAGCAAGTGATCGACTACATCAACCACGAGATCTAATCTCGTAATGCTTTCGGATCTACAAGGGTTAGTACCGATCTATCTCGTTGCTCAGGTCTAATAGATTAGATCTTGGCTTTTATCTAGATTAGATCTGGGTTTTGTTCGTTCTTGCGGTAGAAATTTTTTGTTTTCCATGCTACGAACCCATCAGGGAAGTGCCCCCGGAGCCATCTCCATTTATCTCCACCACCATCTCCATCACCGTTGCTGATTTCCATGATGAGGAGGGAGTAGTTCTCTCTCGAGGTTAAGGGTTCTACTGATAGCTATGTGTTCATCTCTCTCTATGCATGATCTTGTTGTGGTCATGAGCTTTGTAATCAAGTAGATCTACCTTGCTACTCAAGTGCTTAATAGATCTCTGCTCTCCCCATGTGTGTGAAAGTGACAGCGTGCGCCCCATGGTGGCACTTAGGCTAGAGATTACAAATACTTGTTATGAGTTATATTTGGAGTTGGATGTCTCTATGAAATTGTGGTGTTTGTTGGAACCATCTAGTGCTCAAGGTGACAGTGTGGGGTTATCTAGATGGGAAAGGCGAACTTTGAGGTGTGTTGTTATAGCCCTACCATGCATTAGAGTGTCCAACCGGAGAGTAGTTAAGAGTTGTATCATAAAGAGAAGATATTTATATGAGAGTGTTCACTAGTGAAAGTATGATCCCTAGGCCTTGTTTCTAAGCATTGAAACACCGTTTGCAATTAGATCTGTTACATGTTTGCTTGCTTCCATCTTTATTTCAGTTTGCCTTTAGTCTTTTTTCCACGCCATCAAGTTATTTTCTCGCACCATTACCACTTATAATTATCTATACCACATGTATTTCACTATCTCTTCGCCGAACTACTGCACCTATACACCTGACAAGTGTATTGGGTGTGTTGGGGACACAAGAGACTTCTTGTATCTTGATTGCAGGGTTGCTTGAGAGGGAATACATTTGACCACTTCCTCCCTAAGTTCGATAAACCTTGGGTGATCCACTTAAGGGAAAACTTGTTGTTGTTCTACAAACCTCTACACTTGGAGGCCCAACAACTGTCTACAAGAATAGAAGTGCGTAGACATCACGGTGCCACACTACGCCTATCTGCAGATGAAGATACCAGGACCAAACGGCATCATCACGATCAATGGAAACTTCGAGAGGTCCGACAACTGCGACGGGGAATTCAACAGAATCTCCTAGTCCTTTGGCATGCATGAGGAACTCGCCAAACTGAAGGAGTCGACAGACAACAGTCTGCCTCCCCTGAGTAGGCCAAGTTCACGCGACCTGTCCTTCGACTCGTCGGTGCACATAAAGAAAGTCCAGCTCCACCCAACAGACCCGACCAAGACGGCCCTCATTTCCAACAACTTGAGTTCCGCATAGGAACTTGCGCTCATCGAATTCCTCTGTGTGCACTGGGAAATCTTCGCCTGGTGTCCAGCGGACATGCCGGGAGTTCCTAGGGAATTCGCTAAGCACTCACTCAACGTCAATCCAGACGCAAGGCCAGTCAAACAGACAATACAGCGACTGTTTGAACCACGAGCAAAAGCGGTCGGTATGGAGATCAACAGACTCCTCGATGCAAATTTCATACGCGAGATCAAGGAAAGCACCTGGCTCACCAACATAGTGCTTGTGCTTAAAAAGACACGGATATCCTGAGGATGTGCGTGGACTTCACCTCTTTGAATAAGCACTGCCCAAAGGATCACTTCCTGTTGCCACGGATCGATCAAATAATCGACTCCACTGCGGGATGCGAGCGCCTCTGCTTCCTCGATGCCTACTCAGACTACAATCAGATTCAAATGAAGGAGGAAGACCAGGAGAAAACAGCGTTTACAACGCCCTTTGGTGTGTTCTGCTACAACACAATGCCTTTCGGGGTAAAAACGCAGGAGCTACCTATTAGCGGTGCATGCAGGCTTGCCTTAAGACCCAACTTGGTCCCAATATTCAAGTCTACGTCGATGACATCGTCATCAAAATCAAGGAGGAGGCCATGTTAATCGACGATCTCCGCGAGACCTTTGCTAACCTCGACTGCTACTGGATCAAGCTTAATCCGGACAAATGCGCCTTCGGCATACCATCTGGGCAACTACTCGGGTATCTCATCTCTGCGAGATGGATCGAAGCAAACCCGAAGAAAATAAAGGCCATGGAGAAGCCAAAGAATGTAAAAGGTGTCCAACAGCTGGCTGGACGAACTGCGGTGCTCAGTCGATTCATCAGTCGAATGGGCGAAAAGGCACTGCCCTTCTACCAACTCCTCCGTAAAGCTGACAAGTTCGAGTGGACAGACGAGGCGCAAGAAGCATTTGAAGACCTCAAGTGTCTACTATCCACCTCGCCGGTACTGGTAATGCCTCGCGAAAAGGAACCACTACTGCTCTACATCGCTGCCACCAACCAGGTGGTCAGCACGGTGCTCGTGGTGCAACAAGCCAAAGAAAATAAAGTCCACGGGGTCCAGCGCCCAGTGTACTACCTCAGTGAGGTGCTCACGCCAACAAAGCAGCGGTACCCGCACTATCAGAAGCTGGCGTACGGCGTCTTCATGATAGCCAGGCGATTATGCCACTACTTTCAGGAGCACTCAATCGTGGTGGTAAACGACTCCCCACTCAGGCACATACTCAACAACCCTAACGCCACTGGACGACTCACGCTCTGGGGCATTGAACTGTCGCCACGCGACATCACATACGAGAAGCGCGATGCGATCAAGTCGCAGGTTCTGCCGGACTTCCTCGTACATTGGATGGAGAACCAGCTCCCCGACAAACTGTTGGGGATCGGCGCAGAAAACAAAAAAAATTCCTACGAAGGATCCCCGGAAACTTAGCCTAGGATCTATCTATGTAGTAATGTGGTAACGGCCGAAGCGTAGAGAGTACATACCCTTGTAGTCTGTACGCGGTTAACGTTCCGTGGGGAACATGGTTGATGTAGTCGTACTCAAAGCCGACCTCAAGGTCGCGAAGCAACTCGCGGGTCACCCCTTGCTCCTTCTTGATCTTCATCATCTTCAGCGCGCAACAGCTCCGGCTTACGACATTTAAGCGCCCCAAGTGTTGCGCCTCGTGTCTTCGTACACATCTGGTGCACGATGAGACCTCTGGCTCCCCGATCCCGCCGGTAGTGCGGAAGTGATATCTGGCTAGGAATCCCTGTAGCGCAACGGCGTACTGCAAGTGTTCCTCGATCGCACAGCCCAGACTTGGGGCCATGGTCACAAGGTATAGAGAGAGGGAGGGAGAAAGTCAACCAAAGGACTTCTCAAGTTGTGTGTTTAATCCCACCCATGGGCACCCCTTTATATAGGCTAAGGGGGTGTACCTTTCTCAAAGGCTAAGCCATGTGGGACTAATTACTAAAGGAAAAAGGCGGCAGATTTTTGGACTAGCAAATGGGCTGTTTTTACTCAGCCCAATAGGCAAATAGAAAATAAATAGATAAAAGAAAAAGTGGACAGCAGGCGCTGGCCGGGTGGGCCCTGGTCGCGGCCCACCTCGCGCTCAGCCTCACCCCACCGCGGCGGCCTGCCAGCCGAGCAGCCCGGGTGGGCCTTTCGCCCCCGGCAGCCCAAGGCGGAAGGAGGCGACAGGGAAGGAGCAGCCGGGTGGGCCGGCAGTGGCCGCGGCCTGCCTGTCGGCCTGGCTCCCCTGCGCGCCCGAGTGGGCCGGGGTCGAGCCGGCCGGCCCGTGGCCGTTGGCTGTTGTCCGCCTCCCGTGCGGCACCCTTTATCCGCCGCCCGCCCATGAGCATGGCCCAGCTCCGTACTGCCCCGTGCGGCGGCAATTATCTACCCCCCACGTGGGCCTGTGCTGTTTTTCTTTTCCTATTTTTCTGCAGCTTTTCTTTTAGGCTAATTCCCTCCGGGGATTTGGCCTAATATAAAAGTTGCTTTTATAAATCTTAATAAAAATATTATTTATAATTAACATATAATAAATATATATTTAAATTCCCATTTGTCCGAAAACATTTTTCGGGACTTTACCTTTATTCTTTCTCCGAACAACTTCGGATCTCTCCGCGGAACGATTCCAGCTTTCTCTCTTTCTCTACTGTGATTCCGTCTTACGAATGATCGCTCTCATCGTACCCTTAAGTATATCCTCTCATGGCTCGGGAATGCTCTAGACATGATCTGTATCAATGATCAACAGAGGGACCAGGATATCCATGTGACCCCTATGAATTCCTGATGACAATGTCGCTTGAACCATCTAAATGTAGCATCCTCTTCCTTTTGTTTCTTGATACAACTTGTCCGAGATCCGACCACTAGTATCCCATACCTTGTTCAATCTCACTCACAACAAGTTATGTTTTCTTGTTACCGTGATATTACATCCCCGTGACCTAGTCACATGTTGCAACATATATGGATGTAATCTCACCAAGCCGGCCGTATGTATCTTTAACCCGTCATATGGGTGAACAAATCCTGGTCTTGCAGTCACATGTCATTTACTGTTCCTTCGGAATACCCAACGTACACCTTTATGACCACCGCATTACCAAGTGGCGTTTGATGCAGTCAAAGCAGCCTAGGGAAATAGTGAGTAATATGAGCTCACGATCTAAGGAGAAGGAGTCTAGGTATAGCTGATGCAACAATGAACTATATGACTTGATCGTGTTGCAATCCTTCGAGAAATGTCCAACCACATCATTCTCCAATGACATGATCTCGTTGTCAGTCGGCATAAATGCCCATGATCTTGAAACCCAGATCATCTTCATGACCAACGAACTAGTATGAATAGAGGCTACTAGGGACTTTGTTGTTTCATACCACACCTGTACCAATGTTTCTACTTGGCACAAATCTAGCACAATATGAAACTATTATAAACTAATTGAGATATGACAATAAAAACATATTTATTATTTGCCTCTAGGGCATATCTCCTTCACAAACCATATATGTCCTACCTCTGGACAGTGCACTTCGATGGATCCAAGCGGAAGGATGGAGCTGGCGCATGTGTCATACTAACATCGCCCCAAGGAGACAAGATGAAATATGTTCTGCGAATGTAGTTCATAGCTTCCAATAACGAAGCCGAGTACGAGGCCTTAATCCGTGGGATGCGGATGGCGAAAGCCTGTGGCGCCACAAGGCTCGTCATCTACGGCAACTTCAAACTAGTGGTCAACCAAACGATGCACGAGTGCGACGCACTGAGCGACAACATGATCGCCTATCGCGACCTCTACGACACACTCGAGGGAGACTTTGACGGCTGCGAGCTACGGCACGTAGGCCGAGAAAGCAACGAAGAGGCAGATACACTCGCCAACATCGGCTCTACCTGCGCCCCATACCACCTGGGGTATTCCTCGAGCGCATCTGTGAGCGCTCCATCAAGCCCAAGGCTCCAAAGAAGAAAACAAGCACGTCAACAGACTCGGGGGCTACGCCACCCAACGAGCCAGTGGCACTCGATGACATGGAGCTTGATACAGGACTCGAAGGACCAATGGAGGTCATGATGATCGAACCATCCTAGACACAACCGTACATCACATACCTGCTCAACAAAAGGCTGCCAGACAACATGACTGATGCGTGATACATCGCACGACGATCCAAGGCATTCGCCCTCATCAACGGTGAATTATACAAGCGCAACATCACAGGGGTACGCCAACGGTGCATCTCCAACGGGGATGGAAGGGTCGTCCTCCTCGACATACATGAAGGCACATGTGGGCATCACGCTGGCAGTCGTGCCCTCGTTGCCAAAGCTCTGCGAGCTGGATTCTACTGGCCCACGGCCATGCGCGATGCCAAGGACATCGTCCAGCGCTGCAACGCTTGCCAGTAATTCACGGATAAACCTCACGCACCTAGCGTAGAACTCAGGCCAGTCCCATTGGCTTGGCCGTTCGCACAATGGGGACTCGACATGGTCGGCAAGCTCCCAAGGTACTTGTGAGGAGGTTATGTCTACCTCTTAGTCGCGGTTGACAAATTCACCAAGTGGATCGAGGGCATGCCGGTGACGAATCAATCAGGCGCCAGCGCTGTGAAGTTCTTCGAGTCCATCGTCTACCGTTTTGGAGTGCCACATAGCATCATCATGGACAATGGGACAAACTTCACATCTAAGGAGCTCCAGGAATTCTGCGAAAACCTGGGAATCAACATAAGCTACGCCTCGCTAGCTCACTCGCAGACCATCGGTCAAGTCTAAAAGGCCAACGGCCTCGTCTACGGTGGAATCAAGGAACGACTCCTCCGACCACTCGAACAAGCCGCTGGATGCTGGCCAGACGAGCTGCAATCCGTACTTTGGAGCCTACGCACAACTCCAAACAGCACCACGAGATACACTCTGTTCTTCATGGTGCACGGTGCTGAAGCGGTGCTACCCACAGAAGTACGCTACAAAGCCCCACGGGTGGTTGCGTATAGCGAGAAGGAGTCAACTCTTGCACTCGAAGACTCCATCGACCTCCTTGACGAGGCACGCGAGATAGCAGCGGAGAGATCAACGATCTACCAGTAGAGCCTCCGCAACTACCACAGCAGAAGGCTACACCCCAGATCCTTCATCGAAGGAGACTTGGTCCTGCGATTGAAGCAACAAGGGCATCACAAGCTCGAGTCCCCTTCGGAATGGCCTTACGTGGTTACAGAAGTAATCCCAGGTGGCGCCTATCGCCTCAAAGATTTCAAGAGCGGAGTCGCATACTCCAACCCCTGGAACGTCGCGCAGTTGCGTCGTTTCTACCCCTAGTCATTTTACATTACAAATAAGGCTATTCAGCCAGGCTACTTAGCCACACATTGTACCTCGTATTATTCTGCGAATAAATAAAGCTAAGTGCCTGATACATTGCAAATGTATCTATAATTTTTGATGTTTCATGCTTGGTTTTATCCACTTTCTTGTGTTTTGTTCACACTTTGGGGTACTTTTCATATGATTTCTTGGACTAACCTATTAACAAGAGCCATAGTGTTAGCTGCCTGTTTTCTGCTATTTTTGGTTCCAGGAAAGTCAGAAAATGAATATTCTCGGAATTGGACGGGACAAAATCCAAAGTGCCTATTTTTCCGGAAGTCATCAGATGCCAGAGTACGAGACGGAGAGGGGCCAGGGGCCACCACACCACCTGGCCGCACGGCCCAGCCTGATCTGCGCTAGGGGGTGGTCTGCCCACCTCCGGCACCCCCTCGGCCTCTCCTTCCGCCTATAAGATGCCCTCGGGACGAAAACCCTAAGTACCCAATCAAAAATCCACGAAAGAGTCTGTAGCCGCCATCATCTCCATCCCTAGATCGCGAGGGATCTGAAGCTCTTCCCGACACCTTGCCGGAGAGGGGAATTCACCCTGGAGGCCTTCTTCATCATCATGCAAGCCTCCGGTGTTGTGGCATCCCGCTAAAACCACTACTAGAAAATCGCGATGTTTTTGTGCATTACATCATCATGACCGCATGCTCATGTCATCATGCCACCTTGCATTTGAGCATCGTCAGGTCATCTTGCATTTGTTTCCATAAAACTATTTTTGAAAAGCCTGGTTTTTTTTCTAAACGCCCCATCCTTCATTCAAAGTAAAACCCGGGTCTCCGGAATATTTTGTCTTGTCTACCAGCGGATTTCAAAAGCCCCGTTTTAAAAGAATAAAATATTTAAATTATTTTGGGAGGCAGCCAGCCAGGCCTGAAAGCCTAGCCGGCCACCTCCAGATAAAATCCTACCTACCCCAGAAACACCCAAAACCTATTCTACCAAATCACCCACCCAGCTTATTCTACCCAGCCCCTCCACCTCACCCCCTCCAATCCCATGTCGCCAACTCACCAGCCCCACACTTTTTCCCTCCACCTCACCCAACACACCACACACACAACACTCACACCCACACAGCCGGCCGCCCCCCCTGGCCAGCCTGGCCGGCTGCACCCATCCCCACGCCCCTGTCCGACCTGACCACCTCGCACCCCGCGCCTGGCCCCACCACTCCCGCTCGCCCCGTGCGCCGCTCCCCCTCTCTCTCCCCCGTCCGCCCCTCCTCTCTGCTGTGCTTCGGCGTCCGCCGCCACCATCCCCACCGCCCTGGACCCGGCCGCCTTCCCCATCTCCGGCCGCCGTCGCCACCCAGCCACCGGCGCGCTTCTTCCCTGCCGCCTCGGGCCCCCTCCTCCCCGACCTCGTCCTCCTTCCCCACTCCCCGTCGGCCGCCCGCCGACCTCGGCCTACCCCTCACCGACGCAACCCCGCTGCCAGGCTCGCTCCGCCGCCGCGTCTCCTCGGACGCCAGGTGTCGGCCTCGTCTTCCGCCGCCGTCCCCGCCCCGAGCACCTCCGCCCCCACCTCGACAAAGCCCCGCGTCTGCTGCCCTCTCCTCTGCCTCCGGCGAGCCCGCATCCTGCCGGCCCGCCCAAGCCCCGCGAGCACCTCCTCGTCGCTCCGTACCGCGTCTCCTCTGACGCCAGGCGCCGGCCTCGCCTTTCGCCGCCGTCGCGGCGCCCTCCTGCGAACGTCTCGGGCCGCCATCAATAGATCCCGGTCGTGAGCCTCCGCCGCCTCTGCTCCCCTCCGCGCGTGTCACCGCCTCTGCCTCCGTGCTCGCTCTCCGTCGCGGCCGCCCAGGTGCTGCCTTCCGCGAGATCGCCGCCACCTTGCTAGAAACCGCCGCAGGGCCGCTCGCGTGGCCTCCAGTGTGTGTCCCTCTGCCACCAAGGGTTCTTCCAGCGATGCCACGTTGAAGACATGATCCCAAGTCTGCTAGCTAGGAATGATGGCGTTTTCTCTGTGAAGCCCAAGTCCAAGACAAGACCATGTGTTCCCCAAGTTCCTCTCAAGATCATCGTGGCCGCCAGAGTACCATCCGAAGCTCACCTGCATCGAAAACTCAAGTACTGCACCTTCGATCGAGCCGGAACCTCAAGATCTCCGTCATGGCGTAGATGTACAAACCTCGAAGACCGAACCCCTCGGGACGACAAGATCTACTTCATGGAACCGAAGACCGATCCTGCCGATCCCGAACCGTTGAACCACCAAGCTCTCCTTCCCGGACCCGAAGACCACGGATGCGACAAGATCTACTTCCCGTTGCCCGAAGAACGATTCCCTGAGACCGGACCCGGAACCCCCGGAACCAAGACCTTCACCCCAGATGTGTGACCCCTTTATCCGAGACCCCCCCATTATTTTTATAATAATAACATTATCAATTGTTGCACATTAAATGGTTCATATTCGCATCGCATCATGTGGGTTTGGGGGCATTATGCCGATTCACATCATAATTAAATATGGAGTCTATATGAGGGCTTTTCTAGTCTTATATTGGCTCCATTTGAAATTTGAGTAGCGAACCGTTGCCCCGTGTCTTCCTGTTAATACCACACTTAAATTGCGGGGTTCTAAATAACTTGAACCGATTAATTAATTATCGGGACCCCGGTTCCGCTTAATCTTGCCTAATTGCACTGCATCTGTGCCATGCCATGCATCATATCATATCATGCTGGATCTTCTGCCGTGGTATTAAATATTGCATCCGGTGATTCTTCTAGTGTTTGCTTCTTCGCGGATTAGGCCGATGACTTGATGCGAGTATCGACAAGTTCTCCGGATATGATCCGTCGGCAGTGTTTCCCAGGCGAGCATCTCTTCCCCTTCTACCTATTTTGCATTTATAGTCTTTACTTCCTCCTGTTGATCTATTGCTATCCGTGTCGCGATGCTTTAGTGTTCCGTACCAGATATATCCCGTGCAGCCTCTATATTGCCTTGGACACCTCCCATTACCTGTGATTGGTAGATAGCTGGCCTTGCGAGTCGTAGTTGCTTGCTCAATTGCGATCTCGTGTTGTCGAGTACCCCAGTTGTTGGAATGCTGGCAGATGCTTATGGTGGAGATGTTTTTGGTGGAGGTGATCATGACTCTAAATACAACTATTAAAATGCTAGATATAACATGCAGAGGCATCGGTGGGCAATAGATGTTATTTGGTTCTTCCACGCTCACTTGTGTCCCGTAGGACCCCGAGTACTTGATACCTGTTCCTTGATTTTTTGCACTATCCACATCCGGGAGGCCTTATGGACCCTCCTGAGCCAGAGCGTTATTCATTTCTATTTCTTGGGGCCACAAAGTAGTTTGGGGCTTTATTACTAACCTGTACTTATGCCATGTTACTGCTTTTTTTACGATTGTGCGTGGAGCACCTGTACTGTTTAGGATCGTGACACGTTTTCGCTGTATTGACAAGCCCAGTCACACTTTCAGGTTCCTAGTCGTTTACAGCCGTCCACACAAACCCTAGGTCCGTTCCGGAGCCGGCCAACTTCGTTGCGGGTAGCTTAGTGGGGTGCCCCCCTGAAATATTGATGAATCCTGTGATCGCTTTGTCATGAATGCTCGTTGGGTTTTGAGTTGGTTTTTCCTAGGTTGATCGAGTGTGTGTTGCTATTTGTGCACCCTTGCAGGGTAAAACTTTCTGAAAGCCATGTCCACAGTTATGGATGACTTGGAGCACAGTATCTCGATCATAGACAAGCATAACTAAAGTAGTGCTATAAATTTGACTTAATATGTGACTAGTAATCAGAAGCAACTATAACGGAATGGATATTAAAAATGCCAACAGCTGGTGGATCTGGGTTGTTTGATATATAAGCCTAGTAAGTATTGCAACTCTAATGGAATGTGATAAAAGTGCCAACCACTGCTGGGTTTTGGGATTCCTCGGGACAATTATATCCGACTAGTTATTGATCCAACTACAACGGAATGGTGATTAAAACTGCCCACTACTTATTCTATCAGGATAACTCATGCTATCTATATCTGATTAGTAATTGCTACAACTATAACGGAATGAGTAAAACTGCCAACTGTGTGAGTTCTTGGTCCGACTTCCTCGTTTGGTCTCGAGGGGGAAACACCAGGATGGGTTTGTTTGGTGTTCGCTTCAGGTTGGGTCTGAGTAGGTCTTTCGTATCCCTCTCTGATAACCGCCAGTTGTATCGAGTCTCTATAGGTTGTTTAGTGCCGCTGCGCTGCCGCTTCAGCCCACCATACCTACGTAGGCGAGAGCCGCCGAATTCTAGCCTCGCCGTGTACTGGCCTCAGTACTGACGCTCCTCTTTTCTTTTGCCCTTTGTCGGCACCCCTTTTGTTTTAGCAGGTTTGAGATCGACGTCGTTAGCAGGGTTACCCTTCCGGCTTGGCCTAGGCAGGGTTATGGACGCCATTGGTTATTCTTCAGGGCTCTTAGCCCCATTTGCATCTTGTCCGTAGTCGGACGCTCCATCGTTTTCGAGGTGATTTGGATCTTTGTATATTATATTTGTATTATTGACTCATGGAGTCGCTGATGTATATATCTGTTATGTGGGTCCCACCGAGGACTGATGTGTAATGATATTACTTCGTTTTCGACCCGCACGAAAGTGCCTGGTGGGCGTCCTTGAATCGTTTCTATGCGGGTTTGGCGGAAAGGGCTAAAACTTGCATAGGGCCGATTCGAGGGTGTTACAGAGTGGTATCAGAGCCCAGCAGTTGCGATACCCCACAAGTCCATCCTGTAGGATAACCTAGCTAACGGCCGAAGTAGAGTATCAAAACTATTTTTGAAAATCAGTTGGATAGATCTGATTAGGTCTGATTTTTACTCCTTACCCCTCTGCTATTCTCCTCTCACCTCTGCGTGTTTTGAATCTCCTCTCTTATCTTTTCTTCGAGTCCAGGATTTCTCGTGGTCGGGTTTCCATCGTACCTTCAGGGTTTCGTTTCCTCCTTTGGTAACGGTGTTGCTACATCCGGTCTTCACGCTATCTGGGACATCCTTTATCTGTGGTACCATTCTTTGTTCCTTGTCTGTGCCTTCCGGTGTTTTCCGACGCGACGACATCCTCTACGCCAGATCTGATGCAGAGTCTGCATACCTCCTTTGTTTCCGAATCTCGTTTGTCGAGATCTTCAGTCTGTTTCCGAGAGTTGGTTGCATAATCCTCCTATTCAGGTACAAAGTAATGGTTTGGGTGCGCGATGGACTGATCACCATCCGACTACTCTTATCATTCGCTCTTGTACATTGAATCGGTGGATCCAACAATTTTACTCCGTCTACGGAAGATAGAGGTGTCTTTATTTGTTGATACCTCTACCTTTGCCCTTTGTCCCCGGAGTGTTCTCTCGACGATCACGGACAAGGACCCCTTGTTAGTGGTGTCGCGAGATCTACACGAAGCGAGAAGATTCAGATCGCCGACCTTCTTTTCGGTACCATGAGGCGGATCTCGAGGGCGAGATCCATTGTTAGTGGTGTCGAATTGTGGCATCCCGCTAAAACCACTACTAGAAAATCACGATGTTTTGTGCATTACATCATCATGACCGCATGCCCATTTCATCATGCCACCTTGCATTTGAGCATCGTCATGTCATCTTGCATTTGTTTCCATAAAACTATTTTCGAAAAGCCTGGTTTTGTTTTCTAAACGCCCCGTCCTTCATTCAAAGTAAAACCTGGGTCTTCGGAATATTTTGTTTTGTCTACCAGCGGATTTCAAAAGCCCCGTTTTAAAAGAATAAAATATTTAAATTATTTTGGGAGGCACCCAGCCAGGCCCGAAAGCCTAGCCGGCCACCTCCAGATAAAATCCTACCTACCCCAGAAACACCCAAAACCTATTCTACCAAATCACCCACCCAGCCTATTCTACCCAGCCCCTCCACCTCACCCCCTCCAATCCCATGTCGCCACCTCACCAGCCCCACCCTTTTTCCCTCCACCTCACCCAACACACCACACACACACCACTCACACACACATAGCCGGCCGCCCCCCCCTGGCCAGCCTGGCCGCCTGCACCCATCCACACGCCCCTGTCCGACCCGACCACCTTGCACCCCGCGCCTGGCCCCACCACTCCCGCTCGCCTCGCGCGCCGCTCCCCCTCTCTCTCCCCCCTCCGCCCCTCCTCTCCGCTGCGCTTCGGCGTCTGCCGCCACCATCCCCACCGCCCTGGACCCGGCTGCCTTCCCCATTTCCGGCCGCCGTCGCCATCTCGCCGCTGGCGTGCTTCTTCCTCGCCGCCTCGGGCCCCCTCCTCCCCGACCTCGTCCTCCTTCCCCACTCCCTGTCGGCCACCCGCCGACCTCGGCCTACCCCTCGCCGACGCGACCCCGTTGCCAGGCTCGCTCCGCCGCCGCGTCTCCTCAGACGCCAGGCGCCGGCCTCGTCTTCCGCCGCCGTCCCCGCCCCGAGCACCTCCGCCCCCCACCTCGACTGAGCCCCGCGTCCGCCGCCCTCTCCTCTGCCTCCGGCGAGCCCGCCTCCCGCCGGCCCGCCCAAGCCCCGCGAGCACCTCCTCGTCGCTCCGTACCGCGTCTCCTCTGACGCCAAGCGCCGGCCTCGCCTTCCGCCGCCGTCGCGGCGCCCTCTGGCGAGCGTCTCGGGCCGCCATCAACAGATCCCGGTCGTGAGCCTCCGCCGCCTCTGCTCCCCTCCGCGCGTGTCACCGCCTCTGCCTCCATGCTCGCTCTCCGTCGCGGCCGCCTAGGTGCTGCCTTCCGCGAGATCGCCGCCGCCTTGCTAGAAACCACCGCAGCGCCGCTCGCGTGGCCTCATGTGTGTGTCCCTCTGCCACCAAGGGTTCTTCCAGCGATGCCACGTTGAAGACAGGATCCCAAGTCTACTAGCTAGGAATGATGGCATTTTCTCTGTGAAGCCCAAGTCCAAGACAAGACCATGTGTTCCCCAAGTTCCTCTCAAGATCATCGTGGCTGCCAGAGTACCATCCGAAGATCACCTGCGTCGAAAACTCAAGTACTGCACCTTCGATCGAGCCGGAACCTCAAGATCTCCGTCATGGCGTAGATGTACAAACCTCGAAGACCGAACCCCTCGGGACGACAAGATCTACTTCATGGAACCGAAGACCGATCCTGCCGATCCCGAACCGTTGAACCACCAAGCTCTCCTTCCCGGACCCGAAGACCACGGATGCGACAAGATCTACTTCCCGTTGTCCGAAGAACGATTCCCTGAGACCGGACCCGGAACCCCCGGAACCAAGACCTTCACCCCAGATGTGTGACCCCTTTATCCGAGACCCCCCATTATTTTTATAATAATAACATTATCAATTGTTGCACATTAAATGGTTCATATTCGCATCGCATCATGTGGGTTTGGGGGCATTATGCCGATTCACATCATAATTAAATATGGAGTCTATATGAGGGCTTTTCTAGTCTTATATTGGCTCCATTTGAAATTTAAGTAGCGAACCGTTGCCCCGTGTCTTCCTGTTAATACCACACTTAAATTGCGGGGTTCTAAATAACTTGAACCGATTAATTAATTATCGGGACCCCGGTTCCGCTTAATCTTGCCTAATTGCACTGCATCTGTGCCATGCCATGCATCATATCATATCATGCTGGATCTTCTGCCGTGGTATTAAATATTGCATCCGGTGATTCTTCTAGTGTTTGCTTCTTTGCGGATTAGGCCAATGAGTTGATGCGAGTATCGACAAGTTCTCTGGATATGATCCGTCGGCAGTGTTTCCTAGGCGAGCATCTCTTCCCCTTCTACCTATTTTGCATTTATAGTCTTTATTTCCTCCTGTTGATCTATTGCTATCCGTGTCGCGATGCTTTAGTGTTCCGTACCAGATATATCCCGTGCAGCCTCTATATTGCCTTGGACACCTCCCATTACCTGTGATTGGTAGATAGCTGGCCTTGCGAGTCGTAGTTGCTTGCTCAGGTGCGATCTCGTGTTGTCGAGTACCCCAGTTGTTGGAATGCTGGCAGATGCTTATGGTGGAGATGATTTTGGTGGAGTTGATCATGACTCTAAATATAACTATTAAAATGCTAGATATAACTAATGCAGAGGCATCGGTGGGCAATAGATGTTATTTGGTTCTTCCACGCTCACTTGTGTCCCGTAGGACCCCGAGTACTTGATACCTGTTCCTTGATTTTTCGCACTATCCACATCCGGGAGGCCTTATGGACCCCCCTGAGCCAGAGCGTGATTCATTTCTATTTCTTGGGGCCACAAAGTAGTTTGGGGCTTTATTACTAACCTGTACTTATGCCATGTTACTGCTTTTTTTACGATTGTGCGTGGAGCACCTGTACTGTTTAGGATCGTGACACGTTTTTGCTGTATCGACAAGCCCAATCACACTTTCAGGTTCCCAGTCGTTTATAGCCGTCCACACAAACCCTGGGTCCGTTCTGGAGCCGGCCAACTTCGTTGCGGGTAGCTTAGTGGGGTGGCCCCCTGAAATATTGATGAATCCTGTGATCGCTTTGTCGTGAATGCCTCGTTGGGTTTTGAGTTGGTTTTTCCTAGGTTGATCGAGTGTGTGTTGCTATTTGTGCACCCCTGCAGGGTAAAACTTTCTGAAAGCCGTGTCCGCGGTTATGGACGACTTAGAGCACAGTATCTCGATCATAGACAAGCATAACTAAAGTAGTGCTATAAATTTGACTTAATATGTGACTAGTAATCAGAAGCAACTATAATGGAATGGATATTAAAAATGCCAACAGCTGGTGGATCTGGGTTCTTTTATATATAAGCCTAGTAAGTATTGCAACTCCAATGGAATGTGATAAAAGTGCCAACCACTGCTGGGTTTTGGGATTCCTCAGGACAATTATATCTGACTAGTAATTGATCCAACTACAACGGAATGGTGATTAAAACTGCCCACTACTTATGCTATCAGGATAACTCATGCTATCTATATCTGATTAGTAATTGCTAAAACTATAACGGAATGAGTAAAACTGCCAACTGTGTGAGTTCTTGGTCCGACTTCCTCGTTTGGTCTCGAGGGGGAAACACCAGGATGGGTTTGTTTGGTGTTCGCTTCAGGTTGGGTCTGAGTAGGTCTTTCTTATCCCTCTCTGATAACCGCCAGTTGTATCGAGTCTCTATAGGTTGTTTAGTGCCGCTGCGCTGCCGCTTCAGCCCACCATACCTATGTAGGCGAGAGCCGCCGAATTCTAGCATCGCCGTTGTACTGGCCTCAGTACTGACGCTCCTCTTTTCTTTTGCCCTTTGTCGGCACCCCTTTTGTTTTAGCAGGTTTGAGATCGACGTCGTTAGCAAGGTTACCCTTCCGGCTTGGCCTGGGCAGGGTTATGGACGCCATTGGTTATTCTTCAGGGCTCTTAGCCCCATTTGCATCTTGTCCGTAGTCAGACGCTCTATCATTTTCGAGGTGATTTGGATCTTTGTATATTATATCTGTATTATTGACTCATGGAGTCGCTGATGTATATATCTGTTATGTGGGTCCCACCGAGGACTGATGTGTAATGGTATTACTTCGTTTTCCACCCACACGAAAGTGCCTGGTGGGCGTCCTTGAATCGTTTCTATGCGGGTTTAGCGGAAAGGGCTAAAACTTGCATAGGGCCGATTCGAGGGTGTTACAGGTGTGATGCGTGAATAGTTCATCCTTGGACTACGGATCCATGTATTAGCTAGATGGCTGGTTCTCCTCCTTTGTGCTTTTATGTCTAGATCTTGTGAGCTCCGTTCATGATCAAGATCATCTATTTGTAATTATGCATGTTGTGTTTGCGGGGATTCGATGGATATTGAGATGCTATTTCAGATTGATTATTGATTCTATCATGTCTTTGTTATTTGTGATCTTGCATGCTTTCCGTTGTTAGTAGCTATCTTGGCCAAGTAGATGCTAGCAACTCCAAGAGTTAGTATTTATGCTCGATAGTGGGTTCATGCCTCTGTTAATCTGGGGAAGTGATAGAAATCTCTAAGGTACTAGATGTGTTGTTGCTACTAGGGAGAAAACAACAATCCTTTGTTCATAGAACAATCGTATTGTTTACTTTACACGCAATTCATAAAGCAATAATCTATTGCTTGCAACTTAATACTGGAGGGGGTTCGGATGATAACCTGAAGGTGGATTATTAGTCATAGATGCAATTGGATGGCGGTCTATGTATAATGTTGTAATGCCCAATCAAGTTTCAAAGGAGTCAAGATGATTAGTATATGCATGTATTGCTTTCTCGATGTTTGTCAATTGCCCCGCTGTAATTTGTTCACCCAACATGTTATCTATCTAAGGAGAGCCACCTCTATTGAACTATGGATCTCGGTCCTTTTCTTTACATACAATCTATAAATTGTTTACTGCTTTGTGTTTACTTTCTACAAACTATTACTTCTTTCCATTCGGTACGTTTAATCCTTTGTTTTCAGCAAAACACGGTGAGATTGACAACCTCATCGCAAGTTGGGGATAGAGTTCTGTGGTTGTGTTGTGTAGGTCTCCACGTTGCTACTAGCACCGGTAGTGCGCCCTGCCAAGGCTCAGCTAGCAACACCTTTGGGGTGTTTCCTTGGTCCAACTGGTTCGATTAAATCTTGGTTTCATAACTGAGGGAAACTTGCTGCTGTGCTCATCATACCTTCCTCTTGGGGTTCCCAACGAGTTCTACATCAACACTGAGCTATCAAGCATTTTTCTGGCGCCGTTGCCGGGGAGTCAAGGACATCTTCACAAGGGGAGTCTATCATAACCAATCTCTTTACTTTGTTATTTTGTTTTGCTTTGTTTCTTTTTGCTTTGTTTGCTTGTTTCTTTATCAAAAACACAAAAAAATAGTTTTACTAGTTTGCTTTCTTTATTGAAAACACAAAAAAAATTAAGTCTCCTATAGTTGTTGGTCTATTATTGCCTTGCTTTGTCATGCTTCCTATCAATGGTTGGTTTCTTTGAAACTGAATTATATTGGCATGGTGGGTTCACGGAAGAACAAAAATATTATTATAAGGAACACTGCTTGTCACAAAAAGGGAAACACTTATGGGAACAAATTGATAAATTGAATACCATTGCTAGAAACGTGTGCTCTACTTACAATGTTACTCATTGCTTTGATAAATCTTGTTGTTGTAGGAGGTATAAACACCTCCCTTTTCAATGTGAGTATAATGATAATGTTACCATATCTTCTTATGTTAAAAGAAATTATGACTTTTATGATGTGGAACAAATTGAAGAATTTATTGCTTGGAAGGGTGCATTTGAACTAGCTTATTTGCATGAAAATACTGATGGTGCACCTTATAAATGTGAGGTTTATGATATACTTCAATTTTTCTTTGATAATTACAAGGAAGAAAATGGCTATATTCTTGAATATCTTAATAGATGCTCTCCACCTATGGAAGAGACTAATGCCTTGCAGGACCCTATGGAAGAAGAAATTGCTGAAACTGGAAGCTCATTGGATGAAGAAGAGCAGAGTGATGATCAAGGGGAGGAAGAATGGATCTACCCATCCCTACCTTCTAATGAAAGTAACTCTTTACCCCTTACATTATTTGATTGTCCCCCATGCTTACCAAAGGAGGACGAATGTCATGTTCCTGATGATTCTTTTGAAAATGTTTATAATAAAGCTCTAGTGTTTGTAGGTCATGAAAAGCTGTGATAGCTATATTGTTGAGTTTATTCATGAGGCTACTGAAAATTATTGTGATAGAGGAAAATATGGTTGTAGAAGTTTTCATGGTATTGCAACACCTGTCTATGTGCTGAAAGTTTTGAAGTTATTCTCGTTTTATCTTCCTATGCATGTCACTTTGTTCTTTGTGAATTTATTTGCATACGAGATTCCTATGCATAGGAAGTGGGTTATACTTAAATGTGTTTTGAATTTTCTTCTTGATGCTCTCTTTTACTTCAATTCATATTTTTTATGTGAGCATCTTCTCAAACTATCATGCCTAACTTAAAGGCGTTAAAGAAAAGTACTTATTGGGAGATAACCCAAAAGTTTTAGATGAGTCTTGGAAGTTATTACTTTAGTAATAACCGCTCCTTATCCTTTTATTTGATTTTTGTGCCAAGAGTAACCTCTAATGAGAGAGAAGTAATGATTGGGAAAGTTGTTGTCCCGAAACAGATTTATGTGCTTCACCGTAAAAAAATCGTGTAAAATCTATGAACGTCTTTTTGAGGCGTGAATTTTTGTGCTTCTGCCCCAGGTTGTTATCTAACTTTCGTTAGTTCAACACTTTTTGATTCGAGCAACAGAAGGTCTTTGAAAAAATTCGTCTTTACCAGCTGGTCTGTTTTGACAGATTTCTGCCATTCTCTGCCTTTGCTTCTTGTTGGTTCCTTTTTTAGTTCTTTTGGGGAATTGAGCTTTTTGATGGAAGTGCTACAGTAGCTAGTGTTCTAATGGAAGTTTATTTGGTGTCAGAACTGAACCTTAAGACCTTTTATCTTGAGTGCACTAATGTTGCTAATAAAGATTGTGTGAAGTTTTGTATGAAGGAAAAATTTCAGGTATATGGAAGGAATGAGTAATGAGATGAAGGATGGACTAAAGCTCAAGCTTGGGGATGCCACGCGTGTCACCCCAAGAAATATCCAAGAAGTACAAGCGTCAAAGCTTGGGGATGCCCAAGGCATCCCCTTTTTCATCAATAAAAATCCTAGGTTTCTTCCAAACGCTTCATTTTTATTGTTTCATGCACAATTGTGTTGTTCTTGGAGCGTCTTCTTTTTCGTTTTTGTTTTCGTTTTTTGTTTTCTTGGTTTTCTTAGTTTTCTGAATAAATTTGTTGGACCCCCTATTTCATACTTTGGTTTGCAAATAGTTTGGTTTGGTTTGGAAAAGAGTTAGAAAGTTCATGCTTATGTGGTAAAAAGAGCTTGTTTTTGACTGTGGCCTATGCTTTGTCATGCAATGCTTGATATTGTTTTGGCTTTATGCTTAGTATTCTTTTCTGTAGCATGACTTGTTATAAACAATTGAGATTTCTTAATGTGCCTTGGATGAATCATGCGTTGTTTTAGCATATTAAAGCATAGTATAGTGGTATTCTCCTTTGATGCTTTATTTGGGTTGACTTGGCGCATGCTCACACCTTGTTATGACTATCTCAAGTCACCATAGCCTTTATGATCCTTTAGTTTTCAACTTGTAGTATCACTTTATGCTTTGATCAATGATGTTTTGTCGCTCTGCATGATTATGGCCATTATTGCTCTCTTAGTTTGTCGCTCCTAGTGTTTTGCTAGCCTCCACAACCAAGTATGAGTTCCACTCATGCATCCAACTCCCTAAACCAAGTTATTCCAAAGAGTCCACCATACCTACCTACTAGCTTATGCTATTCCAAGTATATTCATGCTTTTATTTACCTTCCAAACTAAACTTGTTATGAGAAAACTAGTGATTAAAGCTCTCACGAACTTGATGGCACACTTTACTTTTTTGCATTTAATAAACTTGAACCATTGGGTCCTTCTTTGTTGCTTCTTTGTTGCATATATGCTTGCGCTTTATAAGTTGAAATTAGCAGAACCATGTATCATGGGGAACGCTTTCAACATTGCACTTGTACTTTGTACCCCGTTGATATCATGTTCTTTTGCTTACGGATCCCGGCGGTGTGAAATAAAAGTGGAACTTGTAAGATCATGGAGTTTGTATGTGTGTTAGAGAAACGCCTGGGCCGCTAGCCTAAGCCATGCCTAATCATGGTGGAAACTTGCAGCAAACCATAATGAGCACTCTATGAAGCATCCTCAATAAAAATCTATGCATATAGCAAATAAAAAGATCGCTGAGATGCTCATTGTCTGCTTGCCTTGTCATTTGATTATGGGATAGCTCCTGTATCATGTGCAAGGGGTACCCCGTTGGCGGTTCTTTATGATACACATGTACTTACAATGACAAGAGCTTACTCGTGACTAAAGTTGAGTAGCATGAGGTTCGGTCTTCGTAAGTAAGGGGCATGAGATTTCGGTTTATAACTTGTCAAGCATATCCTCTTAGTTGTGTCACTTTAACCTTAATCACCTTAAAGATGCTTATGATAGGGGCAATGAGAACTGAAAGCTATAAGTACCATAATTTTTGGAAGCTCTTTATGAGACTTGAATCCCTACTTCCTTCTATAAAGGCCTTTCTTCCACCATTATATTGAGTCTCCACCTTTTACCTTTATGCACCTACTTTGAGAGCATAGTGGCCATTCTTAGTTCTATGTACATTGTCCCAAGACTAGTTGATTGATGCATAACTTGATATTGCTTGTTTTAAACTATTTGTATCTAGTCACCCTTATGAACTTTGAAGGTGTCCTATGCATTTATGTTTTGCTACTCTATGAGGGACAAGCTGAATACTATTATGCTATGTTTTCTTTATGTGAAACAAACAAACGTCTTGCAAAGCATTGTTATTCATGAATCTTTTGTTTGTGCCTTTTCATGTTGCATCATAGTTTCTTTGTCTTATTGCTAGAACTTTGTCTTTCATGTTATCATTTAAGTACTATGATCCCAACTTCGAATGTTTTACAAATACTTTGATCAAGTCTTTGATGGTGCATGTCACCTCAAAAATTATTCTTTCTTTTTATCACTTACCTACTCGAGGACGAGCAGGAGTTAAGCTTGGGGATGTTGATACATTGCAAATGTATCTATAATTTTTGATGTTCCATGCTTGGTTTTATCCACATTCTTGTGTTTTGTCCACACTTTGGGGTAATTTTCATTTGATTTCTTGGACTAACCTATTAACAAGAGCCATAGTGCCAGCTGCCTGTTTTCTGCTGTTTTTGGTTCTAGGAAAGTCAGAAAATGAATATTCTCGGAATTGGACGGGACAAAAGCCAAAGTGCCTATTTTTCCGGAAGTCATCAGATGCCAGAGTACGAGACGGAGAGGGGCCAGGGGCCACCACAGCACCTGGCCACGCGGCCCAGCCTGACCCGCGCCAGGGGGTGGTCTGGCCGCCTCCGGCACCCCCTCGGCCTCTCCTTCCTCCTATAAGATGCCCTCGGGACGAAAACCCTAAGTACCCGATCAAAAATCCACGAAAGAGCATGTAGCCGCCGTCATCTCCATCCCTAGATCGGGAGGGATCTAAAGCTCTTCCCGGCACCCTACCAGAGAGGGGAATTCACCCTAGAGGCTCTTCATCATCATGCAAGCCTCCGGTGTGATGCGTGAATAGTTCATCCTTGGACTACGGATCCATGTAGTAGCTAGATGGCTGTTTCTCCTCCTTTGTGCTTTCATGTCTAGATCTTGTGAGCTCCGTTCATGATCAAGATCATCTATTTGTAATTATGCATGTTGTGTTTACAGGGATTCGATGGATATTGAGATGCTATTTCAGATTGATTATTGATTCTATCATGTCTTTGTTATTTGTGATCTTGCATGCTTTCCGTTGTTAGTAGCTATCTTGGCCAAGTAGATGCTAGCAACTCCAAGAGTTAGTATTTATGCTCGATAGTGGGTTCATGCCTCTGTTAATCTGGGGAAGTGATAGAAATCTCTAAGGTACTAGATGTGTTGTTGCTACTAGGGAGAAAACAACAATCCTTTGTTCATAAAACAATCGTATTGTTTACTTTACACGCAATTCGTAAAGCAATAATCTGTTGCTTGCAACTTAATACTGGAGGGGGTTCAGATGATAACTTGAAGGTGGATTATTAGTCATAGATGCAGTTGGATGGCGGTCTATGTTAATGTTGTAATGCCCAATTAAGTTTCAAAGGAGTCAAGATGATTAGTATATACATGTATTGCTTTCTCGATGTTTGTCAATTGCCCTGCGGTAATTTTTTCACCCAGCATGTTATCTATCTAAGGAGAGCCACCTCTAGTGAACTATGGATCCCGGTCCTTTTCTTTACATACAATCTATAAACTGTTTACTGCTTTGTGTTTACTTTCTGCAAACTATTACTTCTTTCCATTCGATACGTTTAATCCTTTGTTTTCATCAAAACACGGTGAGATTGACAACCTCATCGCAAGTTGGGGACAGAGTTCTGTGGTTTTGTTGTGCAGGTCTCCACGTTGCTACTAGCACCGGTAGTGCGCCCTGCCATGGCTCAACTAGCAACACCTTTGGGGTGTTTCCTTGCTCCTACTGGTTCGATTAAACCTTGGTTTCATAACTGAGGGAAACTTGCTGCTGTGCTCATCATACCTTCCTCTTGGGGTTCCCAACGAGTTCTACATCAACACTGAGCCATCAGTGCTATTGGGAATATGCCCTAGAGGCAATCATGTATGATGATATTCCTGTGTATCCACAAGGTTATGGTCCATGTATGAATTGCTGATATGTATCATCGAATATGTGATTTGATTGTGGAACTACATATTCATGTTGTTCATACTAATTGTCCTTGGTCATTGAGGTTGTGCCGGACACACAACTTAGACCAATGTGAAAGTCGGCAGATGACTAGGTTCCACTTGTCATGGGCATGGAGATGCTATTCCGACTTACATGGATTCGGCTGAAGAGTTTAGCGAGTCGGACTGACCCATATTGAGATGCAACGAACAAGTCGTCATTTGCATGTCTCAATCAATGTAATCCTTAGACCTGAGGTTATTGCACAATCCGAGTTGAGGATCTCCGACTTAGGTTCTGTCAAACGTTGTTCCGTCATTGGGCAGTTATAAAGGCGGAGTTCGGGTCGACTGAGAATCAAGCTGCGTGATGTGAATAACCAAGACGGGATTTTGCCCCTCCATCCGGAGAGATATTCTCTGGGCCCTCTCGGAAGATATGATTCGGAAAGCATGGCCATGCGCGTCTCGGATTAAGTGTTAACCGAGGCAGCCGACTGAGAGTTAGTCGGATGAATCACTTATCTCGGATCGAGAAAGAGAGTCGGACTATTTAAGGGATGACGATCATTCGCCTATAGTCCGACAAAGTATATCGTGAGGCAAAAGGGACTTAGACGAAAGTCGCATTGGAAGGTATGTCGTCATGACTTATTGGTACTTGGGAGTTGGCACATTCTGCTAGGAGCCACTACCAACTGATCGATCACGAGTGAGACTCGGAATCGTGTCCGGGTTACCATGAGCCTGTCGGGTCACACACTTAAGAGCGGGAGCAAGTTTGGGTGAGACCCAAATAGGAAACCTATTTGGGTTGGACCCAAATAGAGACATGGACTTAGTCAGCAAGTGAGACTTGCAGTGGCTAATATAGGCCTTTTTAGTGAATGGGCCACAAGTGAGTGGAGCCCACTTTCACTCCCTATATAAGCTGGGGCGCAGGTGCTTAGAGCACAAGGTTAGGTCACTCCATGTGTTGGAAACCCTAGCCCCAGTCTGTCCTGTCGCCGCCGTACCGGACCTAGTAGTCCATCACCGGCGCTCCTGCTCGTACGTGTGGACACCGGCGGAGGTGTTGTACATTCAGCACTTCGGCGATCGTGAAGAAAGTACGGATCGTGGATCGTGGAACCGGAACGGATCGCGGGGACTGCACTGCATCAAGCGACGTGCTTCATCAATTCCGTATATGCGCGTCTAGTGGTAATCCTCGTGGCCTTCTACCTGAGCTGGATCTTGGGATCACCGCGTAGGGAAAAAGTTTTGTTTATCTCTACGTGGCCCAACAGTGGTATCAGAGCATTAGCTTCTAGTTTTAGGCTCGAGATCGCGCATATGTGATATGCGGTTGGCGTTAGATTGGATCTAATTGCAGTTTTGGTGGTCGATCTATGAGACAGATCAGTTTTGTACAAAGTTGATTGGATCAACTGTACTCAGGGGAATGGATGATCTGGTTTCCATGATCTAACTGCTAAGGTCCTAGAACGACATACCCCTACCGGTCGGTTTCCGCCATCAGGGTAGACTGTGACACGTAAACCTGAATGCGGCGATCGAAGATCAAAGGGTTTGGATCGGATTTGGGTAAAATTGTTTTATCCAATGATGAAGGCCATGTCCGGAATGCAGATGAGATCCATGTCGTAGCGCCTTAGATGTCGTTGTGAGTTTCCCAACGCCGGTAGATATCGTATCTATGCATAACTTGTTTTTGCAGGATGATGTTGTGAATGGTATGGCTTATGTGCATGTGATGTGTGTAATCCATACGTGATCTACGTATCACGGATTTTGTCAGCCAGCTGGAGCCTAGGTGCTGTCATCTTATTGTATAACGGTCTGCATGTCGGATTCTCTGTGTAATTTGGATTACTAGCTAGTGTAGCTGTTTGGAGAATCTGGATAGCATGCAAGTCGGTATACAAGTCGGCTACATGGTGTAAGACGGCACGTGACAAGAGTTGACACGAGTCGGATTACAGGCTTTATGGAGATGGAGATCGCCATGAAGAGAGCCATACCATTTCACATTATAAGTGCTTTTATTTTGTGTTATTGTTATGTCTCTATTTTACCTCTATTAGATAGTGGGTAGAATATAATCCCTCAAAGAAGGTCTAGTCGGTTTCCCCGCCAGTGCTACACCATCACAAGTCGGACATTTTTGGTAGTTATCAATTCTTTCCGACTAGGTGGGTTCGAGTCGGACTCTTACAGCGGAAGCACTTGGTAGTCTAGACAGGTCTATCACAACGGTTGTGGGACTTGGGGAAAAGTCGGATGGGAGCCGGGGCAGGTGATGCCACCCATCCAACAGGAGTCGTATGAGATACGATTGACAAGGAGTTTTCTACCTAGATCACTTGACGGCTAGCGGTGATGCTAAAGCTCACTAGTCGACTTGCTTATTTAGGGTCCTGAATCACTAAGTAACCATCGAAGGGGTGTTGGTTCTAGTGGGAGCATAAATATTAAAGTATTTAATATGCTTGCTCTTTATGGATACATGTCTTAAGTGTTTTGCATATTTTCTGTTGTAGATCAATGGCACCTAGCAGTCTTCCTCAGATTTCCGGTTTTGCTTTGAGAACCATCTTAGAGAAAGATAAGCTGAATGGAACTAATTTCACCAACTGGTATCATAATCTGAGAATTGTTCTCAAACAATAAAAAAGGGATCGTGTCCTAGACAACCCACTTCCAGCTGAGCCAGATGAGAATGCGACTGTCGCAGCCACCAATTCCTACCGTCGGATTTGTGATGAATCCACAGAGATTAGCTGTCTTATGCTTGCTCACATGGAACCAGACTTGCAGGAGCAGTTCGAGAATGTTGACGCCTAGGATATGATCGAAAGCCTCAAAACTATGTTCCAGGCTCAGGCAAAGACTAAGAGATATCAAGTCTCTCTGGCCTTGTTGAGCTGCAAGCTTAAGGATGGCGATCCACTGAGTCCGCATGTGATCAAGATGGTTGGTTACGTGCAGTCTCTGGAAAGACTTGGCTACCCCATAAGCGAAGAGTTCGCTACATACATAATTCTGAACTCTCTTCCTAGTGCATATGGTCAGTTCATATTGAACTACCACATGCATGGTATGGATAAGAAGCTCACTGAATTACACGGGATGCTCAAGCAGGCTGAGGCGGATCTCAAGAAAGGTGCCAGTCAAGTGTTGATGGTACAAAACAAGGCTAAGTTCAAGAAGAGTTCTTGGACTAAGAAGAAGAAGGCAAAGTCAGGAGGTAAGGCGGAGGACCCAGTCCAAAGCGCTTCCTCAAGGACTAAGCCATCTCCTACAGCCGAATCCACTTGCTTCTACTGCAAGTCGGATGGCCACTGGAAGAGGAATTCCAGCAAGTATCTGGCTGATAAAGCCAAGAGCGGAGGTGTGACTTCCGGCTCAGGTACGCTTGTTTGCAATGTTATAGACATTTATGTTGCTGATGCACCTGCTAGTTCTTGGGTATATGATACCAGATCAGTCATTCACATCTGCAACTCGTTGCAGGGACTGGTAAGAACTAGGAGCGTTGCAAGAGGCGAGGTTGACATTAGAGTCGGAAACAAAGCGAGAGTCGCTGCGTTGGAAGTTGGCACAATGCAACTTCATTTACCTTCTGGATTCATAATGGAGCTAAATAATTGTTATTATGTTCTAGTGCTTAGTCAAAACATCATTTCTGCCTCATGTTTGATGAGACAGGGCTATGAGTCGAATATTAAGAATAATGGTTGTTCTTTATATTTGAATGATATGTTTCATGGCTTAGTGCCCGTCCGGGACGGGTTATTTATTTTGAATCTTGAGGGTGAATCTGTCTATAACATAAATGTGAAAAGGTTGAAACCAAATGATCTGAATATGCTTACTTTTGGCATTGTCGGCTTGGTCATATAAGTTGGAAACGCATGAAGAAGCTCCATGATGATGGACTCCTAACTTCGTTCGACTTGGAGTCGTTCGAGACATGCGAATCCTGCCTTCTCGGCAAGATGACCAAGACACCTTTTGTAAAGAGTTGTGAAAGGGCGTCTGACTTATTGGGACTGGTACATAGTGATGTATGTGGCCCAATGAGTACGACAGCCAGAGGTGGTTATGAGTACTTCATTAACTTCACTGATGATTTGAGTAGGTATGGATATATCTACTTGATGAAACATAAGTCGGAAGCCTTTGAAAAGTTCAAGGAATTCCAGAATGAGGTACAAAATCAACTTGGCAAGAAAATAAAGTTTCTTCGGTCGGACCGAGGAGGCGAGTACATGAGCCATGAGTTTGATGACCATCTAAAGAGTTGTGGAATAGTTCCCCAGCTCACTCCTCCAGGAACGCCGCAGAGAAACGGTGTGTCGGAAAGGAGGAATCGGACCTTGTTGGACATGGTACGATCAATGATGAGTCGAACAGATATGCCTTTATCATTTTGGGGTTATTGTCTAGAAACTGCAGCGTTCACACTAAACAGAGTACCATCAAAGTCGGTAGAGAAGACACCGCATGAGATGTGGACTGTCAAGAAGCCAAGTTTGTCTTTTCTTAAGATTTGGGGTTGTGAAGCTTTTGTCAAGCGACTTCAATCGGACAAGCTTACAGCTAAGTCGGATAAGTGTATTTTCGTGGGATATCCGAGGGAAACCTTGGGTTACTACTTCTACAACCGAGAAGAGGGCAAAGTGTTTGTCGCTCGAAACAGTGTCTTCCTTGAGAAAGAGTTTCTCGGTCAGGGAGTCAGTGGGAGTACGGTGCATCTCGAAGAAATTCGAGAAATACCGGCTAGCAACGAGTCAGCAAAAGCCTTGGAGGTTGAGCCGGACGTGGTACCTGAGCCGGAAATTGCACCGACACTGCGAAGATCGGCCAGATTGCGAAGTGTTCGTGATGTGATGTTGTTGGATAGTGATGAGCCGGCAACTTATTCGGAAGCGATGGTGGGTTCCGATTCCGAGTCATGGCTTGGAGCCATGAGATCCGAGTTAAAGTCCATGGATGAAAATCAAGTTTGGAACTTGGTTGATTTGCCAGACGGTGCAAGACCCGTCGAGTGCAAATGGGTCTTTAAGAAGAAGACTGATATGGATGGAAATGTTTCTATCTATAAAGCACGGCTTCTCGCGAAGGGGTTCCGACAAGTTCAAGGAGTTGACTACGATGAGACTTTTTCTCCTGTAGCGATGCTTAAATCAGTCCGGATCATGTTAGCTATAGCAACCTATTTCGACTATGAGATATGGCAGATGGATGTCTAGACGGCTTTCCTTAATGGAAATTTAACCGAGGACGTGTATATGATACAGCCCGAGGGTTTTGTGGATCCGGCTAATGCTGACAAGGTATGCAAACTTCGGAAATCCATTTATGGGTTGAAGCAAGCATCTCGGAGTTGGAACATTCGCTTTGATGAGGTAGTCAAATCGTTTGGCTTCAGCAAGAGCGATCATGATTCTTGTTTATACAAGAAGTTTAGTGGGAGCAAAGTAAACTTTCTGATCTTGTATGTGGATGACATATTATTGATTGGAAATGATGTCCAGATATTGCAAGAGACCAAGGAATCATTGGAAAGGAGTTTTTCGATGAAAGACTTGGGTGAGGTGACTTACATACTAGGAAGCCGGATCTATAGAGATAGATCAAAGCAGATCATTGGATTGAGTCAAAGTACATATTTGGACAAAGTGTTGAAGAAGTTCCACATGGAATCGTCTAAGAAGGGGTTCTTACCGATGTCCCATGGCGTAAAACTTAGCAAGACACAGTGTCCTTCGACAACTGATGAGCAAAGTCGGATGAGTGTGATTCTGTATGCTTCTGCAATCAGATCCATCATGTACGCTATGATTTGTACTAGGCCGGATGTTTCCTATGCTCTAAGTGTTGTGAGCAGATACTAGGCTGACCCTGGAGAGATCCACTGGGCAGCGGCTAAAAATATCCTCAAGTACTTGAGAAGGACTAAGGATATGTTCCTGGTTTATAGAGGTGAGGATGAACTCAGTGTAAAGGGTTACACAGATGCGAGTTATCTCACTGACTCGGATGATTCTCGTTCGCAATCCGGATATGTGTTTGTGATAAACGGAGGGGCTATGAGCTGGAAAAGTTCCAAGCAAGAAACGGTGTCTGCATCTACGACAGAGGCTGAGTATATTGCTGCCTCGGAGGCGGCAAAAGAAGCTGTTTGGATGAGGAATTTCCTCATGGATCTTGGTGTGGTTCAGGGCTCGTCCAATCCGTTAGACGTGTATTGTGACAACAATGGTACTATTGCACAAGCCAAGGAACCTAGACAACACAAGAAGAACAAACATATACTCATGCGGTACCACCTTATTCGCTAGTTCATGGATCAAGGTGATATCAAGTTATGCAAGGTACACACGGATGCAAACATTGCGGATCCATTGACAAAGCCACTTCCACAGCCGAAGCATGAGGCGCACCTGAGAGCAATGGGCATCAGATGCCTGGACATGTGATGTCGGAAGATTGACTCTAGTGCAAGTGGGAGACTGTTGGGAATATGCCCTAGAGGCAATCATGTATTATGATATTCCTGTGTATCCTTAAGGTTATGGTCCATGTATGAACTGCTGATATGTATCATCGAATATGTGATTTGATTGTGGAACTACATATTCATGTTGTTCATACTAATTGTCCTTGGTCATTGAGGTTGTGCCGGACACACAACTTAGACCAATGTGAAAGTCGGCAGATGACTAGGTTCCACTTGTCATGGGCATGGAGATGCTATTCCGACTTACACGGATTCGGCTAAAGAGTTTAGCGAGTCGGACTAACCCATATTGAGATGTAACGAACAAGTCGTCATTTGCATGTCTCAATCAATGTAATCCTTAGACCTGAGGTTATTGCACAATCCGAGTTGAGGATCTCCGACTTAGGTTCTGTCAAACGTTGTTTCGTCATTGGGCAGTTATAAAGGCGGAGTTCACGTCGACTGAGAATCAAGCTGCGTGATGTGAATAACCAAGACGGGATTTTGCCCCTCCATCCAGAGAGATATTCTCTGGGCCCTCTTGGAAGATATGATTCGGAAAGCATGGCCATGCGCGTCTCGTATTAAGTGTTAACCGAGGCAGCCGACTAAGAGTTAGTCGGATGAATCACTTATCTCGGATCGAGAAAGAGAGTCAGACTATTTAAGGGATGACGATCATTCGCCTATAGTCCAACAAAGTATATCGTGAGGCAAAAGGGACTTAGACGAAAGTCGCATTGGAAGGTATGTTGTCATGACTTATTGGTACTTGGGAGTTGGCACGTTCTGCTAGGAGCCGCTACCAACTGATCGATCACGAGTGAGACTCGGAATCGTGTCCAGGTTACCATGGGCCTGTCGGGTCACACACTTAAGAGCGGGAGCAAGTTTGGGTTAGACCCAAACAGGAAACCTATTTGGGTTGGACCCAAATAGAGACATGGACTTAGTCAGCAAGTGAGACTTGCAGTGGCTAATATAGGCCTTTTTAGTGAATGGGCCACAAGTGAGTGGAGCCCACTTTCACTCCCTATATAAGCTGGGGCACCTGTGCTTAGAGCACAAGGTTAGGTCACTCCATGTGTTGGAAACCCTAGCCCCAGTCCGTCCTGTCGCCGCCGTACCGGACCTAGCAGTCCATCGCCGGCGCTCCTCCTCGTACGTGTGGACACCGGCGGAGGTGCTATACGTTCAGCACTTCGACGATCGTGAAGAAAGTACGGATCGTGGATCGTGGAACTGGAACGGATCGCGAGGACTACACTACATCAAGCGACGTGCTTCATCAATTCCGCAACTGCGCGTCTAGTGGTAATCCTCGTGGCCTTCTACCTGAGCTGGATCTTGGGATCACCGCGTAGGGAATTTTTTTTGTTTATCTCTACGTGGCCCAACAAGTGCCCCAAAACTCTGTGTGTTTCCTTATTTTCTTGCAGTTTCAACACTCGGGGGCTGCGCCACCCTTTACACTTTCGTTCTATGAACAAAAGGCAGTATCCTGAGTAGCTAACACAACACCAATCGAACCCTTGATAAACACCAACCCATTTGCAACGCACCTGACAGGTTGGCAAGGTGCTGGGATACAAGTTAGGCTAACAAAAACGAGCTGCAGAGTTAATACACTCGAAAAATATACAAGCTAGCAAGCTCTTCACATATAAATGGGTATTAAATATACCCAACACAATTATACGAACTTTACAACACTTTTACACCTATGTGCAGGATACAAGATTACGCTACTACTGCAAAAGATGCACATTCATCTACTCTTCAAAGAAGTCGACAATGTCCTCCGCTGGCCGATCAACTGCCTAGTAGTTCGGCACCATGTTCCAGGTCATCCCTTCTGGCGGGGGTGGCCCAGCATCAACAACCGCTATGTCCACGTCTGGCCGATGCAGTCGCACCATCGACAAAGCAGCCTTAGCACTAGCTACCAGCTGCTACCACACGCACTCGCGTACCGCGCTTATATCTTGAAACTTCATTAGCAGGGCCAACAGGCTTGAAGGGACGGCGTCCAGCGGAAACATCGTCTGGTAAATATGCCTAAGACATGACTATACTCTCTTCATGCATTGGAGCACTCGAGAAGAACGATCCTGTAGGGTCACCAACGCGACTACACGGTCGTGGTCCACCCAGAAATACCCACTCGCCTGCAGCTGTTCTTGGGTCAGGCTGTTCATTCGAATGGCCACCCGGTCCTTCTCATCCTGTGGATGACGAGCGCTAACAACTACACCAAGCAAGCAGCAAAAGGTGAAGACAAGGCATCGTCGAACTGACTAAAGGAAAAGATGAGAGGGCAAAAATCTAACATTTAAACTGCTCATTCAATTGCGCCACTTCCTCCAAGAGATACTTCTCGCGAGCGGTGGCCTTCTTTGCCTTCAACTTCCACACATCCGCGTTACCGCGGACGATGGGCAACTCACGCTCCAACTTCTTAATGCGGTCGCGCAGTCGCGAAAGCAATGACAACTCCTCCACCTTCAAGCGTGGATGCGCGCGTGGTTTCATTGGTGGGAGGAGAATCATGAGGACCACTCGAAGGACCCTAGGTACAATCAAGCAAGAGGCAAATGAGACTAATCACACATCGAGAAAAAGAGGACTACATTCAAAAGTTGATAAAATGTCAAGGGAACATTCCCCGCAAAAGCACGATTCAGACAAAAGGCTAACTACAGCTATTACACATGGCGACTAAGGAGCATTCTGTTTCTTTGACTTTGACTTCGACTTCGAGGGCTTCATCACATCCGTGGCAGTCTCCGACGCCACGGACTTGCCAGTGGTAGCCCTAGATGCCGTGGTCTTCGCCGCCTTTGCTCGTCACCGCTCCTCAAAGTATTTGGCGATTGTCTCGATAAGCTAACGCCCGTATTTAGCGCAGCTACTAGCAAAAGGAGCAAACATTGCCTGCTGGCCACCGGCGTTGACAGGCATTACCTCGAAGATCGCGGCGGGATCCAACTCCACGCCGTGGGCCTGCACCATTGTGAGTGCCATGGTGGTGCCGACAGACCGTTGCGAGTTCCTGAATTCCGCAGGAATGCCTCTAGCGAGGGATTCCACCAGGTCATCAAGATTGTCGATTAGCCCGGCCTTGGGAGTCAGGTCCTCACGGAAGAGACTGAGCACACCTTTGGCCTTCCCCAACGTCTCCTGAAGGGAAACACTGCGGTCCTTGACTGCGGCAATGGCGCCAGCCAAAGCATCCACGCGATGAAGAGACTGGGCGTCAAAACACAGGTCAACAGCATCTGTGCACACAGAGTGTCAGCACAGCAACACAACATCACACAAGGAGCAATGCAAATCAAACAGAGAATTACCTGAGAGAGCCTTGGCAATTGAAAAAAGTTGTTCTTTGAACAACTTCTCCCTTTCAGCATTTGAAGAGCGCAGGTCTTCCTCACGCTTCTGCGACTCTTCCAGAGCCGCGACTGCCTCATCGCGCTTTTTCTCTGTTGTGGCAAGCCCCTTCTCGAGGGACGTAACGCAACGGAGAAGTTCATTGTGTTCAACTACAAAAGACATGGCATATCAACATTTGAGCTGACAAATTTTCATGAAGACAAAGACAAAGTCAAAAGCTAACCTTCGACTGTGCGGTGGCGATTGTCCAGCACGGCATGCTATCTACCCATAGCAAGGGCTTTCTCCGCAAGGCGAGCCGCTTCCTTCACAATGAGCTAAACCAAATGACACAAAGACTCAGTGTCAGCCCATATTACACATTCGACTACCAAAATAGCAAAACGGACACTCACATGTTCCTCCAGGGACTCCGAGGATGTCTGTCGGGTAGGCGTCCGAGCAACCATCTGGTGTTCCCCAGGATGTGGGGAACTCGAAGAATTGGCGCTAGAGTGGGACGCCACTAGAGGAGAAGGAGATCGTTCGACCACCTCCTTGGCCTCGGAGTCTGCGACTCCGGACTCTCTCACAAATTGGACGTCATCAGAACATGACGATGTCACTTGACTACAAAACATATCCAGCACCACTTTAGAAAAGCAACTCCAAAAGAAAATCAAGACAAACTCACGGAAATTACGAATCACCAGTTAAATTTATCGAGGTCGAAGGATTCTTCTGACGACTCCTTCGGCAGCCACAGCTTCTTCCGAGCGGGAGGAGCCACGGCGTGGACAAGAACGGCGGGGATGGGCTCCTTTGCAACAGCAGCGGGAGAATTCTCCGGTGTCGTCGGCAAAGACGCATCCGAATCCTCACTGCGGGAGCGCTTGCGAGTCCCACGGTCATTAGACTCGGGGGCTTCCTCTTCTTCCTCTATGGGGACGGTGGACTCCAACTCGTCCTCCTCCTCCGCTTCGCGAGGGATAACCCCTTCAGGTTGAGGAGGACAACTGACAGCCACGCTCTAGTCCTACAATCAGAAGATACATAATTACATATCGAGTACTTAGTGGCAATCGACAAAGTAAACTACTTCACAGTACAGTTCTACCTCAGGAGGAGGGTTAGAGGCGTCGAAAGGAGGCACGACTGGTTCGCCTAGGACATCCTCCTTGGCAGTGTACTTAGTCACCAATCACAACCTCCTATCTACCTCACCCACAGAAATGCTCTCTACAGATATGCGAGTGACATCGCTCGCCCCGGCCCAGCGGTACATCGAGTGGATTCTAGCCTGCAAAGGCTAAACACGGCGGCGCAACCAAGTGCGAATGAGGGAAACACCACCTTCTTATTTTCCCATGCGGTCTTCAAGGTCGCAGACACGCTGATACAGCATCTCCGTATCCTCGGACTCGCCAGGCATCATGACGTTCTTCCAGGAACGCCTTCTCTTGCAAGCAGCCACGGAATCGAAGGGCGCGAGTCCGTAGTGCTCCCCGTCGGCCTTCTGGTCGCGGATGTAGAACCACTTGTCTCTCCACCCTTGGATAGAAGCAATGATCTTGATGTCGAAGTACGTGGCAGAGGAGTCGACGTGGATTCCGCAGCCTCCTACGTCGTAGACTACTGAACTAGGCGCGGACTGGCGTTTGATCTTAAAAAGCTTCTTGAAGAGGCCAAAGTGTGGCTCGATTCCGAGCCAGCACTCGCAAAGCGTGATGAAACAAGAGATGTGGACAATTGAATTTGGGGACAGCTGGTGCAGCTAGAGCCCATAGAAACAAAGAAGACCCTTGACAAAGGGGCGCAAGGGAAGAGAAGGACCTCGAATGACGAATGCAAGAAACATCACTCGAAAACCCGCAGGAGGGCGAGGGATTACCTCATCGCCAGGAACTCACGAGTCATCTTACACGGACGAAAGAGCCCCATCTTGACGAAAAAGGTGCCGCTCAGAAGGTTTGATGATAGACGCGCGCCAGGAGCCGTTGGTGACGCGGGTGTCGCCATTCTTTTTCCCGGCGGCAGCGGTGCTGGTGCCCACGGCGGTGGTGCCTCCCTTCTTCTTGGCGGCGGCAATGGTGGCCACAGATCCAGCGGCGGTGCCTCCCTTCTTTTTTCCCATCTTTCGATGGCGATGCGATCGGAGGAAGTAACTGGGGAAAATGCGGAGCTGGTCCAGTGCCACGAAGAGGAAGCGCGCAAGGAAGCAGAGAAAGCAGCAATGGCGAAGGAGGCACGAGCAAGAAGAGAGATGAGGAAAATTTACCGTAGCCACGCTGCTACTTAACCTCCTCGCTGATGCCATCCAACGGCCAGCAGAAACCCTACTGAACGAGTGGCGCACATCGCCATCGACACGTGGCGAAACTGAACCACGAACCGTCCCCCACTACTCCCATTACACGCGGAAATCGAGGAGACGCAATTAAAACAGGTGATTACGCACGCCCAGTCAAATCAAAGTCAGGAAGTGGGACCCACCGCTCGGCACGTCCCATCAAAACCGCTCACGCCGGCAACTGAAGTCATCATGACGTTAACACTGATGTCATCGATCCGACCAGAAGAAGATTTTGACTACTTTAGTCCTTGCTCGAGTCTTCGACTCAACCAAGCACTCGAGGGCTACTCGTAACAGGAGCACTGGATGCGCACCCGAAGGAATTTTTATGTAGGTGTATGAGCATTCTAGACAAACCCATCACTCGAATCAACGATTCGATTGTGAACTACGGGTTACTCCCATAGGGAACGCCGGAAGCACATTCGACTGAAGCAAACAACAAAGGACGATAGTATTCGCAAATGATTTTAGTCCCCACTCGAGTCTACGACTCGAATAGGCACTCGGGGGCTACTCCCATAGGGAGCGCTGGTCGCGCACCCTGATGTCTACGCACTTCTATTCTTGTAGACAGTTGTTGGGCCTCCAAGTGCAGAGGTTTGTAGAACAGCAGCAAGTTTTCCTTAAGTGGATTACCCAAGGTTTATCGAACACAGGGAGGAAGTGGTCAAAGGTATCCCTCTCAAGAAACCCTGCAATCAAGATACAAGAAGTCTCTTGTGTCCCCCAACACACCCAATACACTTGTCAGGTGTATAGGAGCACTAGTTCGGCAAAGAGATAGTGAAATACAAGTGGTATGGATAATTATAAGTGGTAACGGTGCCAGAAAAGAGCTTGATGGGTAGGAAGAGACTAAAGGCAATCTGAAATAAAGATGGAAGCAAGCAAACATGTAACAGATCTAGTTGAAAATGGTGTTTCAATGCTTAGAAACAAGGCCTAGGGATCATACTTTTCACTAGTGAAAACTCTCATATAAATATCTTCTCTTTATGATACTACTCTCTGGTTGGACACTCTAATCCATGGTAGGGCTATAACAGCACACCTCAAAGTTCACTTTTCCCATCTAGATAACCCCACACTGTCACCTTGAGCACTAGATGGTTCCGACAAACACCACAATTTCATAAAGACATCCAACTCCAAATATAACTCATAACAAGTATTTGTAATCTCTAGCCTAAGTGCCACCATGGTGTGCACACTGTCAACTTCACACACATGGGGAGAGCAAAGATCTATTAAAGCACTTGAGTAGCAAGGTAGATCTACTTGATTACAAAGCTCATGATCACAATATGATCATGCTTAGAGAGAGAGATGAACACATAGCTACCGGTAGAACCCTTAGCCTTGAGGAAGATCTACTCCCTCATCATCATGGGAATCAGCAACGGCGATGGAGATGGTGGTGGAGATCGATGGAGATGGCTCCGGGGGCACTTCCCCGTCCCGGCAGGATACCGGAATAGAGACTTTCTATCCCCGAATCTCCTCTTTGGTGGCGGCAGCGCTGCGGAACTTTTCGTGGCTGGAGGCTCGATTCTTTAGGGTTTCTGCATCGAAGGCTTCTTATAGGTGAAAGGGCGATGTCAGAGGGTGGACCAGGGGCCCACACCACCTGGTGGCACGGCCACATGGTGTGGACAGCCCCTGGCCCCTCTCCGTCTCTACTTTGGGCTCTGTGAGTCTTCCGGTAAAATATCGACTTTGACTTTTGTCCGGTCCAATTCCAAGAATATTCGTTTTCTGGCTTTTCTGGAACCAAAAACAGAAGAAAACAAGCAACTAGCACTGTTGCATCTTGTTAATAGGTTAGTTCCATAAAATGTGTAAAAGTACTTGACATGGGTATACCCTACAGGTACTCGAGCTTGGTATATACGATCTAAATACGTACAGGCCCACGGTGTCGCCAAGGCCCAAACGAAGGACTCGAGTAACCTACAGACTCTCGATTGCTTGAAGAACAAGAAGAAGTTAAAGATATAAAGTTTGAAGGGGAAAACCCTAATTTGTAACCGACTCGACCTGCTACCCGAGACCTAGCCTATCTATATAAGGGCTAGGAGGGGGCGGCGAGGAGGACACACACGCAACCCTAGTTTCCACAACCCTCGCCAGATTGCATATGCACACCATTGTAACCTTTGGTTCCTTCGATAATTCCATGAGCTGACAAGCAGGAGTAGGGACCTCTACAAGGCCTGAACCTGGGTAAATCTTTGTCCCATGTGTGCTTGTTTGCTAGCCTATAGATGTCTCCAGCGCTCCCTCCTTCTCCAAAACCCAAGTCCATAACAATGGGCATTGATGAGTTAAACCCTCGTCAATTGGCGCCGTCTATGGGAATTGGGAGTGCTGATGTTGTGGCTTCTACGGCCCCATCAACTGCGATCTACAACTCCGCCATAGCGAAGATTCGCCATCTCTTCGGTGTGTTCGACTTCACCGTCCACACGCCGGCCACTCGTTCGGCCTTCGAGTCCGTGGGCGACGGAATCAGCCTGGCGATCGGGAGCTTCCGCTTCCAAGTTGGTCAGATGGGAACGCTTCACATGCCTGATCAGCCGACAGCACTGGCGATTGCCCTAGCATCATGGTTCCCTCCATCGATCGGCACCCTCAGTGAGCTCAACGCCCCGACAACAGTCAAGAACACGGTCAGCGACAGCAGTCGTGACTCCGATCTAAGCAATCTGGCCACTGAAGATGGAACCTACGGTTCCGGATCTGAGAGTTGTGGAAGCAGCAGCTTCCCCAATCACTTCATGTGCGCCGTCATCAACGCAGGTGATACCTCTGCCAATCGCGACAACGGTGGCAATCTCGGTAACGGCACCGACCGGCCCAACGCCGGCAACGGTTGCAATGGTGGAAACGGCGGTAACGGTGAAAATCGCACCCCCGTCGACAATTGAGGAGCAGTCGAACCTCCAACCATACTCAATGAGCAAACCGGCGATAGCGTCGTCATCAGGCTCAACGAGCAAGAATGGGCTCGTTGTCGCGAGGACCTACGAGGCGCTCCTCTACCCTTCGGATCCCTGCAAGAACTCCTGATGGGCTATCACTGGCTCCTGAAGGAAGAATTCAAGCGCCAAGTGCAAACAATCGCGCAACTCGAAGCGCGTAAAAAGGCAGCAGACGAATCGAGCCTTCGTCGTGCTGGGCTCTCCTCCTACGGAGGATCCTCCTCAAGGGGCAACGAGTACCTTGCCAAGAAGAGGCAATCTCGGATGGCCCATCTCACCGAGCAAGAACGCATAGAAGCCGCAAAAGTCCTCGACTTCGGCTCTATGACAGTCGACACACGAGGCAACGTGGTCCCCAAGACGCCGCAGGCTGCGGTGACAGCGGCCACCATGTACCTCCTTAACAACCAGCCGCCAGCTGGAGATCTCCAAACCACCATGCACCGATCTACGATCGCAGGCTTGGGATTAATCGAGGCCGCCCTCGACAAGGCACTGTTTCTACTGGTTTACACATTCAGCCTGACACTTCTTCCATTCTTTGCATTTACACGGATGCTAATTGGGCAGGATATCCCAATGATCGTCGTTCCACTAGCGGTTTTGCTATCTACCTTGGAGGTAATCTTGTCTCTTGGAGCTCTCGCAAGCAACCCACTGTCCCTCGCTCTAGTACGGAGGTCGAGTATAAAGCTCTCGCCAATGGCAGTGTTGAGGCTGTTTGGATTCAGTCGGTTCTCAAGGAGCTTGGTGTCCATCAGTCACAACCACCTGTTTTGTGGTGTGACAACCTTGGTGCTACTTATTTGACTACTAATCCCGTGTTCCATGCTCGCACCAAGCATATTGAGATAGATTTTCATTTTGTCCGCGAGAAGGTTGCTTTGGGGGCTCTTGATGTTCGCTTCATTGTGTCCGACAATCAGATTGCTGACGTTTTCACTAAACCAGTCACACAGCTAATACTCCGCAAGTTTATTTCTATTCTCAACCTTGTACACGACGGTTTAAATTGAGGGGGGGGGGTAACATGGGTATACCCTATAGGTACTCGAGCTTGGTATATACAATCTAAATACGCACAAGCCCACGGTGTCGCCAAGGCCCAAACGAAGGACTTGGGTAACCTACGGACTCTCGATTGCTTGAAGAACAAGAAGAAGTTAAAGATAGAAAGTTTGAAGGGGAAAACCCTAATTTGTAACCGACTCGACCTGCTACTCGGGACCTAGCCTATCTATATAAAGGCTAGGAGGGGGCGGCGAGGAGGACACACGCAACCCTAGTTTCCACAACCCTCGGCAGATTACATCTGCGCACCATTGTAACCTTCGGTTCCTTCGATAATTCCACGAGCAGACAAGCAGGAGTAGGGACCTCTACGAGGCCTGAACCTGGGTAAATCTTTGTCCCTTGTGTGCTTGTTTGCTAGACGATAGATGTCCCCAGCGCTCCCTCCTTCTCCAAAACCCAAGTCCATAACAATGGGCATTGATGAGTTAAACCCTCGTCAATTGGCGTCGTCTATGGAAATTGGGAGTGCTGATGTTGCGGCTTCTTCGGCCCCATCAACTGCGATCTACATCCGCAACAGCGGAGATTCGCCAGCTCTTCGGCGCGTTCGACTTCACCGTCCACACGCCAGCCACTCGCCCGGCCTTCGAGTCCGTGGGCGACGGAATCAGCCTGGCGATCGGGAGCTTCCGCTTCCAAGTTGGTCAGATGGGCACGCTTCGCATGCCTGATCAGCCGACAGCACCGGCGATTGCCCCAGCATCATTGTTCCCTCCATCGATCGGCACCCTCAGTGAGCTCAACGCCTTGACAGCAGTCAAGAACACGGTCAGCGACAGCAGTCGCGACTCTGATCTAAGCGATCTGGCCACTAAAGACGGAACCGACGGTTCCGGATCTGAGAGTTGTGGAAGCAACAGCTTCCCCAATCACTTCATGTGCGCCGTCATCAACGCAGGCGATACCTCTGCCAATCGCGACAACGATGGCAATCCCGGTAACGGCACCGACCCGCCCAACATTGGCAACGGTGGCAATGGTGGCAACGGCGGTAACGGTGACAATCGCACCCCCGTCGACAATGGAGGAGCAGTCGAACCTCCAACCATACTCAATGAGCAAACCGGCGAACATGTCGTGATCAGGCTCAACGAGCAAGAATGGGCTCGCTGTCACGAGGCCCTACGAGGCGCTCCTCTACCCTTCGGATCCCTGCAAGAACTGCTGATGGGCTATCACTGGCTCCTGAAGGAAGAATTCAAGCGCCAAGTGCAAACAATCGCGCAACTCGAAGCGCGTAAAAAGGCAGCAGACGAATCGAGCCTTCGTCGTGCTAGGCTCTCCTCCTACGGAGGATCCTCCTCAAGGGGAAACCAGTACCTCGCCAAGAAGAGGCAATCTCAGATGGCCCATCTCACCGAGCAAGAACACATAGAAGCCGCAAAAGTCCTCGACTTCGGCTCTATGACAGTCGACACACGAGGCAACGTGGTCCCCAAGACGCCGCAGGCTGCGGTGAACAACGGCCACCATGTACCTCCTTAACAACCAGCCGCCAGCTGGAGATCCCTGAACCGCCATGCACCGATCTACGATTGCGGGCTTGGGATTAATCGAGGCCGCCCTCAACAAGGAGCCAACACCATAGCCGAAGAAGGGCAAAGTGCTACTCCTCGCCCTCGTCCAGCGATGATAGTGACGACCTGTCTCGACGCCGCAGCTCACGGCGACATGATCGTGACTATGATGCGCGCGACGACCTCACGCAGTGCAAGATCGACAAATCAAGGGCACGACGTGCTCGGTCGACTGACACGGAAGAAGAAGATGTGGAGCTCTGCGGCGCCAGATGCTTCAGCAGATCCATTAGGCAGAAGCGAATGCCTAAAGGGTTTAAACTCCCATCAGAGAACCCGAAGTTTGACGGCCTACAGGACCCCAAGATCTGGCTGGAGGACCACATCTCCTCCGTCGGACTCCACGGAGGCAGTCGGAGCACGGCCATACAATGCTTGCAGCTACAGCTGCAGGGCGCCGGCCGAGCATGGCTCAACAACCTCCCACGCGGATCCATTCGCAGTTGGGATGAGCTGGTTTACAGCTTCGTGCGCAACTTTAAGGGCACATACAAGCGGCCCGCATCAATCGAAGAGGTGAGATGCTGCCAGCAAAGATCTGGCGAATCGCTGCGCTCCTACATCCAAAGGTGGTCCACTATCAAGAACTCCGCAAAGAACATCTCGGAAGATCGCGCGATTGACGCATTCAACGGTGGCGTCCACCGCCTAGAACTCAGGGAGGAGCTGGGCCGCTCAAAGCCCCAGACCATCGACCACCTGATGGAGATCGCGAATCAGTGGGCCGATGGAGAAGATTCGGTGAAGAATCGCGTTCACTCCGACGAGGAGGCAGAACTCAAACATAGACGCGACCGCCGAGGCAAGCGCCGCATGTGCATCTACGGTGACCGTGACGACGTCAACATGGTCGCGGCTGGCTACGCCGATATACGCGACGATAACCGCAACAGCGGATACCGTAGCGGCGGATACCGCGACTCCGGGAAAACCACGCAAGTGTGGCAATGCCGCACTCGCGATGAGGCACCCACGAACTCCATTGAGGATAAACTGTCCGGGCCATGTACGGTACACTTCTACATCGACAAGCATGATGGCAAGAAGAAATCCAGCCACCTCCTCAAGGATTGCCGCGAGTTCCTCAAGCTACATGAGGGATTGGTTCGGATGAACCGCAATGCAGTCGAAAGAGGCTACGGAGCCGCTCCAGGCGCCGTGGCACATGGCGCACCGCCACCACCACCTGGGCCACCCCCGAATGCAGCTGCACCGGACCAGCACCACGGAGGCGAACTGTACCCACGATCCATGGGCACCATGATAATCCAAAAGGGACGCCCCTCCAATAGGGTGCAGAAGGCCATCACTCGCCAAGTCAACTTGGCCACACACTCGCCACCCTCTACCACTGAGTACCTCAGCGGAAGCGAGTCATGCATCACCTTCGACAAACGTGACCATCCGCCTCAAATACCTCGTCCAGGCCATTGCCCCCTCGTACTCGAGGCGCAAATCGGAGGCTTCGACATGAGCCGCGTCTTCATGGATGGCAGAAGCGGCATCAACCTTATATTCGCGAGTACCTTGCGAGCAATGAGGATCCCTCTAAATTTCCTGGAAGCCTCGGACACAACGTTCCACGGCATCGTCCCAGGGAAAGGCGTATACCCCTTGGGCAAAATCAACCTCGACGTTATCTTTGGCACGCCGAAGAACTTCCGGCGCGAATGCATCGACTTTGAGGTCGTCGACTGGCCCTCATAGTACCACTACATCCTCGGGCGCGTCGCGTTCGCTAGGTTCATGGCAGTGCCCCACTACGCCTACCTGCAGATGAAATTGCCAGGTCCCAATGGCGTCATCACGATCAACGGGAGCTTCGAGCGATCTGACAGTTGCGACAGGGAATTCAACAGAATTTCCCAGTCCTTCGGCATGCAGGAGGAACTCGCGAGACTAAAGGAGACGACAGATAACAGTCTGCCTCCCTTGAGCCGGCCAAGCTCACCTGATCTCTCCTTCGACTCATCGGTGCACACAAAGAAAGTGCAGGTCCACCCATCGGATCCCGCCAAGACGGCCCTCATCGCCAGCAACTTGAGTCCCGCATAGGAACTCGCGCTCGTCGAATTCCTCCATGAGCACTGGGAAATTTTCGCCTGGTGTCCTGCGGACATGCTAGGAGTTCCCAGGGAATTCGCCGAACACGCACTCAACGTCAACCCCGACGCAAGGCCAGTCAAACAAACAATTCGGCGATTATCTGAGCCACGAGCGCAGGCAGTTGGAATGGAGATCAATAGACTGCTTGAGGCCAAGTTCATACGCGAGATCAAGTTAAGCACTTGGCTCGCCAACACGATGCTAGTACCGAAAAAGGACACGGATATCCTGCGGATGTGCGTGGACTTCACCTCTCTAAACAAGCACTGCCCAAAGGACCACTTCCCGTTGCCGCGCATGGACCAGATCATCGACTCCACTGCGGGATGCGAGCGCCTCTGCTTCCTTGACGCCTACTCAGGCTATAATCAAATTCGAATGAAGGAGGAAGATCAAGAGAAAACAGCTTTTACAACGCCCTTTGGTGTATTCTGCTACAACACAATGCCCTTCGGGCTAAAGAACGCGGGAGCCACCTACCAGTGGTGCATGCAGGCTTGCCTCAAGGAACAACTGGGTCACAACATTCAAGTCTATGTCGACGACATAGTAATCAAGACCAAGGAGGGGGCCTCCCTAATCGATGATTTGCGTGAAACCTTTGCCAACCTTGACCGCTACCGGATCAAGCTCAATCCAGACAAATGCGCCTTCGGCGTACCATCTGGGCAGCTACTCGGATATCTCATTTCTGCGAGGGGAATTGAGGCAAACCCGAAGAAGATAAAAGCCATACGGGCCATAGAGAAGCTGAAAAACATAAGGGGCGTTTAGCAGCAGGCTGGATGAATCGCGGCCCTCAGTCGATTCATCAGTCGGATGGGTGAAAAGACGATGCCCTTCTACTAGCTCCTCCGCAAAGCTGAAAAATTCGAGTGGACCAATGAAGCGCAAGAAGCATTCGAAGACCTCAAGCGCCTGCTATCCACTTTGCCAGTGCTGGTGACCCCACGAGAAAGGGAACCACTGTTGCTGTATATCTCCGCCACCAACCAGGTGGTCAGCACAGTGCTCTTCATTGAGCGAGATGAGGAAAACAAGGTCCACGGCGTACAACGCCTAGTATACTACCTCAGCGGGGTCCTCACACCAACAAAATAGCGGTACCTGCACTACCAGAAGCTGGCGTGCGGTTTCTTCATGACCGCCCGACGACTGCGCCATTACTTCCAGGAACACCCAATCATGGTGGTCAACGACGCCCCATTGGGGCATATCCTCAATAACCCCGACGCCATGGGACGAGTCGCGCTTTGGGGAATAGAACTGTCTCCACGAGACATCACATACGAAAAGCGCGACGCAATCAAGTCGCAAGTTCTCCCTGACTTCCTCATACACTGGATGGAGAACCAGCTCCTGGACAAACCAGACATGTCCTACCTCTGGACAATGCACTTTGACGGGTCCAAACGGAAGGACGGAGCAGGCGCAGGCGTCATACTGACATCACCTCAAGGGGACAAGCTGAAGTATATCCTGCGAATGCAGTTCACAGCCTCCAACAACGAGGATGAATACGAGGCCCTGTTGAACGGGATGAGGATGGCAAAAGCCTGCGGCGCCAAGAGGCTCATCATATACGGTGACTCTAAGTTGGTCGTCAACCAAACGATGCACGCGTGCGACGCACTGAATGACAACATGATCGCGTACCGCGACCTCTACGACACACTCGAAGGAGACTTCGACGGTTGCGATCTGCGGCACGTAGGTCGCGAAAGCAACAAAGAGGCGGACGCACTCGCCAACATAGGCTCTACCTGCGCCCCCATACCACCTGGGGTATTTCTCGAGCACATCTGCGAACGCTCCATCAAGCCAAAGGCCGCAAAGAAGAAAACAAGTGCATCAACGGACTCGGGGGCTACGCCACCCAATGAGCCAATGGCACTCGATGACTTGGAGCTGGACACAGGACTCGAGGGACCAATGAGCGTCATGATGATTGAGCAATCCTGGACGCAGCCGTACATCACGTACCTCCTCAGCAAGAGGCTACCGGACTATCCGACAGATGCATAGGACATCGCGCGGCGATCCAAGGCATTCGCTGTTATCAACGGCAAATTGTATAAACGCGGCATCACAAGAGTACTCCAACGATGCGTCTCCACGGCCGATGGAAGAGCAGTTCTCCTCGACATCCATGAAGGGACCTGCGGGCACCACACCGGCAGTCGCGCCCTCGTTGCCAGAGCTCTACGAGCTGGATTCTATTGGCTACGGCCATGCGCGACGCCAAGGACATCGTCCAAAAATGCAACGCTTGCCAGCGATTCGCGGACAAGCCGCACGCACCGGGCGCAGAGCTACGGCCAATCCCATTGGCCTGGCCCTTCGTGCAATGGGGGCTCGACATGGTCGGCAAACTTCCAAGGTCCTCACGAGGAGGCTACGTCTACCTCTTGGTCGTAGTCGACAAATTCACCAAGTGGATTGAGGCCATGCCAGTGACCAACCAATCAGGGCACATCGCAGTCAAGTTCTTCGAGTCCATCGTCTACTGCTTCGGAGTGTCGCACAACATCATCACCGACAACGGGACGAACTTCACATCCAAGGAGTTCCAAGAATTCTGCGAGAACTTGGGGATCAACATCAGCTACGCCTCAATAGCGCATCCACAGACCAACGGTCAGGTGGAAAAAGCAAATGGACTCATCTGCGGCGGCATCAAGAAGCAACTCCTCCGTCCACTCGAACAAGCCACGGGTTGCTGGCCAGACAAACTGCAATCCGTACTTTGGAGCCTACGTACAACTCCAAACAGCCCCACGGGCTACACACCATTCTTTATGGTGCACGGAGCCGAGGCAGTGCTACCCGCCGAGGTACGATACAAGGCGCCGCGCGTGGTTGCTTACAGCGAACAAGAGTCATCCCTCGCACTCGAGGACTCCGTCGACCTCCTTGATGAGGCAAGGGAAATCGCCGCGGAAAGATCAACGATCTACCAGCAGAACCTGCGCAACTACCACAGTAGGAGGCTTTGCCCCAGATCCTTTGTTGAAGGTGACCTGGTCTTGCGACTGAAGCAGCAGGGGCATCTCAAGCTCGAGTCCGCCTGGGAAGGACCGTATGTGATTACAGAAGTAATCCCAGGTGGTTCCTATCGCCTTCAAGATTTAGAGACAAGAGTCGCATACTCCAACCCCTGGAACATCGCACAACTGCGACGCTTCTACCCCTAGTCGTTTTTTCTTTTACATTGCAAATAAGGCTACTCAGCCAAGGCTACTTAGCCACACATTGTACCTCGCACTGTTCTTCGAATAAATAAAAGCTAAGTGCCCCAAAACTTTGTGTTCTCCTTTACTTTTTCAATTTATCTACTAGGGGCTGTGCCACCCTATATACATCCACTCTTCGAACCAAAACGCAATATCCTGAGTAGCTGGTACATCAATCGAAACCCTTAACACAATATCAACCCAGCTGCAACGCACCTGACAGGTTGACAAGGGACTGAGATAAGAGTATGGCCAGGCTAATGAAAAGGACTCGCATAGTGCAACGCACTTCATGCTAGCAAAGCTCTTTATACGTATTCGACAATAAATTATACACAACATTTATACGAACTTTACAACACAAGTACACTTATGTGCAGGATACAAACTAGGCTACTACTACAGCAGGAGAGCGTTGGTTTGTTCCTCAAAGAAGTCGATGATCTCTTCTGCTGGGCGATCCACGGCCTGGTAGTACGGCACCATATTCCAGGCAGAACCTGCTGGTGGTGCAGGCGGCCCAGATGCAATTGCAGCAACATCTACGTCAGGCCTGTGCAGTCGCACCATTGATAGAGCAGCCTTGGCACCAGCCACTAACTGTTGCCTCACGCACTCGCGAACCGCGGTCAGGTCTAGGGCCAGCAAGCTTGATGGAGTATCATCCAGCGGAAACATCGCCCGATAAATGTTCTTCAAGCATGACTGCGACTTCTTTAGAAAATGCAGCATTCGCGACGCACGATCCTGCAGGGTCGCCAGCACAGTCGCACGATCATGATCTACCCAGAAGTATCCACTCTCTTGAAGTTGCTCCTGGGTGAGATCATGCATGCGAATGACAATTCTATCCTTCTCCTCCTGCGGATGACGCGTGCTGACAACTACACGAAGCAGCAACAATAGCAATGAGTACAACGTACTACTGCAAGTGACTACAAGGAAAGGATGAGAGCAAGCAAACTAACACTTGAATTGGTCGCCCAGCTGCGTCACCTCACCAAGCAGATACTACTCTCGGGCGGTGGCTTTTGCCGCCTTCGACTTCCACACATCCGCGTTACCGCGGAGCACGGGCAACTCACGCTCCAGCTGCTTCACACGGTCGCGTAGTCGCGAGAGCAGGGATAGTTCATCTACCCTGGAGCGCGGCGGTGCCAAAGTATCATCAAGAGGCGGCGAGTCCTGAGTTTCCCCCAAATGTTTACTCGATGAACCCTACCACAATTCAAGATAGAAACAAATAAGCCAACCAAATCAATACAAAGGCAAAACGTTTAGATGCATTCAAGACTAGAAAAAGTATCAGCAGATACACTCGCCAGCAGGCATGTTCTTAACAAAAGGACATAAACTAGACAACTATTACAAAGACTACTAAGGAGCGACTGGCTTCTTCGACTTCGACGGCTTCAGGGGCTTCATCGAGTCCATGGCAGTGTCAGACGCCACTAACTTTCCGCCAGCCCCTGATGCCGAAGCTTTCGCCGCCTTCTTGGCACGTTGGAGCTCCTCAGAATACTTCGCAACAGTATTTATCAGATGATGACCATATTTGCCACAGGCAGCCGCGAAAGGAGCGAAGACTACCTGCTGGCCATCCACGTTAACAGGCATCGCCTTCGACACCACGGCAGGATCAATCTCGACTCCGTGGGCCTGCACCATGGCAAGTGACATGGACACGCCGGCCGCGCGGAGTGAGTTCTTAAACCTAGAAGGCACACCTCCAGTGAGTGACTCCACCAGCTTGTCTATATTCTCGACTAGCTCTGCCTTGGGCATCAGCTCCTCCCGAAGGCAACTGGGTACGCTTTTGGCCTTGGGGAGCGTGTCCTGCACGGCGGTGTTGCGGTCTTCGACTGCTGACAGTGCACCCGCCAGAGCGTCATCACGACGAAGGGCCTGCGGGTCGAAGCTCAAATCGCCAGTATCTATACATAAATCCACACATGGACAAAAACATCAGCGCCACCGGCAAAAACATTCGAAGCAGAGAAGGATAACAATATCCACAAGCAAAGTACCTGAGAGGGCCTTGGCAAATGAGAACAGTTGTTCTTCGAACAACTTCTCCCTGGCTGCGAAGGAGGCACGTAGATCCTCTTCACGCCTCCGTGCCTCGTCACACGCCGCGATTGCTTCGTCGCGACCCTTCACAGCCACGGCGAGTGTCTTCTCCAAGGTGGCGGCGTCACGCAATAGGGCATTATGTTCAGCTACACGACAAACAAAAGTTGACTATCAGTCGACTATCTCAAAGGGGAAGAGGAAAAAGAAGAAGAAGTGTAGAACGCTCACTCTCAACCACGCGATGACGCGTCTCCAGCATCGCATGCTGGTGGCCCATCGCAAGAACTTGCTCCGCCAAATGAGCGGCTTCCTTCACAAGGAGCTATCGCACAACAAAAGGATCAGCAGAAGCAGTAGAGAACATCGACTGCAACATCACAAGGAAAAAACTACACTTACATGATTCTCCAATGACTCCGAAGATGTCTGCTGGACCGTCATCCGGGCAACCATTCGATGCTCCCCTGCATGAGGAGAACTGGAAGAGTTGTGCCCGGAGTGGGCCGCCAATGGAGGGGAAGGAGCAGACTCGACCTCTTTCTTGGCCCTTGAGGTCGCGACTCTTGATTCTTTCAAAAATTGGACGTCGCCAGAAGACGACGACGCCTCTTGACTGCAAGACAAAACCCACATTGAGAAAGGGCAAACTCCGAGACGAGCCAACAAGGACAAAACAGAGAAGAATAGGTGAACTAGAAAACTTACCAGTCAAACTTGTCAAAGTCAAAAGTAGCCTCCCCCGACTCCGACGTGGACTCCTTGGGCAATCGCATCTTCTTGCGAGAAGATGGTGCCACGGCGCTCACAGGAATAGCAGGTATCGGCGACTCCACACCAACACCTGTACCTTCCGGAGTCGAAGGAGGCGATGCATCGGAATCCTCGCTGCGCGAACGCTTGCGAGTATCCGGACTACCGGACTCGGGGGCTTCCTCCTCCACATTAGAGGGGACGGTCGACTCCAACTCGTCCTCTTCCAAGGCCTCGCGAGGAATAATCCCCTCAGGGAGAGGGGGCATACAAGGTGACACCGCCATTTGTCCCTCCACCCTTAGACGGATGCCGTGAGCTTGATATCGAAGTAGGTGGCGGATGGGTCGACGTGGATTCCGCAACCACCTACATCGTAGACTAAAGAGCCAGATGCAGATTGGCGCTTCAATTTGAAGAGGCGCTTGAAGAGGCCGAAGTGCGGCTCGATTCCGAGCCACCACTCGCAGAGAGTGATGAAGCAAGAGATATGGAGGATAGAGTTCGGGGACAGCTGATGAAGCTGAAGACCGTAAAAACAAAGGAGGCCCCTAAGAAGGGGTGAAGAGGCAAGGAGAGACCGCGAATGATGAATGCTAAAAACATCACTCGAAAACCAGCGGGAGGAATAGGAATTGTCTCACCGCCGGGGATGCACACGTCGGCGACTGCGGTGGACAATACTCCGTCTTGGCGAAGAAGACGGAGATAAGATGACTTGATGATGGAGGGGCGCCACACACCATTTGTGACGCGGGTGCCTGCGGCCTTCTTCTTCCCGCCGGCGGCGGTGCTGGTGCCCGCAGCGGCGGAGCCGCCCTTCTTCTTCGCCACGGCAACGGTGGCCGCGGAATCAGCCGCAGCGCCTCCCTTCTTCTTCCCCATTGCGTGACGGCGATGCGAGCGAAGAAAGTAGCTCGGAAACGAGCGAAGCTGGTCCAGCATCATGGAAGAAACGAGCGTAGAGAAAGCAGAGGAGCAGCGATAATGGCGATAGAAGCAAAGGATGAATGAGAGCAGATGAGAAAATTAACGTCGCAGCGCCGCTACTTAACCCCTGGAAGATGCAATCCAATGGTTCAAAAAAACCCTACTAGACGCGTGGTAAACATCGTGTTGGACACGTGGAGGAGTGGAAGCGCAAACCATCCCTCCACTACTCCCATTACGCGCGGAAATCGAGGAGGCGCAGTTAAAATAAAGATTACGCATGCCCTGTCAAATCAAAGTCAGAAAGTGGGACCCACTGCTCGTCACGTCCCATCAAACTCGCTCACGCGGGCAACTGAGGTCATGAAAGCGTCAGCACTGACGTCATCAAAGCTACGCAGCGGAAAACTTCGACTACTTTAGTCCTCGCTCGAGTCTTCGACTCCACCAAGAACTCGGGGGCTACTCCCATTGGGAGCGCTGGTCGCGCACCCTACGATCTTTCTTTCTTTTTTCTTTTTTTAGGAACATGGATAATCAAGTCAAACCGAACCACTCGCAGCGTGGCTTGACTATAGGCATGGGTTACTCCCATAGGGAGCACCGGAAACAAATTCGACTGAAACAAGCAAACAAAAGACGACAGCAGTCGCAAAATGATTCTTCAGTCCCTGCCTGAGTCTTCGACTCAACCAGGCACTCGGGGGCTACTCCCATAGGGAGCGCTGGTCGCGCACCCTATGATTATTTATACAAAAAACTGTGTGTTGATAACATCCACACTCGAAAATCATGGCGACACCGCCTCATAATTTTTCCCTACAAAGAGACTGCGTCTCCTGGGCCACCCGAATCGTCTCCGCGATGATAAAATTCGGATGTCGCGCTTACAGCGTGAAGGTAAGACCTGAATAAGGCCTGGCAACGCATTAGCTGCGCACTACCAGAAATATATCCATGCCTACATGTACGATGAATATGCCTTGATGGACGCGTCAAGTGCTCACACCCATATAACTAGAATTTGACTCCTGTAAGACCTCCGCGGCTTGAGTCGAATTACACCAGCACTTTTCCGGATTCGAGTCTGGGGACTCGAGTTCGAGTAGATTGCGTTGTTTCACCCTAAGGTGGTTAACTGATACCGATACTTCGGTTATATCAGGCACGTACATCAACAATCCCTATGACACAAATAAAGCAGTCGAAATACACTTGTTCAGGCACTCGAAAGACTTCAAAAAGTCCCTAGTCGAATCTGCGATTCCACTGGACACTCGAGGGCTACTGACATGGGTATACCCTACAGGTACTCGAGCTTGGTATAGACGATCTAAATACGTACATGCCCACGGTGTCGCCAAGGCCCAAACGAAGGACTCGAGTAACCTACAGACTCTCGATTGCTTGAAGAACAAGAAGAAGTTAAAGATAGAAAGTTTGAAGGGGAAAACCCTAATTTGTAACCGACTCAACCTGCTACCCGGAACCTAGCCTATCTATATAAGGGCTAGGAGGGGGCGGCGAGGAGGACACACACGCAACCCTAGTTTCCACAACCCTCGCCAGATTGCATCTGCGCACCATTGTAACCTTCGGTTCCTTCGATAATTCCATGAGCAGACAAGCAGGAGTAGGGACCTCTACGAGGCCTGAACCTGGGTAAATCTGTGTCCCCTGTGTGCTTGTTTGCTAGCCGATAGATGTCTCCAGCGCTCCCTCCTTCTCCAAAACCCAAGTCCATAACAATGGGCATTGATGAGTTAAACCCTCATCAGTACTCCAAAATGTGGATAAAACATAAGAAAGTAGGTACAAAACAAGCATGAAATATCAAAAATTATAGATACGTTAGCAACGTATCACACCCTATGATTATTTTTCCTTGCACATTGTACTGTGTGTTGATAACATCCACACTCGAATGCTATGGCGACTTCGCCTCATATTTTCCCTGCAAAGAGACTGTATCTCTTGGGCCACTCGAATCATCTTCGCGATAACAAAATTCGCATGTCGCGCTTACAACGTGCAGATAAGACCTGAATAAGGCATGACAACGCATCTGCTGCGCACTACCAGAAATATATCTGTGCCTGCAGGTGCGATGAACATGCCTTGACGAACGCGTCGAGTGCTGACACTAATACACTGGAATTCAACTCCTGTAAGACCTCCGCGGCCTAAGTCGAATTACGCCAGCACTTTTCCGAATTCGAGTCCGGGGATTCGAGTTTGAGTAGATTGTGTTATTTTGCACTAAGGCAGTTAACTGATACCGATACATCAGATAAATCAGGTACATATATCAACAATCCCTATGACATAAACAGAACACTCAAAAAAATGCCCAGACATGCGCTCGAAAGACTTCATAAAGTCTCCAGTCGAATCTGCGATTTCACTAGACACTCAGGGGCTACTGACATGGGTATACCCCACAGGTACTCGAGTTTGACATATACGGTCCAGATACGGCAGAAGCCCACAGCGTTGCCAATGCCCAATACAGGATTCAGGTGAGCCACAGACTCTTCGATTGCTTGCAATGCAAGGTGAAGCTTAATATAGAAAGTTCAAAGAGATGAACCCTAATCTGTAACCGACTCAACCTGCTACCCGAGACCTAGCCTATCTATATAAATGCTAGGAGGGGGCGGCGAGGAGGACACCCACAACCCTATTTTCCACAGTCGTCGCCAGATTGCATCTGCGCACCCCTGTAATCTTCGATTCATTCGATAATTCCAAGAGCAGACAAGCAGGAGTAGGGACCTCTACGAGGCCTGAACCTGGGTAAACCTTGCGTCCCTATGTGCTTGTTTGCTAGCCGACTGATGCCTCCAACGCTCCCTCCTTCTCCAAAAACCAAGTCCATAACAATGGGCATTGGCGAGTTAAACCCCCGTCACTTCCCCTATGCAAATGCTGGTCGAGATTGTCGAGTAGGCAATTATTCACTAATCATTGTTGAAGTTAATTTATTTTTATATGGTGATACATAGGTTCCCCTGTGATTCCACCTCACACCTTTGTCTGAAAGCATGAAGTGTTTTGCTTTAATTGGTCTGTTGAATTACTTGACAAAGCAAAAAATAAATGTTCTTTTCCTTCTCTCGGGTTATTAAGAAACAATATAACTTAACCATCTAGGACCATTCTCAGCGATTTGGCATCCTACACCGTTCGATCTCCTCTTCGGACGTCCCAGATTAACCTAGTAGTCCCGAAACGTTGGTTGTCCTATTTTTACTTCCTTCAATCGAGTGATTCGCCTCAATAGGCTGACGCTGACCCACGTAATCAGGCTGCTACTCCGCAGGCCGAATTTGCCATATTGTGGTTCATCAGGCCGAAGGACTTCAAATGGGCCGGTAGGTACCTTGAGCCGGACGAGCCCTACCCTACCTCACCTCCTCTCACAAGCGATCGTGGTGGTATCATCAAAACAAAATGTGATGGTGCTGGTGGCGGCAGGAGGCTCCTCTCACCGTCTCCATCCATAGGGTTAACCAACCGGACCCATGGTTTGGGGGGAGAAAAGGGACAGGGAAGGAGGGATGTTCTACCCCCGCTGCTTCCTGTCACTATCTTACACTCGGAAGGGAGCTCTCTGGCGACTTCGGTGGATTTCCCACGGGCAGGGAAGGAGATGAACACGACTGAGAAGGTACAAACCGTGCAAGCCTCCTTTTCCTTCTCCCTCCTCTCAAATTTAACCAACGGGGTGTATTTCTGCATATGTGTTTTTCTTAGGTTGTTACCATGTACACTGTGAGGATGGTGCAGATTGCCAGAGTGGAGCGCTGTCTTGATAAAGGTAGATGGGGTGGAGTTTGTTCTCTTATTTTCATGTTCCCGTGTAATCCGCATGACATTGTCCTGGTTTTGCAGGGACACAAAGGGTGATGTTCCGGTATTATTTTTAAAATTCTTATCTGATATCTCTATTGTGGTTCCTTGCAGTAAGTGATGTTCAACATATTCATTATTACCCTTGAAATATAAGCCGTATACCATTATTGTATTTATATTTATATCTGTTCTTTTCCTGGACCAGAGACAGTAAAAGGGCGAGTCTTACACATATTATTTGTTCTATGTCTTGAGATTGTATTAATTCTGGATTCTCCCTTTTGACTGGATCAATCGCCGATTATGTGTATACATACTTGTGATTCCCTTAAGTTAGGAGGTTCAGTGTGCTGTGACTACTAAAATCTAAGCCAGTACTGATATGGGGTGGCCCGATCTTCTCAGTAAGCAGATGGCGATGATGATGGTAGATGGTAGATAACTAGTGTGTAGCTATGATCTCTCCCGCTCGATCCCTGATGCCAGTGCAACAGATCTCAAACCTTGTAGGATATTCACAACACCACACTCTTGCGCACGCGGCCGTGACCACGAACGGTAGTATGCAATCTACTAATTCCCAATGGAACAACAGATCACACTCAATTATAGTTGGTAGATTCGAACACAGGGTAATTCCAGAGGTTCTATGAAAGAAACAACTCCAAAATATTTTAACGTGGTCTGAAACCTAACTAGGGGTCGTACCAGGGCTTATAAGGGCAGCTGGGGTGGCCAGAAAACAAAACTAAATGCAAACGACTCAAACTGATACAAACCGACTCGGACCAGATTCGGTCGGCGGGCAGACACTCCGGTCGAAATCAGCCGGACAGTCCGGTCTGGCCGGACACTACGGGTGGAGTGTGCCGGACAGTCCGGTCTGGCCGGAAACTTTGAAATTTCTGGGTGGTGTCCGGGTAGTATCCGAACTGGCAGACAGAATGTCCACGCCAGTTTGCCTCTCGACCAGGCCGGACAGTCAGGTGGATCCGGCCAGACACTCCGATCATGGCAGATCTTTTTGCCTCCGTCTTGATGATCTTATCTTGCGCCTTCCTCCCTCTCCTCCCTCGCGCATCCTTGGGCGATCATCATGTTGGGCTTCTCTTGTAGCCCTTCTCCTCCTCGCGCCATGCTTGTTTCTCCAACGAACCTGATCATACATAAATGCATAGACTTAGGCAGTATAAAGTTCTCATCAATCAAAGTACCAGATTCGTTTAGGAGTAAATTCACCTGTTGATCTAGTAGCTTAGCACGAGCTCTTGTAATAGGTCCAATTCTAATCTCATTGGACTGATCCTATCTTGCGACAGTTGTAGCATCTTCAGTAGTCATTGGGGTAGGTGTAATTGTAGGGATGTCCTCATCATCTCCCCCCCCCCTTCAAAAGGCGTCGACCTCGACGCTCCAAGGTCTTCTCCAACATATGGTGATAAATCAGCAACGTTGAAGCTGTTCCTAACTCCACCAAACTCCTCAATAGGTATATCCACCGAGTAGGCGTTATCATTAATCTTGGCTAACACCTTGTAAGGACCAGCACCACGTGGCTTCAATTTGGACTTTCGAAGTAATGGAAACCTATCCTTGCGTAGATGCACCCAAACCATATCGCCAGGCTCGAACAACACTTCTTTCCTTGCTTGATTCCTTGCAGCAGCAATGTTCTTGCCTTTCTTCTCAATAGCCTCTCGAGTCTTCTCATGTATTTTATTCACATAATCAGCACGTTTTGATGCCTCCATATCAACTCTCTCATGTAATGGCAGAGGCAACATATCAAGTGGCGTCAATGGTTTGAAACCATACACCACCTCAAAAAGGACAAAGTTGAGTAGTTGAATGCACAGCCCTGTTGTAAGCAAATTCAACATGTGGCAAACACTCTTCCCACACCTGCAGATTCTTTTTAATCATGGTCCTTAGTAGCTGTGACAATGTTCGATTCACCACCTCCGTTTGAACATCTGTTTGGGGATGACATGTAGTACTGAACAGCAACTTCGTTCCTAGCTTTCCCCATAAGGTCTTCCAAAAGTAGCTCATGAACTTCACATCCCGGTCAGAAACAATCGTCTTTGGTACTCCATGTAATCTCACGATGTCCCTGAAAACAGGTTAGCAACATGCGACGCATCGTCGCTTTTGTGGCAGGCAATAAAATGAGCCATCTTAGAGAACATATCCACTACCACAAATATAGAATCATGACCTCTCTGAGTTTTAGGTAGACCTAGCACAAAATCCATACTAATGTCTTCCCATGGAGTAGTAGGTGCAGAGAGAGGTGTATACAAACCGTGAGGCTTCAGCTTAGATTTCGACTTGTGGCATGTAATACATCGGCTCACAAATCTGTACACATCACGCCTCATCTTGGGCCAATAAAAGTGATCAGCAAGCATGAGCAACGTCTTCTCACGCCCAAAGTGACCCATCAAACCACCAGCATGTGACTCCTGCACTAAGAACAAACGCAACGACGATTCTGGAATACATAGTTTGTTAGCTCGAAACAAATATCCATCATGTATATGATACTTATCCCATGTGTTTCTAAGAGCACACAAACGATATGGTTCAGCAAAATCATGGTCAGTTGCATAAAGTGCACAAATAGCTTCTAATCTAGGAATTTTAACATCAAGATTGGTTAATAGCATGTTCTTCCTAGATAGAGCATCAGCAACAACGTTCTCTTTTCCCTTCTTATAGTTAATGATGTAAGGAAAAGACTCAATGAACTCAACCCATTTAGCTAATCTTCTATGCAAGTTTGGTTGAGCTTTCAAGTATTTCAAAGCTTCATGATCAGAATGTATGATGAATTCCTTTGGCCACAAATAATGTTGCCAAACCTCAAGTACTCGAACAAGTGCATACAATTCTTTATCATAGATAGAATAATTCAAACGAGCACCAATCAATTTCTCAGAAAAATAAGCTATAGGCCAACCCTCTTGCATTAAAACGCCACCTATGCCTATACCACTAGCATCACATTCAACTTCAAATTGCTTTGAAAAATCAGGTAATGCAAGTAATGGTGCAGAAGTAAGCAAATGTTTTAATGTATCAAATGCAATGTCTTGGGCCGCACCCCACACAAAAGGAACACCTTTCTTTGTCAAATCATTTAATGGTGCAGCAATGGTGCTAAAATCTTTCACAAAGCGCCTATAGAAACCAGCGAGACCGTGGAAACTACGCACTTGACTAAAATTTATTGGAGTAGGCCAATTCTGAATTGATTCAATTTTAGATTGATCTACCTCTACTCCATGCTTAGAAACAACAAATCCTAGGAATATGACCTTATCTTTTGCAAATGTACACTTCTCAAGATTAGCATACAGTTTATTATCACGTAACACTTGCAAAACTTGTCTAATATGAGTGCAATGTTCAGATTCGGTGTGGCTGTATATAAGTATATCATCAAAGTAAACAACCACAAAACGACCAATAAACTCTCTCAAAACATGATTCATCAAACGCATGAAAGTACTAGGTGCATTAGTAAGACCAAACGGCATAACTAACCACTCATACAAACCAAATTTAGTTTTGAAAGAATTTTTCCATTCATCCCCTTCTTTCATCCTAATTTGATGATAACCACTACGCAAGTCAATTTTAGAGAAAACAGCAGCACCACTCAATTCATCTAGCATATCCTCTAAGCGTGGAATAGGATGACGATATCGAATAGTGATGTTATTAATCGCTCTACAATCAACACACATGCGCCAAGTACCATCTTTCTTAGGAACTAAAATAACAGGAACATCACAAGGGCTAAGAGAAACACAGATGTACACTTTATCCAGCAACGCTTGTACTTGCTTCTGAATTTCCTTAGTTTCTTCGGGATTAGTCCTGTAAGGTGCACGGTTGGGAAGTGTGGCGCCAGGAATCAGGTCCACTTGATGTTCTATACCACGCAATGGAGGCAAACCTGCGGGTACGTCTTTTGGAAACACATCCCCAAAGTCCTACAAAACAGAAGAGACACCAAGAGAAATAGGGTCATGTCGTTAGAAACCAATACCTCGCCCTTATACATGAGCACAAGTGGCATGGCTGTAGGATCCTCACGAAACTCTCTCATATCCTCCTTGGTGGCTAATATCAATAACCCAGGCACTCTCTCACTTTTCGTTATATCACTCAATTTAGGCTCAATTACATCAGGAACAGCTGTGACACAGTCTCGCCGAGTGGTAGTATCTTCCTTCAAGTTCACCTCTATCTTCTGGCGAGAATCATTCACAATTTCTTGCGGTGTCATTGGCTACATAGTAATCTTCTTTCCTTTGAATTCCAAGTGATATGTATTGGCTTGGCCATTGTGTTGTAGATGGCGATCATAGAGCCAAGGCCGACCCAATAGTAGGTGACAAACAGTCATAGGAACCACATCAAAATCAATAGAATCTTTGTATGGCCCTATTTGAAAATTCACACGTACCATATGATTTACCTTCATCTCACCATTGTTGCTCAACCATTGTATGTAGTATGGCTTGGGATGAGGTAAGTATGTCAAATTCAGTTTGGCACATAGTTCCTTACTTGCAAGATTTCTGCAGCTACCTCCATCAATAATTACCTTGCAAGCTTTGTTTGGTCCAACTAGAGCTTTTGTTTGGAACAAGTTGCAATGCTGGGATTCCTCAACCGGTTGCACACTAAGTACACGTGAAGATACGATAATAGTGGGTGCACGCTCAGCATATGCATCAGCACCAACCTCGCCGTCATCAATATCATCATCAGAAGCTTCATCTCCACTTTCTACTTCACCTTGTTCATTAACAAACATAACCTTGCTGTTTGGACAATCTTTCTTATAGTGACCTCTACCTCCACAAGTATGGCACACCACATCACGAGTACGTGCAGTAAACATGTTGGAACCCGAGCTAGCAGCAGGAGAAGCGGGTTTCCCAGCATGTGAACCAAATGAAGGTGTACTTGCTGGCTTGGCCGATGGTGTAAAAGGAGCAGCAGCTGGTGGCGCGGCTGTAGAAGGTGTGGACCTGGCCGAAAATCTGCTGGAGGACGGAAAACGAGCCCGTGACTTCGCCTCTTCTGCCAACTGGGATTCGGCCTCTCTAGCATGATGCAACAACTCATTCATGGTCTCATACTTGTGATGACGAACAATGCTCTTGATCGGTAACTTCAAATTGTTTAGGAATCGTTGCATGGTCATCTCAATGGACTCACGAATTCTAGCACGCTGCATAAGCATCTCCATCTCCATGTAGTACTCATCAACTATCATGGTGCCTTGCTTCAGTTGTGTCAATTTATCAAAAACTGATCGCAAGTAGTTGGTTGGGACGAAACAAGCTTTCATGATTTGCTTCATATCGCGCCAATCCATCACAGGAAGTTCATTGTCCTCCCTTCTATGTTGCACAAGAGCATCCCACCAACGTAAAGCATAACCATCAAATTCCGATGCTGCAAGCTTGACCTTCTTATCTTGTAGATAGTCAAATAAGCGCCAGAGTTTCTCAATCTTCAACTCCCATGTGAGGTAGTCTTCAGGATCAATGGAACCTTCAAACTTAGGAATTGAAAATTTTGGCTTGCCCAAACCGTCATCAGCAGCTTGGTTGGGCACACGTTGACCACGACCAAGATGGGCAAACCCATGACCATGAGCAGGTGCATGGACAGGGGGAATAGCACATCCCCTGCCAACATGTGGAGCAACATCAACAACGCTACCCTCATCGAAATCATCAAAGGCATCATCATGTTGAGGATCTTCCCTTCTATGTAAGGCGGCTGTCAAACCCTCAATGGACTGCTGCAAAGCGGTGACATTGACATTGAGCGTAGCCACTTGCGTTTGGATAGTATCAACCGTCCCAACATGTTGATCCAATCTCATATTCATATCTTGGAGATTCTTGTCAATGGCATCTATCGTGTTAGTAAACACACGTGTCAAGTGGGATTTCAAAGCCTCATATTCACGCCAATTGATGAGCTCCTCATCCTTCTTTTTCTGCAACACAACATCATCATCACTAGTAAACATGATTAGTAGGTTAGTGAAAAAATCAGAATTTGTATGGTGGAAACTCTCACAACTCACTCACAACTAATAAGAAAGGAGATCTTACCGTTCCAAAGTTAATAGAGATGCTCTACCAAACGAAATCAAAGACTGATGCACTTGATGTGATGAAGTGAATATCAAAGGTATAGAGAGCGATCGCAGGGCACACAGGTTATGTAAAGGTGGAGCTATAGGTATGGTACCCTATCTACACCGCAAACAAGTCCTAGTGCTGATCGTACAAATATCCAAGAAACACACACAGTGGAGATAAACGTGGCAAAGCAACTTATGAAAAGGAATATTGCAATGCACAAGAGAGACGCTAGTAATAGCTCAAAAAGAACAGGCACAAGATTGCTCAATCTACTAGTGCTATACACAACAAGACCTCCAATGTTGCACACTTCGATATCTCTTTTTGTCAGGCTTGTAGCTCTTTCTCTCTGTTTTTTTTAATACTGATTCTCTTTTCTTTTCTCTTTTTTTTGATTTTTTTCAACTATATTACTCAATGCAAACGAGTACAGCAACGTATAACAGAACTAGGCCGGATAGTCCGGTTGATATGCGCCGGAGACTCCGGTTGGGCCGGATAGTCCGGTGTGGTTCGGCCGGATAGTCCGGTTTTGCCTGTCGAAAATTTCTGCACTTCAAAAACCTAATGAGCAGCCTGTCGGAGCAAAGCAACTAGTCTCGTGGGTACGTTCCTAGGTACATATGCTGTAGATAGGCTGTGTCTATGGTATGCAAACAAAAGTACGCTATGTGGACTCAGAAAAACGATAAAGACTTGCGGAAACGGTAACGGTGGGAACAGCGGAAAACAAGATCAAACCCTAAACCTAGACACAAACGGAAACTAGACTCCTACGAGGAAAACTTGCAGATCGGATCTACGAGAAGATACAATCAACAACTAAAACTCGAAAACGATGCAATCTAGTCTATGGCAAATCTTTTTGTAAGGCTTTTTCTGTATAGGACGAAAAACACTCTCTAATCTATGGATGGATTTGTGGATGCTTACCGAGGCAACACTGGAAATCTGATACCAAGATGATATGGGGTGGCCCGATCTTCTCAATAAGTGGATGGCGATGATGATGGTAGATGGTAGATAACTAGTGCGTAGCTATGATCTCTCCCGCTCGATCCCTGATGCCAGTGCAACAGATCTCGAACCTTGTAGGACATTCACAACACCACACTCTTGCGCACGCAGCCGTGACCACGAACGGTAGTATGCAATCTACTAATTCCCAATGGAACAACAGATCACACTCAATTATAGTTGGTAGATTCGAACACAGGGTAATTCCAGAGGTTCTATGAAAGAAACAACTCCAAAATATTTTAACGTGGTCTAAAACCTAACTAGGGGTCGTACCAGGGCTTATAAGGGCAGCTGGGGTGGCCAGAAAACAAAACTAAATGCAAATGACTCAAACTGATACAAACCGACTCGGACCAGATTCGGTCGGTGGGCGGACACTCCGGTCGAAATCGGCCGGATAGTCCGGTCTGGCCGGACACTCCGGGTGGAGTGTGCCGGACAGTCCGGTCTGGCCAGAAACTTTGAAGTTTTCGGTTGGTGTCCAGGTAGTATCCGAACTGGCAGACAGAATGTCCACGCCAGTTTGCCTCTCGACCAGGCCGGACAGTCCGGGTGGATCCGTCCGGACACTCCGGTCGTGGCAGATCTTTTTGCCTCCGTCTTGATGATCTTCTCTTGCGCCTTCCTCCCGCTCCTCCCTCGCGCATCCTTGGGCGATCATCATGTTGGGCTTCTCTTGTAGCCCTTCTCCTCCTTGCGCCATGCTTGTTTCTCCAACGAACCTGATCATACATAAATGCATAGACTTAGGCAGTATAAAGTTCTCATCAATTAAAGTACTAGATTCGTTTAGGAGTAAATTCACCTGTTGATCTAGTAGCTTAGTACGAGCTGTTGTAATAGGTCCAATTCTAATCTCATTGGACTGATTCTGTCTTGCGACAGTTGTAGCATCTTCAGTAGTCATTGGGGTAGGTGTAATTGTAGGGATGTCCTCATCAAGTACTCTAGGTGTGGTTCTCATACTCCTGAATTGTCGTGCATAAGGATACAAATAGTAGTTAAAAGAACGATATACCTATATGATCACTCTTTCTTGTATATTGTCAGTTGTATGAAATTTGTCTGAATGATTCTTGCTCTTGCTTTCCGCTTCATTAGCTCATGGGAACACTACACTTACAATTAAATGTTGCCAGCATTGGGATGATCATGATAACTATATTTTCTAAAATAACTCAATGAGACACTGGATTTGAAAAATATTAATAAGTCACGGATTACAGAATACTACTTGGCTGTGGGTAAACAATTACCTTGATTCTGCTGAGAGGGCAAAGAGTTCTGATGCCAAGGTCTGCTGCCCCTGCTTGCTTCTTCTGAATAATTAATGGTTGTGGTATGTCGTCACACATCACATGTTAAGCAAGTGGTTAATTTTTGGCATTTTTCTTCAGATTGTTTTTCTTTACAAGAATAAGTGAAATACTAAAATTAGAATACTACATGTATACTAACCATGATTCTTTTTGGATGTCAAGGTCTGCTCTGTTTTAGTATTGCATGCCTCCGCTTATTTCTGAATAATTGGTATATTGTGATATATCACATGTCTAGCCATTGGTTACCTTTGGGGATTTTTTTCTTAAGATTGTTTCCCATATGAATAATAAGTGAAATACTGAGATTAGAAAACTTCATGTATACCAGCCATGATTATGTTAGTAGTATAACCATTTTTGCACGTCCATCAGTTTATTCACAACATCTCGTCTCCATGTCCTGGTGCCGAGCAGGCTTTGCTGGCAACTTAATAAACTGCAACTTGGGCCCAACTACCTATTTTCTTAGAAATCAGTGGCTCTGAGGGTCCTTTGTAAATAGCAGGATCTGTAAACTAAGAGATAACTGTGCTGAAATTAGGTACGCTGGGTTCATTTGCAAATATGTATGTGCTCATATTTTCTAGATGATGGTATGTGCTCCGTTTGTACATTTGTAGTTTCAGCCTTGCACTTCATATTGACATGCATTAGTGAGCAATGCTTTAAATATTTAGTTAGATATACTTATATTTGATCAACTTAATCATATTTGTCCTGCTGGAAATATTACTTCATTGCATTGTGCAACTATGCAAATACCATCCATATATCTTCGCAATCATCTTATGAAAAAATAATATTACCTATATGCATATACTTATATGATGAAGGAACGTTGCTCAAAAACATGGGTTCAACAACTGAGCGGCTATAAATATTCTCAGTTTATTGGTGCCTCTCCCTCGGAATTTTAGGGTATATAAATGGCTAATGTTTGGTCTTCCTTTGGTACAAAAGATCATGTTTTATCAGGATGGGGCTTGACTTGGATCGGTTCATCTTGGTATATCCGATAAACAAATGCTCATCTTATTTCTATTTTTTGAGTTATTAAATGCTTGCTCTGATTCATCTTCCAGAAATGTGTATGCTTGTAGAAAATAGGGTCCCTTTCTCGAGAGGGTATTCAGTATGTTTTGCTGGCTGATAGATTTTTCCTTCCTTTCAGATATGGACTTTCTAAACTTCAGAATTCGATGGCTCAGTCCGTATGAACTAGGGCATAGCAAATGATATGGATGTAGAGTTGAATCATGTGTAAGAAATATGCTAGCCTCTTGAGGATAGAATTATTATTTTTTGCTTTATTCATTTTTTAGCACCTTCTCATGATGCGATATAGAAACAATGTAAATAGGAAAACATCTTCATGAGTTTATTAGTGACTTGATATAAACATGTGCAGATGTAACACTATCGATGTATTGTAATGCAAAAATTTCAAGTTTTATCAAATGTTTCTATTATCAAAATTATCTTATATATTTGTATAGTTCTTTTCTCAATGATGGGCGGGCGCGGCAACGCGCGCTTCAACAGTCTAGTGTATACTGATATCAATGTATTTCAACACCACATCTATTGCTAGGAACCATGCAGTTTATTCCGATTTTAGGTAAAGCTATATCATTCAACTCCTTTTTTGTTTTCTAGAAATATACTATTGTATGCCCTACTCCTTGAAGATGCTCTAAAGAGTCACTTAACCACTCTAGATACCTCTTTATTTTCATAAGTAATTTTTATGTTATATGCTTAGGTCCCATAAAGCTGTCATTTTTTCTAGGGATCAGTAATGCGAAAGGGAATTATGCCTATGAAAGTTCATGTAAGGAACATTGTGTGGATAGTGTTGAGCATACCCTTTGTTTGTACTCTGTTTCAAGATTTATTGTTAGACTTATTCTTGATGTGTGTGGTTAGCTGGAATTTCTTCTAGAAGTCAAGCAGTTCGAAAATCACATTTCAAACAATACACGGAGATTGTGAATAAAAATCATCAGTTCTAACTCCTTGTGAAAATTATCGTCCTGCCACATGATAGACAGATTATTTTTGTTTATCCAATCAATCGAGCTACCACACCATTATTGTTTGTCTGAAAGTGGAAGGATATATTGTTGTCCTGCTATTTGTTAGATCCTTGACCTTCTAATAGAGATTTCCGGCAGAAGAAGATCTCGAAGGTGTGCTTGTTGCTGACCAAGATGGCGACGTCGTTTGTCTTGCAGGGTGGAGGAGCTTCGGCTCCGAGGAGCGTCGACTTCCTGGCCTTCCCGGGGAGCCTCCCAGTATAAGAGTTCGGAGGAGAGGCGGTGGGATTCGCCGGCGTAGCGGCGTGCGCGACGAAGACGAAGCCAGTGCTCGGAAGGGTCTCTTTGTAATTTCTTTGTTTTCCGAGTACCTCTGTATGAGTTTTGGTTAATGGATTCAAGTCCTTTCTCGCAAAAAAATAGAGATTTCCAGTTACCTTGGAGGATGATGAGAAGAGAATTCTTTAGATACCTCTGTGGCATGGCATTTGGATAGCAAAGTATATGTGCGTAGAGATTCATGCACTCTGTGCTTGAGATTATGCAATACTCTAGTCAAAGAAAATATTTGCTGTAACCTCCCCATCATGGGGGTTTCCTCCTCTTATAGACATGACAAGATTACATACGTACAGGGCAAGACATATCTAATCACAACCGATCATGCCAATCAATACATAGGATCACAACCGATCCTGTTAGTTAAAACTGTAATCTCTATACACATGGAGCATATCAGCTAAACCGATTCTAATGCGTGAAGCAGCTGGAGCGTGAGTTGCCCGTGCTCCGCGGTAACGCGGATGTGTGGAAGTCGAAGGCGGAGAAAGCCGCCGCCCGAGAGCAGTATCTACTTGGCGAGGTGACGCAACTGGGCGACCAATTCAAGTGTTAGTTTGCTTGCTCTCATCCTTTCCTTGTAGTCACTTGCAGTGGTACGTTGTACTCATTGCTGTTGTTGCTGCTTCGTGTAGTTGTCAGCACGCGTCATCCGTAGGAGGAGAAGGATAGAATTGTCATTCGCATGCATGATCTCATCCAGGAGCAACTTCAAGAGAGTGGATACTTCTGGGTAGATCATGATCGTGCGACTGCGCTGGCGACCTGCATGATCGTGCGTCGCGAGTGCTGCATTTTCTGAAGAAGTCGCAGTCATGCTTGAAGAACATTTATCGGGCGATGTTTTCGCTGGATGATACTCCATCAAGCTTGCTGGCCCTCCTTGCCAAGTTTCAAGAACTGGACGCGGTTCGCGAGTGCGTGAGGCAACAGTTGGTGGCTGGTGCCAAGGCTGCTCTATCAATGGTGCGACTGCACATGCCTGACGTAGATGTTGCGGCAATTGCATCTGGGCCGCCTGCACCACCAGCAGGTTCTGCCTGGAATATGGTGCCGTACTACCAGGCCGTGGATCGCCTAGCAGAAGAGATCGTCGACTTCTTTGAGAAAAAAACCAACGTTCTCCTGCTACAGTAGTAGCCTAGATGCACATAAGTGTACTTGTGTTGTAAAGTTCGTATAAATGGTGTGTATAATTTATTGTCGAATATGTATAAAGAGCTTTGTTAGCATGAAGTGTGTTGCACTATGCGAGTCCTTTTCGTTAGCCTGGCCATACTCTTATCTCAGTCCCTTGTCAACCTGTCAGGTGCATTGCAGCTGGTTTGATATTGTGTTAAGGGTTTCGATTGATGTACCAGCTACTCAAGATATCGCGTTTTGGTTCAAAGAATAGATGTATATAGGGTGGCGCAGCCCCCTAGTAGATAAATTGAAAAAGTAAAGGAGAACACAGTGGGGCACTTAACTTTTATTTATTCGAAGAACAGTGCGAGGTACAATGTGTGGCTAAGTAGCCTTGGCTGAGTAGCCTTATTTGCAATGTAAAAGTAAAAACGACTAGGGGTAGAAGCGTCGTAGTTGTGCGACGTTTCAGGGGTTGGAGTATGCGACTTCTGTCTCTAAATCTTGAAGGCGGTAGGCGCCACCTAGGATTACTTCTGTAATCACATACGGTCCTTCCCAGGGGGACTCGAGCTTGAGATGCCCCTGCTGCTTCAGTCGTAAGACCAGGTCGCCTTCAACGAAGGATCTGGGGCGAAGCCTCCTACTGTGGTAGTTGCGCAGGTTCTGCTGGTAGATCGTGGATCTTTCCGTGGCGATTTCCCTTGCCTCGTCAAGGAGGTCGGCGGGTAGCACTGCCTCGGCTCCGTGCACCATAAAGAATGGCGTGTAGCCCGTGGCGCTGTTTGGAGTTGTACGTAGGATCCAGAGTATGGATTGCAGTTCGTCCGGCCAGCAACCCGCGGCTTGTTCGAGTGGCCGGAGGAGTCGCTTCTTGATACCGCCGCAGACGAGCCCATTTGCTTTTTCCACCTGACCGTTGGTCTGTGGATGCGCTACTGAGGCGTAGCTGATGTTGATCCCCAGGTTCTCGCAAAATTCTTGGAACTCCTTGGATGTGAAGTTCATCCCGTTGTCGGTGATGATGTTGTGCGACACTCCGAAGCTGTAGACGATGGACTCGAAGAACTTGACTGCGCTGTGCCCTGATTGGTTGGTCACTGGCATGGCCTCAATCCACTTGGTGAATTTGTCGACTACGACCAAGAGGTAGACGTAGCCTCCTCGTGAGGACCTTGGAAGTTTGCCGACCATGTCGAGCCCCCATTGCGCGAAGGGCCAGGCCAATGGGATTGGCCGTAGCTCTGCGCCCGGTGCGTGCGGCTTGTCCGCGAATCGCTGGCAAGCGTTGCATTTTTGGACGATGTCCTTGGCGTCGCGCATGGCCATAGACCAATAAAATCTAGCTCGTAGAGCTTTGGCAACGAGGGCGCGACTGCCGGCGTGGTGCCCGCAGGTCCCTTCATGGTTGTCGAGGAGAACTGCTCTTCCATCGGCCGTGGAGACGTATCATTGGAGTACTCCTGTGATGCTGCGTTTATACAGTTCGCCGTTGATAATAGTGAATGCCTTGGATCGCCGCGCGATGTGCCGTGCATCTGTCGGATCGTCCGGTAGCCTCTTGCTGAGGAGGTACGTGATGTACGGCTGCGTCCAGGATTGCTCAATCATCATGATGCTTATTGGTTCCTCGAGTCCTGTGTCCAGATCCAAGTCATCGAGTGCCATTGGCTCATGGGGTGGCGTAGCCCCCCGAGTCCGTTGTTGCGCTTGTTTTCTTCTCTGCGGCCTTTGGCTTGATGGAGCATTCACAGATGCGCTCGAGAAATACCCCAGGTGGTATGGGGGCGCAAGTAGAGCCTATGTTGGCGAGTGCGTCCGCCTCTTCGTTGCTTTCGCAACCTACGTGCCTGTGGCATCCCGCTAAAACCACTACTAGAAATCGTTGTGTTTTTGTGCATTGCATCATCATGACCGCATGCTCATGTCATCATGCCACATTGCATTTGAGCATCGTCATCATCATGCATGGTTTTTTTCTAAAACTATTTTTGAAAAGTCTGGTTTTGTTTTCTAAACGCCCCGTCTTTATTTCAAATGAAAACCCGGCCTCTTCCGGATATTTTGTTTTGTCTAAAAACTGTTTGCAAAAGGTTTTATAAAATAAAAATAAAACAAATATTTTTATTAGGGGAGGCAGCCGGCCAGGCCAAAGGCCTAGCCAGCCAGCCTACAACCCCACCTAATCTAGCCCAGCCCAAACCAAAACCACCGGGAAACCCTAGACCCTAACCTAGACCCAGCCGCCACCTCAACCAGCCTCCACCCCGCCGCCGCACTCACCTCACACGCGCTCCTGCCGCACCAACTGCGCGTCGCACCGCAGCCCTGGCCCCACTCCCCTCGCGGTCGCGTCCCACAACCAACCCCGCTTAGCGACCACCCTGTGACACCTCCTAGCACGTGCAATCCCAGGCGAGCCCCGCCCCAGCCTGGTCCCATCTCCACACGCCACCGAACCGCTCTCCCTGGCCCACCCCATCGACGAGACGCACGTCTCCGTCCACGTTCTTACTCCCTCTTCCTCTCGCTTTCCCCTGCCGCCCCGCACCTACCTCCCGCCCTGATCCCGTGTCCCCGTCGCCTCCCTCGGCAGTCGCCTTCCTCGCGGGATCCGTGCCGCCGCCAGGAGCCAGGCGAGCTCGCCCGGGGCTCCTCTTCCGTGGTCCCTGGCCGCCCTTTGCTCCTTCCACAGCACGCGACCGCGGGCCCCTACAGAAGCGTCGACTCCATCGCCCGCTGTTGTCCGCCACCCCTCCTTCGCTCGCAGGCACGCCACTGCCGACCCCATCACCACGCGTCTCCGGCCACCTGCGCCCCATCCCGCCGGAGCAAGGCCCGGCCTGTGTGCCGCCAAGCCCCGTCGTCGAGGTCGCCTACACGTCCGTGCTCTGCCCGCCGGCAAACTCCACCATGCCGGGCCACCGCCACTACCAGGCCTCCTCCTAGGCTCGCCCTCTTCCTCGACAGCAAGCCACCGCAGCAACCAGCTTTGGCCACCACTAAGTCGCCCCTGCATGAGCTCGTCCCAGGGCAAGGTCGTCTCGGCGGCTCTGTGAGGCCCTCCTCTCTGCAACTCGCCACGTCCGTCAAGTTTTGTGTCCTGCCAGTGTTAGTGTTTGAGTTTTGTTGTTGATGTCTGCTTGTTGCTCGGTTCCCGTTGGTTCAGTGGTATGCTACCGATTGAGGTGTTGCGCGTGTAACCCTAGAATTCCGCCGCGGATCCCGGATATCTCCTACACGGACCTGATGGACTATGCAAGACCAACCCGATGCCGGCCACAGATGATCGAGATGGCACACCAAGGTCTTCATATGGACGATAAGATCTTCTCAGACCAGAAGACGCCGAGACCGCCATGTTCTCCTTTCGGAACCCAAAGACCCTAACCCCGAAGCCTCGATCCGAAGTCGAGACTGCAACATGGAACATCGTCGAGTTCTTCCGATGACCGCCAAGATCGCTGACACGGAACGTCAAGTTCTTCATCCCGGACGCCATGACCGTCTACACGGACCTGAAGACCACCGGTACCCGATCCATTCAAGTTCGCCATCGACGGCAAGATCGACCGCTTGGTACCCAAGTTCTCCATCGCGACACGACAAGTTCTCCATCTTGTATCCGAACCTCGTCGTCCCTGTCGAGCCCCGAACCCCCGGAACCAAGATCTTCCGAATCCAGATGTGTGACCCTAAGCCTCTATTTTTATAATATGACATTATCAACTGTCGCATATTAAATTATTCATGCATGCATACATATTTTGTGTGTGCGGGTTATTTTGTCGATTCACCTCATAATTAAATATGGAGTCCATATGTGGGCTATTCTAGTCTTATTCCGGACTCCATTTAAATTGCGTAGCGAACCGATGCCATGTTTTGCCTTGTTAATACAACATTTAAATTGCGGGGTTTCTAAATAACTTAAACCGCCTAATTAATTATCGGGGACCCCAGTTCTGCTTAATATTGCCTAATTGCGCCACATCTGTGTCCTGCCATGCATCATATCATAAGCATGCCGGATCTTCTGACGTAGTATTAAATATTGCATTCGGTGCTTCTTCTAGTGTTTGCTTCTTCGCGGATTAGGCCGATGAGTTGATGCGAGTATCGACAAGTTCTCCGGATATGATCCATCGGCAGTGTTTTCCAGGCGAGCATCTCTCCCTCTTTCTATCTATTTTGCGTTTATAGTCTTTATTTTCCTCCTGTTGATCTATTGCCATCTGTGTCGTGATGCTTTAGTTTCCGTGCACCATTTATACTCCTTGCAGCCTCTATATTGCCATGGACACATCTTATTGCCTATTTTTTGATAGATAGTCGGCCCTGCGAGTCGTAGTTGCTTGCTTCTGTGTTGCTTCGCGTCGTTGTCGTTCCACCGTTGACGGCAAGTTGGCACATGATAAACGGTGGAGGTGCTAAATGGTGGAGATGATCAGGACTTTAATACAACTATTAAATTGCTGGGACAACTAATAAAAGAGGCACCGGTGGGCAATTTATGCTATTTGGTTTTTATGCCCACTTGTGTCTCATAGGACCCCGAGTACTTGATACCGGTTCCTTGATTTTTTGCACTATCCACATCCGGGAGGCCTTATGGACCCCCTGAGCCAGAGCTTGATTCATTTCTATTTCTTGGGGCCACAAACTAGTTCGGGGTTTTATTTACTATCATGTACTTATGCCATGTCACTGTTTTATTAAGATTGTGCGTGGAGCACCTGTACTGTTTTGGATGCGGAATGTTTTCGCGGTATCGACAAGCCCAGTCACATTTTCGGGTTCCCAGTCATTTACAGCCATTGACGCAAACCTTGGGTCCGTCTTGGAGTCGGCCAACTTCGTTGCGGGTAGCTTAATGAGGTGGCCCCCTGAAATATTTTATGAATCATGTGATCGCTTTGTCGTGAATGCCTCGTTGGGTTTTGAGTTGGTTTTTCCGAGGTTGATCGAGTGTGTGTTGCTATTTGTGCACCCCTGTAGGGTAAAACTTTCTGAAAGCCGAGTCCGCGGTTATGGACGACTTGGAGCATAGTACCTCGATCATAGACAAGCATAACTAAAGTAGTGCTATAAATTTGACTTAATATGTGACTAGTAATCAGATTCAAATACAACGGAATGGATATTAAAAATGCCAACAACTGGTGGAGCCGGGGTTCCTTGTGTCTTGTTATATCTGTCTAGTAAGTATTGCAACTCCAATGGAATGTGATAAAAGTGCCAACAATTGCTGGGTTTTGGGCTTCTCAGGACAATTATATCTGACTAATAAACATTCCAACTACAACTTCTTGGTTAACTAAAACTGCCCACTACTTTTGCTTCAGGATGACTCATGCTATCTATATCTGACTAGTAAGTGCTTCAACTATAATGGAATGAATAAAACTGCCAAATGTGTGAGTTTCCTCGGTTTGACTTCCTCGTTTGGTCTCGAGGGGAAAATGTCAGGATGGGTATGATTGGTGTTAGTATCAGGTTGGTCCCAAATAGGTCTTTCTTATCCCTCTCTAATAGCCGACAGATGTACTGAGTCTCTATAGGTTGTTCAGTGCTGCTGCGCTGCCGCTTCAGTCCACCATACCTATGTAGGCGAGAGCCGCCGAATTCTAGCCTCGCCGTGTACTGGCCTCAGTACTGATGCTCCTCTTTTTCCTTTGCCCTTTGTCGGCACCCCTTTTTGTTTTAGTAGGTTTGAGATCGACGTCGTTAGCAGGGTTACCCTTCCGGCTTGGCCTGGGCAGGGTTATGTACGCCATTGGTTATTCTTCAGGGCTCTTAGCCCCATTTGCATATTGTCCGTACTCGGACGCTGTAGCGATTTCAAGGTGATTTGGATCTTTGTAGTGTCTATCTGTATTCTTGACTCGTTGAGTCGTTGTTGTATATATATCTATTTTGTGGGTCCCATCGAGGATTATTGTGTAATGGTATTACTTCGTTTTCCACCCGCACGAAAGTGCCTGGTGGGCGTCCTTGAATCATTTCTATGCGGGTTTGGTAGAAAGGGCTAAAACTTGCATCGGGCCGATTTGAGGGTGTTATAGAGTGGTATCAGAGCTCAACAGTTACGATACCCGACAAGTCCAGCCTGTAGGATAACCTAGCTAACGGTCGAAGTAGAGTGTCAAAACTATTTTTGCAAAATCGGTTGGATAGATCTAATTAGATCTGCTTTTACTCCTTACCCCCTGCTGTTCTCCTCTTACCTCTACGTGTTTTGGATCTGTTCTCATATCTTTTCTTCGAGTCCAGGAATTCTCGTGGTTGGGTTTCCGTCGTACCTTCAGGGTTTCACTTCCTTCTATGGTAACGGTGTTTCTACATCCGGTCTTCGTGCTATCTGAGGAATCCTTCCTCTGTTGGACTTCTCTCTATTCCTTCTTGTGACTTCCGGTGTTTTCCGACGCGACGACATCATCTACGCCAGATCCAATGCAGAGCCTACATCACTCTTTTGTTCCCGAACCTCGCTTGTCAAGATCTTCAGTCTGATTCCGAGAGTTGGTTGCATAATTCTCCTATTCATGTACAGAGTAATGCTCTGGGTGCGCGATGAACTGATCACCATCCTACTACTCTTATCATTCGCTCTTGTACATCGAATCGGTGGATCAAGCAATTTTACTCCTTCCACAGAAGTTAGAGGTGGCCTTATCTTCTGATGCCTTTACCTTCGTCCTTTGTATTCCAGAGAGTTCTCTCGACGAACGTGAGCAACAACCCTTATTGGTGGTGTCGCTGATTTCAAGATGGAGAAAGAATCTTTGTTAGTGGTGTCGCGAGGATCTAGACGAAGCATGAAGAATCTGATCGTCGATCTTCTTCCCCGTACCATGAGGCGGATCTCGAGGGCAAGATCCATTGTTAGTGGTGTCGAATTGTGGCATCCCACTAAAACCACTACTAGAAAATCACTGTGTTTTTGTGTATTGCATCATCATGACCGCATGCTCATGTCATCATGCCACATTGCATTTGAGCATCGTCATCATCATGCATGGTTTTTGTCTAAAACTATTTTCGAAAAGTCTGGTTTTGTTTTCTAAATGCCCCGTCTTTATTTCAAATTAAAACCCGGCCTCTTCCGGATATTTTGTTTTGTCTAAAAACTGTTTGCGAAAGGCTTTATAAAATAAAAATAAAACAAATATTTTTATTAGGGGAGGCAACCGGCCAGGCCAAAGGCCCAGCCAACCAGCCTACAACCCCACCTAATCTAGCCCACCCCAAACCAAAACCATCTGGAAACCCTAGACCCTAACCTAGACCCAGCCTCCACCCCGCCACCGCACTCACCTCACACGCGCTCGTGCCGCACCAACTACGCGTCGCACCGCAGCCCTGGCCCCACTCCCCTCGCGGTCGCGTCCCACAACCAACCCCGCTCAGCAACCACCCTGTGACACCTACTAGCACGTGCAATCCCAGGCGAGCCCCGCCCCAGCCTGATCCCATCTCCACATGCCACCGAACCGCTCTCCCTAGCCCACCCCATCGACGAGACGCAAGTATCCTTCCACGTTCTTCCTCCCTCTTCCTCTCGCTTTCCCCTGTCGCCCCGCACCTACATCCCGCCCTGATCCCGTGTCCCCGCCGCCTCCCTCGGCAGCTGCCTTCCTCGCGGGATCCGTGCCGCTGCCAGGAGCCAGGCGAGCCCGCCCAGGGCTCCTCTTCCGCGGTCCCTGGCCGCCCTCTGCTCCTTCCGCAGCACGCGACCGCGGGCCCCTGCAGAAGCGTCGACGCCGTCGCCCGCTGCTGTCCGCCGCCCCTCCTTCGCTCGCAGGCATGCCACTGCCGACCCCATCACCACGCGTCTCCGGCCACCCGCGCCCCGTCCCGCCGGAGCAAGGCCCGGCCTGTGCGCCGCCAAGCCCTGTCGTCGAGGTAGCCTGCCCGTCTGTGCTCTGCCCGCCGGCAAACTCCACCGTGCCCGGCCGTCGCCACGACGAGGCCTCCTCCCAGGCTCGCTCTCTTCCTCGACAGCAAGCCGCCGTAGCAACCAGCTTTGGCCACCACTAAGTCGCCCCTGCATGAGCCCGTCCCAGGGCAAGGTCGTCTCGGTGGCTCTTTGAGGCCCTCCTCTCTGCAACTCGCCACGTCCGTCAAGTTTTGTGTCCTACTAGTGTTAGTGTTTGAGTTTTGCTGTTGATGTTTGCTTGTTGCTCGGTTCCCGTTGGTTCAGTGGTATGCTACCGATTGAGGTGTTGCGCGTGTAACCCTAGAATTCCGTCGCGGATCCCGGATATCTCCTACACAGACCCGATGAACTATGCAAGACCAACCCGATGCCAGCCACAGATGATCGAGATGGCACACCAAGGTCTTCATATGGACGACAAGATCTTCTCGGACCTGAAGATGTCGAGACCACCATGTTCTCCTTTCGGAACCCGAAGACCCTGACCCCGAAGCCTCGATCCGAAGTCGAGACTACAACGTGGAGACATCGCCGAGTTCTTCCAATGACCGCCAAGATCGCCGACACGGAACGTCAAGTTCTTCATCCCGGACGCCATGACCGTCTACACGGACCCGAAGACCACCGGTACCCGATCCATTCAAGTTCGCCATCGATGGCAAGATCGACCGCTTGGTACCCAAGTTCTCCGTCGCGACACGACAAGTTCTCCATCTTGTATCCGAACCTCGTCGTCCCTGTCGAGCCTCGAACCCCCGGAACCAAGATCTTCCGAACCTAGATGTGTGACCCTAAGCCTCTATTTTTATAATATGACATTATCAACTGTCGCATATTAAATTATTCATGCATGATGCATACATATTTTGTGGGTGCGGGTTATTTTGTCGATTCACCTCATAATTAAATATGGAGTCCATATGCGGTCTATTCTAGTCTTATTCCGGACTCCATTTAAATTGCGTAGCGAACCGATGCCATGTTTTGCCTTGTTAATACAACATTTAAATTGCGGGGTTTATAAATAACTTGAACCGCCTAATTAATTATCGGGACCCCTGTTCCGCTTAATATTGCCTAATTGCACCGCATTTGTGTTCTGCCATGCATCATATCATAAGCATGCCGGATCTTCCGACGTAGTATTAAATATTGCATTCGGTGCTTCTTCTAGTGTTTGCTTCTTCGCGGATTAGGCCGATGAGTTGATGCGAGTATCGACAAGTTCTCCGAATATGATCCGTCGGTAGTGTTTTCCAGGCGAGCATCTCTCCCTCTTTCTACCTATTTTGCGTTTATAGTCTTTATTTTCCTCCTGTTGATCTATTGCTATCTGTGTCGCGATGCTTTAGTTTCCGTGCACCATTTATACTCCTTGCAGCCTCTATATTGCCATGGACACATCCTATTGCCTGTTGTTTGATAGATAGTCGGCCCTGCGAGTCGTAGTTGCTTGCTTCTGTGTTGCTTCGCGTCGTTGTCGTTCCACTATTGACGGCAAGTTGGCACATGATAAATGGTGGAGGCGCTAAATGGTGGAGATGATCAGGACTTTAATACAACTATTAAATTGCTGGGACAACTAATAAAATAGGCACCGGTGGGCAATTTATGCTATTTGGTTTTTATGCCCACTTGTGTCCCGTAGGACCCCGAGTACTTGATACCTGTTCCTTGATTTTTCGCACTATCCACATCCGGGAGGCCTTATGGACCCCCCTGAGCCAGAGCTTGATTCATTTCTATTTCTTGGGGCCACAAACTAGTTTGGGGTTTTATTTACTATCCTGTACTTATGCCATGTTACTGCTTTATTAAGATTGTGCGTGGAGCACCTGTACTATTTTGGATCGTGGAATGTTTTCGCGGTATCGACAAGCCCAGTCACACTTTCGGGTTCCCAGTCGTTTACAGCCATTGACACAAACCTTGGGTCCGTCTCGGAGTCGGCCAACTTCGTTGCGGGTAGCTTAATGGGGTGGCCCCCTGAAATATTTTATGAATCCTGTGATCGCTTTGTCGTGAATGCCTCGTTGGGTTTTGAGTTGGTTTTTCCGAGGTTGACCGAGTGTGTGTTGCTATTTGTCCACCCCTGTAGGGTAAAACTTTCTGAAAGTCATGTCCACGGTTATGGATGACTTGGAGCACAGTATCTCGATCATAGACAAGCATAACTAAAGTAGTGCTATAAATTTGACTTAATATGTGACTAGTAATCAGGTTCAAATACAATGGAATGGATATTAAAAATGCCAACAACTGGTGGAGCTGGGGTTCCTTGTGTCTTGTTATATCTGTCTAGTAAGTATTGCAACTCCAATGGAATGTGATAAAAGTGCCAACAATTTCTGGGTTTTGGGCTTCCTCAGGACAATTATATCTGACTAGTAAATGTTCCAACTACAACTTCTTGGTTAACTAAAACTGCCCACTACTTTTGCTTCAGGATGACTCATGCTATCTATATCTGACTAGTAAGTGCTTCAACTATAATGGAATGAATAAAACTGGCAACTGTGTGAGTTTCCTCGGTTTGACTTCCTCGTTTGGTCTCGAGGGGGAAATGCCAGGATGGGTATGATTGGTGTTAGTATTAGGTTGGTCCCGAATAGGTCTTTCTTATCCCTCTCTAATAGCCAACAGTTGTACTGAGTCTCTATAGGTTGTTTAGTGTTGTTGCGCTGTCGCTTCAGTCCACCATACCTATGTAGGCGAGAGCCACCGAATTCTAGCCTCGCCGTGTACTGGTCTCAGTACTGACGCTCCTATTTTTCCTTTGCCCTTTGTCGGCACCCCTTTTTGTTTTAGCAGGTTTGAGATCGACGTCGTTAGCAGGGTTACCCTTCCGGTACCCTTCCGGCTTGGCCTGGGCAGGGTTATGGACGCCATTGGTTATTCTTCAGGGCTCTTAGCCTCATTTTCATCTTGTCCATACTCGGATGCTGTAGCGATTTCAAGGTGATTTGGATCTTTGTAGTGTATATATGTATTCTTGACTCGTTGAGTCGTTGTTGTATATATATCTGTTCTGTGGGACCCATCGAGGACTGTTGTGTAATGGTATTACTTCGTTTTCCACCCGCACGAAAGTGCCTGGTGGGCGTCCTTGAATCGTTTCTATGCGGGTTTGGTGGAAAGGGCTAAAACTTGCATAGGGCCGATTTGAGGGTGTTATAGTGCCGCAGCTCGCAACCGTCAAAGTCTCCTTCGAGTGTGTCGTAGAGGTCGCGGTATGCGATCATGTTGTCATTCAGTGCGTCACACTCGTGCATCGTTTGGTTGACGACCAACTTAGAGTCGCCGTATATGATGAGCCTCTTGGCGCCGCAGGCTTTTGCCATCCTCATCCCATGCAACAAGGCCTCGTATTCAGCCTCGTTGTTGGAGGCTGTGAACTGCATTCACAGGATATACTTCAGCTTGTCCCCTTGAGGTGATGTCAGTATGATGCCTGCGCCTGCTCTGTCCTTCCGTTTGGACCCGTCAAAGTGCATTGTCTAGAGGTAGGACATGTCTGGTTTGTCCGGGAGCTGGTTCTCCATCCAGTGTACAAGGAAGTCAAGGAGAACTTGCGACTTGATTGCGTCGCGCTTTTCGTATGTGATGTCTCGTGGAGACAGTTCTATTCCCCAAAGCGCGACTCGTCCCGTGGCGTCGGGGTTATTGAGGATATGCCCCAACGGGGCATCGTTGACCACCACGATTGGGTGTTCCTGGAAGTAATGGCGCAGTCGTCGGGCGGTCATGAAGAAACCGTACGCCAGCTTCTGGTAGTGCGGGTACCGCTGTTTTGTTGGTGTAAGGACATCGCTGAGGTAGTATACTGGGCGTTGTACGCCGTGGACCTTGTTTTCCTCAGCTCGCTCGAGCACTGTGCTGACTACCTAGTTGGTGGCGGAGATATACAGCAATAGTGGTTCCCTTTCTCGTGGGGTCACCAGCACTGGCAAAGTGGATAGCAGGCGCTTGAGGTCTTCGAATGCTTCTTGCGCTTCATTGGTCCACTCGAAATTTTCCAGCTTTGCGGAGGAGCTAGTAGAAGGGCAGCGCCTTTTCACCAATCCGACTGATGAATCGACTGAGGGTCGCGATTCGTCCAGCCAGCTGCTGAACGCCCCTTATGTTTTTCGGCCTCTCCATGGCCAGTATGGCTTTTATCTTCTTCGGGTTTGCCTCAATTCCCCTCGCGGAAATGAGATATCCGAGTAGCTGGCTAGATGGTACACCGAAGGCGCATTTGTCCAGATTGAGCTTGATCCGGTAGCGGTCGAGGTTGGCGAAGGTTTCACGCAAATCGTCGATTAGGGAGGCCTCCTCCTTGGTCTTGATTCCTATGTCGTCGACATAGACTTGAATGTTGCGACCCAGTTGTTCCTCGAGGCAAGCCTGCATGCACTGCTGGTAGGTGGCTCCCGCGTTCTTTAGCCCAAAGGGCATTGTGTTGTAGCAGAATACACCAAAGGGCGTTGTAAAAGTTGTTTTCTCTTGATCTTCCTCCTTCATTCGAATTTGATTATAGCCTGAGTAGGCGTCGAGGAAGTAGAGGCGCTCGCATCCTGCAGTGGAGTCGATGATCTGGTCGATGCGCGGAAACGGGAAGTGGTCCTTTGGGCAGTGCTTGTTTAGAGAGGTGAAGTCCACGCACATCCGCAGGATATCCGTGTCCTTTTTTGGTACCAGCACCGTGTTGGCGAGCCAAGTGCTTTCCTTGATCTCGCGTATGAACTTGGCCTCAAGGAGTCTATTGATCTCCATTCCAACCGCCTGCGCTCGTGGCTCAGACAATCGCCGAATTGTTTGTTTGACTGGCCTTGCGTCGGGGTTGATGTTGAGTGCGTGCTCGGTGAATTCCTTGGGAACTCCTAGCATGTCTGCATGACACCGGGCAAAATATTCCCAGTGCTCACGGAGGAATTTGACGAGCGCGAGTTCCTATGCGGGACTCAAGTTGTTGGCAATGAGGGTCGTCTTGGCGGGATCCGATGGGTGGACTTGAACTTTCTTTGTGTGCACCGATGAGTCGAAGGAGAGATCAGGTGAGCTTGGCCGGCTTAGGGGAGGCAGGCTGTTATCTGTCGTCTCCTTTAGTCTCGCGAGTTCCTCCTGCATGCCGAAGGACTGGGAAATTCGGTTGAATTCCCTGTCGCAACTGTCAGATCGCTCGAAGCTCCCGTTGATCGTGATGACGCCATTGGGACCTGGCAATTTCATCTGCAGGTAGGCATAGTGGGGCACTGCCATGAACCTAGCGAACGCGACAGGCCCGAGGATGCAGTCGTACTGTGAGGGCCAGTCGACGACCTCAAAGTCGATGCGTTCGCGCCGGAAGTTCTTCGGCATGCCAAAGATGACGTCGAGGTTGATTTTTCCCAAGGGGTATACGCCTTTGCCTGGGATGATGTCGTGGAACGTTGTGTCCGAGGCTTCCAGGCAAGTTAGAGGGATCATCATTGCTCGCAAGGTATTCGCAAATATAAGGTTGATGCCGCTTCCACCATCCATGAAGACGCGGCTCATGTCGAAGCCTCCGATTTGCACCTCAAGTATGAGGGGGCAATTGCCTAGACGGGGAATTTGAGGCGGATGGTCGCGTTTGTCGAAGGTGATGCATGACTCGCTTCCGCTGAGGTACTCAGTGGTAGAGGGTGGCGAGTGTGTGGCCAAGTTGACTTGGCGAGTGATGGCCTTCTGCACCCTATTGGAGGGGCGTCCCTTTTGGATTATCATGGTGCCCATGGCTCGTGGGTACGGTTCGCCTCCGTGGTGCTGGTCCGGTGCAGCTGCATTCGAGGTGGCCCAGGTGGTGGTGGCGGTGCGCCATGTGCCACGGCGCCTGGAGCGGCTCTGTAGCCTCTTTCGACTGCATTGCGGTTCATCCGAACCAATCCCTCATGTAGCTTGAGGAACAATCCTTGAGGAGGTTCATCCGATTTGCACCTCAAGTATGAGCGGCAATCCTTGAGGAGGTGGCTGGATTTCTTCTTGCCATCATGCTTGTTGATGTAGAAGTGTACCGTACATGGCCCGGACAGTTTGTCCTCAATGGAGTTCGCGGGTGCCTAATCGCGAGTGCGGCATTGCCACACTTGCGTGGTTTTCCCGGAGTCACGGTATCCGCCGCTACAGTATCCGCTGTTGCGGTTATCGTCGCGTCTATCAGCGTAGCCAGCCGCGACCATGTTGACGTCATCGCGGTCATCGTAGATGCGCATGCGGCACTTGCCTCGGCGGTCACGTCTGCGTTCGAGTTCCGCCTCCTCTTCGGAGTGAGCGCGATTTTTCACTGAATCTTCTCCATCAGCCCACCGATTTGCGATCTCCATAAGGTGGTCGATGGTCTGGGGCTTTGAGCGGCCCAGCTCCTCCCTGAGTTCTAGGCGCCGGACGCCACCGTTAAATGCGTCAATCGCGCGATCTTGCGAGATGTTCTCTGCGGAGTTCTTGATGATGGACCACCTTTGGATGTAGGAGCGCACTGATTTGCCAGATCTTTGCTGGCAGCATCTCAGCTCTTCGATTGATGAGGGCCGCTTGTATGTGCCCTAAAAGTTGCGCACGAAGCTGTAAACCAGCTCATCCCAACTGCGAATGGATCCGCGTGGGAGGTTGTTGAGCCATGCTCAGGCGGCGCCCTGCAGCTGTAGCTGCAAGCATTGCATGGCCTTGCTCCGACTGCCTCTATGGAGTCTGACGAAGGACATGTGGTCCTCCAGCCAAATCTTGGGGTCCTGTAGGCCATCAAACTTCGGGTTCTCCGACAGGAGTTTAAACCCTTTAGGCATTCGCTTCTGCCTAATAGATCTGCTGAAGCATCTAGCGCCGCAGAGCTCCACATCTTCTTCTTCCGTGTCAGTCGACCGAGCAGGTCATGCCCTTGATTTGTCGATCTTGCGCTGCGTGAGGTCGTCGCACGCATCATAGTCATGGTCGTGTCGCTGTGAGCGGCGGCGTCGAGACACGTTGTGACTGTCGTCACTAGACGAGGGCGAGGAGTAGCGCTTTGCTAGCACCTTGCCCTTCTTCGGCTCTGGTGTTGGCTCCTTGTCGAGGGCGGCCTCGATTAATCCCAAGCCCGCGATCGTAGATCGGTGCATGGCGGTTTGGAGATCTCCAGCTGGCGGCTGGTTGTTAAGGAGGTACATGGTGGCCGCTGTCACCACAACCTGCGGCGTCTTGGGGACCACGTTGCCTCGTGTGTCGACTGTCATAGAGCCGAAGTCGAGGACTTTTGCGGCTTCTATGCGTTCTTGCTCGGTGAGATGGGCCATCCGAGATTGCCTCTTCTTGGCAAGGTACTCGTTGCCCCTTGAGGAGGATCCTCCGTAGGAGGAGAGCCCAGCACGACAAAGGCTCGATTCGTCTGCTGCCTTTTTACGCGCTTCGAGTTGCGCGATTGTTTGCACTTGGCGCTTAAATTCTTCCTTCAGGAGCCAGTGATAGCCCATCAGGAGTTCTTGCAGGGATCCGAAGGGTAGAGGAGCGCCTCGTAGGGCCTCGCGACAGCGAGCCCATTCTTGCTCGTTGAGCCTGATGACGACGCATTCGCTAGTTTGCTCATTGAGTATGGTTGGAGGTTCGACTGCTCCTCAATTGTCGACGGGGGTGCGATTGTCACCGTTACCGCTGTTTCCACCATTGCCACTGTTGCCGGCGTTGGGCGGGTCGGTGCCGTTACCGGGATTGCCACCGTTGTCGTGATTGGCAGAGGTATCGCCTGCGTTGATGACGGCGCACATGAAGTGATTGGGGAAGCTGCTGCTTCCACAACTCTCAGATCCAGAACCGTAGGTTCCATCTTCAGTGGCCAGATCGCTTAGATCGGAGTCACGACTGCTGTTGCTGACCGTGTTCTTGACTGCTGTCGGGGCGTTGAGCTCACTGAGGGTGCTGATCGATGGAGGGAACCATGATGTTGGGGCAATCACCAGTGCTGTCGGCTGATCAGGCATGCGAAGCGTGCCTATCTGACCAACTTGGAAGCGGAAGCTCCCGATCGCCAGGCTGATTCCGTCGCCCACGGACTCGAAGGCCGAGCGAGTGGCCGGCGTGTGGACGGTGAAGTCGAACGCACCGAAGAGCTGGTGAATCTCCGCTGTTGCGGAGTTGTAGATCGCAATTGATGGGGCCAAAGAAGCCGCAACATCAGCACTCCCAATTTCCACAGACGACGCCAATTGATGAGGGTTTAACTCATCAATGCCCATTGTTATGGACTTGGGTTTTGCAGAAGGAGGGAGCGCTGGGGACATCTATCAGCTAGCAAACAAGCACACAGGGGACAAAGATTTACCCAAGTTCAGGCCTCGTAGAGGTCCCTACTCCTGCTTGTCTGCTTGTGGAATTATCGAAGGAACCGAAGGTTACAATGGTGCGCAGATGTAATCTACCGAGGGTTGTGGAAACTAGGGTTGCGTGTGTCCTCCTCGCCGCCCCCTCCTAGCCTTTATATAGATAGGCTAGGTCCCGAGTAGCAGGTCGAGTCGGTTACAAATTAGGGTTTTACCCTTCAAACTTTCTATCTTTAACTTCTTCTTGTTCTTCAAGCAATCGACAGTCCGTAGGTTACTCGAGTCCTTCGTTTGGGCCTTGGCGACACCGTGGGCTTGTACGTATTTAGACCGTATATACCAAGCTGGAGTACCTATAGGGTATACCCATGTTACCCCCCCCCCCCAATTTAAACCGTCGTGTACAAGGTTGAGAATAGAAATAAACTTGCGAAATATTAGCTGTGTGACTGGTTTAGTGAAAACGTCAGCAATCTGATTGTCGGACACAATGAAGCGAACATCGAGAGCCCCCAAAGCAACCTTCTCGCGGACAAAATGAAAATATATCTCAATATGCTTGGTGCGAGCATGGAACACGGGATTAGTAGTCAAATAAGTAGCACCAAGGTTGTCACACCACAAAACAGGTGGTTGTGACTGATGGACACCAAGCTCCTTGAGAACCGACTGAATCCAAACAGCCTCAATAGTGCCATTGGCGAGAGCTTTATACTCGGCCTCCGTACTAGAACGAGAGACAGTTGGTTGCTTGCGAGAGCTCCAAGAGACAAGATTACCTCCAAGGTAGATAGCAAAACCGCTAGTGGAACAGCGATCATTGGGATATCCTGCCCAATCAGCATCCGTGTAAATGCAAAGAATGGAAGAAGTGTCAGGCCGAATGTGTAAACCAGTAGAAACAGTGCCTTTGACATAACGGAGAATCCGCTTAACCGCCTCATAGTGTGCAGAAGTCGGCTGAGACAAGAACTGACACACTTTGTTGGCTGCAAACGCTAAATCAAGTCGGGTCAGAGTAAGATACTGGAGGCCACCAACAAGACTCCTGTATCGAAAAGCATCATCAGGACTAAGAGGATCACCAACATAACGAGAGAGCTTGTCAGTAGATGACATAGGAGTGGTAACAGCTCGACACTGATCCATATTGGCCCGATGCAACAAGTCCAACGCATACTTGCGTTGTGACAGAACCATCCCGTGAGAAAGATAGGAAGCCTCAATCCCAAGAAAATACTCCAAACAGCCCATGTCCTTGATAGGAAAAGTCACCGAGAGAGTCTGAACCAAGCAGTCAACAGCAGAGGCAGAAGATCCGCCAATGACAATATCATCCACATACACAAGCATATATACTTGAATGCCGCCATGATCAAAGATGAACAAAGAGGTGCCGGCCGTGCTGGAAACAAAACCAAGCTGAAGTAGGTAATCACTGAGGCGTGCATACCAAGCTCGTGGAGATTGCTTGAGACCATACAAAGCTCGCTGGAGTTTACACACATGATGAGGGTGGAGAGAATCCTCAAAGCCAGGCGGCTGCTGCATATACACATCTTCCTCAAGAAAACCATGAAGAAAGGCATTGCTGATATCAATCTGACGGAGACACCAGCCACGAGATACAACAACAGATAGCACAAGACGAACTGTGACCGATTTGACCACTCGACTCAAAGTGTCATGATAGTCAATTCCTAGTTGTTGGGTAAATCCGCGAGCAACAAGCCGAGCTTTATGTTTATCCACTGAACCATCATGGCGGAACTTTGTTTTGAAAATCCACTTACTTCCAACAATGTTGGTGCCATGGGGTGATACGTCCATTTTGCATCACTATTCTATGTCTTAATTCACTATTATTCATTGATATATTTCGTATTGAGAGGTGATACTTATGTTATTTCATCTGTTTTTGCATGGTTCATGACGTTTGGAGCAAGGACCGCTGCAGTCAGGATTCTGATGGAAAATGTGCTGTTTGGAGGCAAAATTCGCGAAGATCAGAAAATCCTGGAAAATATATGGAAAATCCTATTTTTTCCAGAAGACTAAGGATGCCACAAGACAGAGTGGAGATGGGCCACAGGGGGCCCACACCACCCCCTGGCGCGGGCAGCCCTAGGTCGTGCCAGGAGGTGGTGTGGCCACTCTGGCCCACTCCAGCCTCTCCCCTCTGGTGTATATCATCCACCCGAAACCCTAAGACTCGGGGAGCGACCACAGAAAGATTCCACCGCCTCTGCGGGGCGGAAAACACCGAGAGAGAAAGATCTCTCTGGCAGACAGATTTCTGCCGGGGGAATTCCTTCCCGGATAGGGAAGATCATCGCCATCAACACCACCATCAAGCTGGACTTCATCGGGATCATCATCATCATCACCTGTTGGAGATATGCCCAAGAGGCAATAATAAAAGTGGTTATTATTATATCTTTATGTTTATGATAAATGTTTACATCCCATGCTATAATTGTATTATTAGGAAACACTAATACATGTGTGTTTTGTAAACATAAGAGAGTCCCTAGTAAGCCTCTTGTTGAACTAGCTTGCTGATTAATTGATGATCATGGTTTCCTGATCATGGACATTGGATGTGATTAATAACAAGGTTATATCATTAGGAGAATGATGTAATGGACACACACCCATAGTAAGTGTAGCATAAGATCAAGTCATTTAAGTTCATATTGCTAAAAGCTTTTAAATGCATAGTAACCTAATCCTTCGACCATGAGGTTGTGTTAATCACCATCACCGGATGGGTACTTTGATGACATCAAACACCGCTTCGTAACTGGGTGGTCATAAAGGTGTCATTGGGTATTCTGAAAGTATGTGTTGAAGCGCATGGACCAAGATTGGGATTTGTCCATCCATATGACGGATAGATATGCTCTGGGCCCTCTCGGTGGAATGTCATCTAGTTAGCTTGCAAGCATGTGACTGGGTCACAAGGGATGACATATCACGGAACGAGAAAAGAGTACTTATCAGTAATGAGGTAGAACTAGGTATGGAGATACCGACGATCAAACTTCGGATAAGTATAGTATCGCGAGACAAAGGGAATTGGTTTAGTATGTAAATGGTTCAATCGATCACGAAGTCATCGTTGAGTATGTGGGAGCCATTATGGATCTCCAGGTCCCACTGATGGTTATTGATAGGAGATGTGTCTCTATCATGTCTACATATTCACGAACCGTAGGGTGACACACTTAAGGTTCGAAGTTGTTTTAAGTAGATATGGAATGTGCGTTGGAGACCGAATGTTGTTCAGAGTCTCGGAATGGATCCGGGACATCACGAGGAGATCCAGAATGGTCCGGAGAATAAGATTCATATATTGGGGATCATTTTCTAAGTTAGGAAATGTTCTGGAGTGTTTGTATGGAGATTCTAGAAAGGTTTCGGAATGTTCTGGAAGGTTCTAGAGGATTTCTTGGAGTTTGCTTGAAAACCAAGAAAGGGTCAAAGGAAACCTAGTGGGGCAAGACACGGATTCGTGGGGGAGGAGGACTCCTCCCTCCTTCCCACCGCCGGCATAGGAGGGGAGTCCTACTAGGACTCCCCCTCCCCAGGCGCGCCTCCCCCCTTAAATAGAAGGGCAGGGGCGCCCCCTCTTGCCTCTCGCTCTCACAACTCCAATCTCTGCCGCCTCTCTCCTCCACCTTTCTTCTGCACAGGCATAGGCGAAGCCCTGCAGAATTCTCTACTCCATCACCACCACCACACCGTCGTGCTGCTGGGATTCTGTGGAGAAGATCTACTACCTCCGTTGCTCGCTGGAACGGGGAGAGGAAGGTCTGCTTCGACTCCGCACGTGTGACCGACTGCGGAAGCATTGCCGAAACGCGGCGCCGGAAGGATCGTCCACTTGACCGACTGCGGAAGCGCTGCCGGAACGCTACGCCGGAAGGATCGTCCACACGATCTTGAGATCGGCAAGTGATCGACTACATCAACCACGAGATCTAATCTCGTTAACGCTTTCGGATCTACGATGGTTAGTTCCTATCTATCTCGTTGCTCATGTCTAATAGATTAGATCTTGGCTTTTATCTAGATTAGATCTGGGTTTTGTTCGTTCTTGCGGTAGAAATTTTTTGTTTTCCATGCTACGAACCCTTCAGTGGTATCAGAGCCGTATCTATGCGTAGATCTGTTGCACGAGTAGAACACAATGTTTTTGTGGGCATTGATGCTTTTGTTGTCGGTGTCTTAGCGTGTACTTTGCATCTTGCGGCATGGTGGGATGAAGCGGCTCGGGCTAACATTACATGTCATCGCACATGAGACTTGCTCCACGATTGACGTGCAACTTGCTTTGCACAAGTGGCTTTGCAGGTGTCTGTCTCTCCCACCATAGTTAAGATTCAATTTACAATGAGCATCTGACAACACTTGTATCAACGTTGTGGTCCTTGTTCGTAGGTAAGATCGGTCTTATGCGAAAGCCCCAAACCACGTAAAACATGCAAAGAAAATTAGAGGCGTCTAACTTGTTTTTTGCAGGGGTTTTGTGATGTGATATGGCCATCATGTGATTGTGATTATATTTGATGTATGCAATGATCCTTGTTTAATATGGCAACCGGCAGGAGCCTAATGGTTGCCTTTAATTCTGTTAAGACCTGCGTGTCTATTCATCTTGTAATAGCTTTGTTCCAAGTAGTTGTAATAGTTGCTAGTGATGATGGACAACCATGAAGCGGCGCCACTGACCTTGACGCAATGCTGGTGATGATGGAGATCATGTTCGTGCTTTGGAGATGGAGATCAAAGGCGCAAGAAGAAAGGGCCATATCATATCACACTTATTATGAATTGCCTGTGATGTTAATCCTTTATGCATCTTGTATTGCTTAGATCGCGACGGTAGCATTATAAGATGATCCCTCTCACTAAATATCAAGTAATGAAGTGTTCATCCTTAGTTGGCACCGTTGCTAAGACTCGTCGTTTCGAAGCATCTCGTGATGATCGGGTGTGATAGACTCTACGTGTGCATACAACGGGTGCAAGCCAGATTTGCACATGCGGAAACTAAGGTTAACCTTGACGAGCCTAGCATGTACAGACATGGTCTCGGAACACGGAATACCGAAAGGTAAAGCATGAGTCATATGGATGATATGATGAACATGTTGATTGTTCGCCTTTAAAGCTACATCATCTCACGTGATGATCGGACTTGGTGTAGTGGATTTGGTTCGTGTAATCACTAAAACAACTCGAGGGATGTTGTTTTGAGTGGGAGTTCATTTGTAATTTGGATTAGTCGAACTCAATTTATCATAAACACAATCAAAGTGAATTTGCATAGTTTGTTGTAGTCATTGGCATCCGCTCACCACCTTACGCTTAGTTATAGTTGAGATAGTGGAACTATAGAAACTCTGGATATTTACTTTACGAACTGGTATCGTATTGTTTTGAATGTCAATTTAAAGTTTATAAGTCCTATTGCAAACTTTCAGCAAACTCTATTTACTCCATGAAGTTTAATAAGTAGTATTAAATCAAGAGTAAGAATTCCAATGTTAGTATCTAAAGTATCATGTTAGCCTCCATGATTCTTGATACTCAAAAGATTGTTTTTTATATCAAGTTTATCTAAGAGCTGAAAGCAATGTTTCAGAAACCATCATATGTGAAAGGTATTGCGATATCTAAAACAATGTGTTGGTTACAACATGATAGAGTATACGTCCTCATATTTGATGAGAATTTGTGAAGGTTGGAGACGCTAGTCGTCCCAATCCTCCAAAAGGTTTTGAAAAAGAAATATTATACTCGCAATTCACCTTTATAAGCTATAGCAGCTTGATCATGAAAGTTGTCATGATAAGGATGAATAGAAGATGTAAGTAAAATGTTTACTACACTAATAGATTACTAAAGAATGGATTTTTGAAAGAATGCCAAACATTTGATGATGGTGATCCACTTCAAAGTGCAAGTCCAAAGGTATTAGTATTTGACTATATACGCTTTGTACTATGTGTCATGTGAATGACACCACTATTGATGTTGATAGATTCTTTTAAAAGAAGAAAAGGAATTGCTGAAAGAGAATCTATAAAATATTTGGCAGAAAATAAAAGGTTGGAGATGTCCAACTTAGGCATATAGAAGATATACATGTTATGGTTGTATTCCTTGCTTGTTAAACAATGTGGTTCTCCGGTATTGGATACCAAATTGGTTGGTATGAAGTGTCATACAGGACAACACAATTCATGAACTGCAATGGCCTAAGTAACTAGCAAGAGAAAATGTGATGATGTTCATCGAAAACAAACAAAGGGTTGTTGTGTTGCTTGTTAACATCAAAGCTTGCCTTCAAGATTTGTTTCAATAATTGTTATTTTGATCAGGTATTATGACGACAAAAGGTTGTTCAAATAATTACCGTATTCCATAATAGATGGATGATATACAAGTCTGGTTGGAGAAATAACGACCATAAAACTAATGCTAAAATGTCGCAAGACAAATGATTGAAACATCACTTGTGAAGTGACATCGTCGTTTAAATTATATTGAAAGGATATATGAAGAAACTCTATGTTGATGGATTTTTGGAGTCTTTGATTTGGATCAAATGACGCTTATGATACTTTCCAGGAGATAATTAAAACTCCGTTCGTAGGCCAAAAGAGGAACGGACGACTAACTGACTGGAATTTGTACATATTGATGTATATAGTCCATTATGTGTAGTCGTGGGCGATGGATTTCAACTTCATATGCTTTCTCCGAAGATTTGAGTGAGTATATGTATATACTTACTTAATAAGGAGGAAGTATGAAAACATTTGAAAGTTGTTCAAAGACTTTCAAGATGAAGTTGAAAAACATTGTAACAAGATAATAAAGAGTTTATGATTCGATCATAAAGAAAGATGTTTGAGTTACAAGTTTAGCAAAACACCTAATATTTGAGGAATCGTTCCATGGATTTGCATTTCCCAAAACACCATAGGAGTATGGAGTGTTCAAGATATGTAATGAAACCTTGTTTGACATGGTAAGATCAAAGGTGTCATTTATAAAACTACCATTATATATTAAAGATTAAAGCTTTAGTGACTACCGCTTTTACACTGAAAAGAGCTCCATCGTGATCCATTGAAATGACACCATATAAGTCATGGTTTGGGATAAAACCCGAATTGTCTTTTCTTAAATTTTGGTATGTTATGCATAAGTAAAATGTTTACAACCAAAGTCGGATAAGCACATCTTTGTAGGTTGTCCCAAAGAATTTGTTGGGAATTTCTCCATAACACTGAGGACAAAAGAGTTTGTTACTTGGAACGTCAAGTTTCTTGAGAAGGAATTTTTTCGTGAAAAGTTAAGTGGGAGGACAATAGAACTTTGATAAGGTTATTGAACCTTAGCTATATGTGCTAAGTAGCGCAGCGCCGGAAAGTGTCCCGGTGACAACCACAATGCTCATGGCTCTCGTGATTACAAAAGGTCTGATCTCGGAGATTAGAGTTCCTATAGAACCGTGTGGGTCGGTAAGAATCAAATAGTAAGATTTGATAAAGCAAGTCGTTATTGTTTTGACAATGATGAACCGGCTACATGCAAAGAAGCGATGATGGGCCCTGACTCCATAAAATGACTAGATGTCATAGAATCCGTGATAGTATCCATACACGAGAAATCAAGTTTCTGAACTTGGAAGACCCTCCGGAAAGGCGTGAAGCCTATCGGTCGTGTTTGGACTTATAAAGAAATAAGACATGGATGTTTAACATCTATAAAATAGTCGACATGTCGGAAAGAGTTTACGACAATGTTCAAGGAATTGACTATGATAGGATTTGATCTTTCATAGCGATATTTAGTCTGGACGGATTAATGTAGCAACCACTACATATATTTTGGTATATGGTAGTTGAACAAACAAAACAAGTTCTTCTAATAGAATGGTTACCTAGGACGTGTACATGACACGATCCAAAGGGTTTTGTTAATTCAAAGGATGCTAAAAGAGTATGCAAAACTTCAATGGTTGAAGTAAGCATAGCGGAGTTGGAATCTTCACCATGATGAAACTGTTAAAAGAGTTTAAATTCATCAGAGATGATGAAGATGCTTGCATTTGCAAGAAATTAAGTGGGAGCGCTGAGACATATTTCTAATACATTATGTAGAGGACATATTGTTGATTGGAAATGATGTATCTTGTATTGACACAGGTTAAGAATTTCATTTTGATGAAAGACTTAGGCATAACCCAAGAATTAGGCGCTAATATGGTTTTGCCAAATGTACATAGATAAGATGTTGAATGAGTTCAATATGGAAACAACAAGAAAGGTTCTTGACGCACGGAAAGGACTGAATCAAGATTCGAGTGTGTTGACACGAGATTCAAGTGTTTTGACACTTGGTGAAATCACAATAATATTTTGATCAATCATTATTTGAGATGTACACATCCAGATATGTCCTATGCTCTAAATGTTATGAGCATATACCAGAATGATTCATAAGATGATCATTGGACAATAGTAAAGATATTCTTATGAGCTTTGGAAGAACTAAGAATATACCATGTATAAGTGACAAATAGTTAAAGGTAGTTCATTGTAAAGCGTTACATTGATACTAATTTTGTCACAAGATACAAATTAAATTTATCTCAATTTAAACTATGGGTGGCACAATGTAATGGAAAGGAAGTTCCATAACGGATTTGGTTGAGTACCAAAATTAAAACATTGTAACAGATACTACAATAAAAGGCTAAGTATATGACTACTATTGTAGCAGTAAATGAGGGCATTTGCGTCAAGTAGTTTGTTATCAAACTAGGTGTGGTTCCTAGCGGGCTAATACTATGAAGGTATATTGTGTGACAATAATATCAACATATTTTGAGCCGAAGGAACTAAAGGTCTCACCAAAGGACCAAATTTATACAATGCCATCTCATTGGAGAATGAGTAATGCGTAGAGATGCAAGGACATGCAAATACACACGGACCTGGAAGTGTCAGATCCGAAGATTATGTTTACCACTAGCAATAGTGTCTATACAACACCAGAAAGCCATAGGTGTTGAATGCACAAGTTTTTAACTAGATTATTGACTCTAGTGCAAGTGGGAGACTGTTGGAGATATGCCCAAGAGGCAATAATAAAAGTGGTTATTATTATATCTTTATGTTTATGATAAATGTTTACATCCCATGCTATAATTGTATTATTAGGAAACACTAATACATGTGTGTTTTGTAAACATAAGAGAGTCCCTAGTAAGCCTCTTGTTGAACTAGCTTGTTCATTAATTGATGATCATGGTTTCCTGATCATGGACATTGGATGTGATTAATAACAAGGTTATATCATTAGGAGAATGATGTAACGGACACACACCCATAGTAAGCGTAGCATAAGATCAAGTCATTTAAGTTCGTATTGCTGAAAGCTTTTAAATGCATAGTAACCTAATCCTTCGACCATGAGGTTGTGTTAATCACCATCACCGGATGGGTACTTTGATGACATCAAACACCGCTTCGTAACTGGGTGGTCATAAAGGTGTCATTGGGTATTCTGAAAGGAGGGGAGTCCTACTAGGACTCCCCCTCCCTAGGCGCGCCTCCCCCCTTAAATAGAAGGGCAGGGGCGCCCCCTCTTGCCTCTCGCTCTCACAACTCCAATCTCTGACGCCTCTCTCCTCCACCTTTCTTCTGCACAGGCATAGGCGAAGCCCTGCAGAATTCTCTACTCCACCACCACCACCACGCCGTCGTGCTGCTAGGATTCCGTGGAGAAGATCTACTACCTCCGCTGCTCGCTGGAATGGGGAGAGGAAGGTCTGCTTCGACTCCGCACGTGTGACCGACTGCGGTAGCGCTGCCGAAACGCGGCGCCGGAAGGATCGTCCACTTGACCGACTGCGGAAGCGCTGCCGGAACGCTACGCCGGAAGGATCGTCCACACGATCTTGAGATCGGCAAGTGATCGACTACATCAACCACGAGATCTAATCTCGTTAACGCTTTCGGATCTACGAGGGTTAGTTCCTATCTATCTCGTTGCTCATGTCTAATAAATTAGATCTTGGCTTTTATCTAGATTAGATCTGGGTTTTGTTCATTCTTGCGATAGAAATTTTTTGTTTTCCATGCTACGAACCCTTCATCACCACCATCCTCACCATCAGCACCCTCATCACCATCTCCATATTGCTGTAACAGTTGTGTTGAATCTTGCATAGTTCATAGGGGAAACTTTCCCCGTGTTGATTACTCTTTGTAGTTGATGCTATTGAGTGAACCACTGAATTATTGTTTATGTTCAGATTGTTATACATTGTTATTCCATCTCTGATCATGATCCATATGATGTCTTGTGAGTAGTTCGTTTTGTTCTTGAGGACATGGGAGAAGTCTTGTTGTTAGTAGTGGAGTTGTGTTGAGAAAGATTCAATAGATTGTTATTTAAGTTGTGGTGTACTTCTTCTAGTGGTGTCATGTGAACGTCGGCTACATGACACTTCACCTATATGGGCCTAGAGGAATGCATTGTGTATTTGGCTACTAATCGTAGGGTTTGCCGAAGTGACAGAAACCTGAACCCCCGTTAGGAAACCATTGCACAAGGGACGTAAGGGTCTTAGAGTTCAAAGCTATGGTTAGGTTTCTACCTTAATTACTTTCTTGTACTTACGGATGTTTGCAAGGGGTATAATCACAAGTATGTATTAGTCTTGGATGGGGCGGTACATTAGCATAGGTTCACCCACACAACACTTAGCAAGCTAGAGAAGATTAATCAACTATATGAAGCGAAAGCACTTGACAGTCTTCCCATGTGTCCTCGAGAACGTTTGGTCATCTTAAGTAATACAACCAGCTTGTCCTTTTCTACATAAAGGATTGGGGCCACTTGCTGCATTTATTCCTATTGTCTTTTGTTTACTCATACTTTGTTTACTTGCTTTATTGAAAACCCCTAAAAATCCATTTGCTAAGTATTTGCAGAGAATTCCTGATCCATACCACTAGCCAGCACCTTCTGCTCCTTGTTAGGTTCGACACTCTTACTTATCGAAAATACTGCGATACACCCCCTATACTTGTGGGTCATCAAGACTATTTTATGGCGCCGTTGCCGCGGAGTGAAGCGCTATTGGAGAGTGGAACTGGTAAAGGAAACTTCTATTGTGAGTATTGTTTACTTCTGCTAGTTGCTTTATTTTCGTTATGGATAATTCGCTGAGTTTCTTATTTGGTAATGCTACTACCACTGCTAAGGTAGTAGATAAGTCACCACCTGCTGAGAATGATGTTTTCAAAATACCTACAAGAATTATTGATCGTGTTATGGATAACTACTATGTTGGGGATGGAACTGTCCATCCCGGTGATCATTTGCTCTTTATACACGAATTATGCGGGTTGTTCAAGTGTGCAGGTATTACTACAGATCAAGTTAAGAAGAAGTTATTCTCATTATCACTAAAAGGAAGAGCTGCGGAATGGTATAAGCTGCTGGAGAATGGTCAAGCTCTGGAATGGGAGGAAATAGTGCCTCTCTTCTATTCAAAGTTTTATCCTCCTAGTGAGATTCATAAAGATCGGAATCAAATATACAACTTTTGGCCTCTTGATGGAGAGAGTACAACCCAAGCTTGGGGGAGATTGAAGTTATTAATGCTCAAATGTCCCATTCATGAGCTCCCCAACAATATTATCATCAACAACTTTTATGCAAGGCTCCCTCTACATGATAAGGATTTATTGGATGCTTCTTGTGCTGGATCATTCACTCGCATGGAAGAAGAAGCTAAATGGGATCTTCTGGACCGTATTCAAGATAATGCTGAAGCTTGGGAGAACGAAAAAGGTAGAAAGTCAGGTATAAATTATGATTATGAATGCATTGAATCTTTTATGGGAACTGATGACTTTCAAAATATTAAAAATGCTTATGGTCTAGATTCTCAAGCTATTGCTTCTTATTTTAAGGATTTTTCTTCCTACATCGAAGTACCTAAAAATAAGTGGAATAAGTATCATGAACCTTATAAAGATGTTGCTAAGAGTGTTCCTACAAGAAATACTGAAGTTTATACTGCTAATCATGTCTTACCTGAACCTTATATTGAGAAAATACCTTTCCCATTAAGGGTAAAGGCATTCTATGATAGCTAGTATGGTTAATGAAAGAACAAGTAAAGCTGTTGAACCTGATAAACAAATGGTTTATGAACCAATAATAGCAAATGTGAAAGACTTTGTTACTAGATATGAAAAAGAGGGACACACTATCCTTTCTAAGGATACCTCTAATATTGTTTCGCAGAGTATTGTTATGAAAGCTAGAATTCCTGTGTTTTCTGTTAGAATAAGTGATCATTGCTATGATGGTCCTTGTGATAGCTATATTGTTAAGTTTATGCATGATACTGAAAGTTACTATGAAAGAGGGAAGAGTGTTCTTATGCATCTCATTAATATCAAGTTTCCTCGTTTTATGCTGAAAGTTTTTATGTTGCACTTCTTTTGCCTTCTTATGCTTGTAGCCTCTGGTTTCAACAACTTCTTTGTTTACAAAATTCCCTTGCATAGGAAGTGGGTTAGACTTAAATGTGTGTGTTTTTGCTTCTTAATGCTCTCTTTCACTTCAATTCATATTCCTATGTGAGTAACTTCGAAATTATCATGCCCATCTTAATGGCTATAAAGAAAGAGCTTTTTGGGAGACAACCCAATTTGTTTTTGCTTTCAGTTTGTTTTTGTTTCTTTGAGTCTTGGAAGTTATTACTTCTGTAATAACCCCTCCTTATCCGTTTTGTTTGGTTTTTGTGTCAAGATCAACCTCTAACGAGAGAGAAGTAATATTTGGGGAAGTTGTTGTCCCGAAACAGATTTTTGTGCTTCACCGTAAAAATTCGTGAGAGATCTCTATATGTCAGATTGAGCTGTAATTGTTTTCGCTTCTGCCCCAGGTTGTTATTTAACTTTCATTAGTTTTGCACTTTTTGATTTGAGCAACAGAAGATTTTTGAAAAAATCGATCTTTACCTGCTGGTCTGTTTTGACAGATTTATCCACTCTTGCATTTTCTTCTTTATTCGATTTCCTTTTTGAATTCTTTTTGGGTTTTCGAAAGGAGTTGCTACAGTAGCTTATGTTTTGATGATTTTCAGTTGAAGTTGAACTCAAAAGGTTTTATCACTTAACTTATACTAATGTTGCTAATGAGAACTGTGTGAAGTTTTGTGTGAAAGAAATTTCTAGGTAGTGGAGATAATGGTGTAATGAGAAAGAGGAAGGTTTTATGACTCAAGTAATAAGTGTATAAAGATTAAGATATTGATGTTATTCAAGTGGTGACTCCGGAAGAATCTACTAGATACCAAATTCAGAGACCTGTAGAGTCCGTCCTCAAATAGGTAATAGTTCTGGTAAGAAAAGTTTCGCGAAATTACAATCCAACTATATTTTTGCAGACTTCGGTCAATAATGGAAGTTACGAAGCGAAAAAGGGACGGAAACGGAGCCAGGGTAGCCCACACCCCCCTGTGGCGCGGGCCCACCCCTGGTCGCGCCACCAGGTGGTGACGCCACCTCAGACTCCACCTCCGACTCGTTTTCTCCTAGTACCTTCCTTTTGATATGAAACTTTGTAATATATAACCCCCCGGATCCCCTGAGGATCGTATATCGTGTTTTCGTCGCGTTTTTGTTTCGATCTGTTTCTGCCAGGACATACTCTTTGAAAGTTTAGAAGCACAATGGTGTCTGCAAAGGATAAAGGGAAGGAGCCTATGGAGGAAGACCTCCAAGACCCCGGAAAGGAGAAGGAGATCAAGAGTGAAGGTGAAGAGGAGCAGGGCCAACATCCGCACACCGGTGATTTCTACGCACTTCTATTCTTGTAGACAGTTGTTGGGCCTCCAAGTGCAGAGGTTTGTAGAACAGCAGCAAGTTTTCCCTTAAGTGGATCACCCAAGGTTTATCGAACTCAAGGAGGAAGTGGTCAAAGGTATTCCCTCTCAAGCAACCCTACAATCAAGATACAAGAAGTCTCTTGTGTCCCCAACACACCCAATACACTTGTCAGGTGTATAGGTGCACTAGTTCGGCGAAGAGATAGTGAAATACAAGTGGTATGGATAATTATAAGTGCTAACGGTGATAGAAAATAGCTTGATGGCGTGGAAGAGACTAAAGGCAAACAAGAATAAAGATGGAAGCAAGCAAACATGTAACAGATCTAATTGCAAACGGTGTATCAATGCTTAGAAACAAGGCCTAGGGATCATACTTTCACTAGTGAACACTCTCTCATAAATATATTATCTTCATGATACTACTCTTAACTACTCTCTGGTTGGACACTCTAATCGATGGTAGTGCTATAACAGCACACCTTAAAGTAAGTCTTTCCCATCTAGAAAACCCCACATTGTCACCTTGAGCACTAGATGGTTCCAACAAACACCACAATTTCATAAAGACATCCAACTCTAAATATAACTCATAACAAGTATTTGTAATCTCTAGCCTAAGTGCCACCATGGTGAGCACGCTGTCACTTTCACACACATGGGGAGAGCAGAGATTCATTAAAGCACTTGAGTAGCAGAATAGATCTATAGATTACAAGCTCATGATCTCAATAAGATCATGCATAGAGAGAGAAATGAACACATAGCTACCGGTAGAACCCTTAGCCTCGAGAGAGAACTACTCCCTCCTCATCATGGGAATCAGCAATGGTGATGGAGATGGTGGTGGATATCGATGGAGATGGCTCCGGGGGCACTTCCCCGTCCCGGCAGGGTGCCGGAACAGAGACTTTCTATCCCCCGAATCTCCCCTTCGGTGGCTGCGGTGCTGTGGAACTTTTCATGGATTTTTGATTGACCCTCTAGGGTTTATGCCTCGGGAGGCTTCTTATAGGCCAGAGGGCAAGGTCGGTGGGGGGCCAGGGCACCCAGGCCACCTAGTGGCGCGGCCAAGGCTAGCCCGTGCCACCACATGGTGTGTCCAGGCCTTGGCCCTCCTCCGTCTCGTATTCTGGCTCCGTGAGTCTTCCGATAAATATCAACTTTGGCTTTTGTCCGGTCCAATTCCGAGAATATTGATTTTCTGACTTTCCTAGAACCAAAAACAGCAGAAAACAGGCAACTGGCACTATGGCTCTTGTTAATAGGTTAGTCCAAGAAATCATATGAAAAGTACTCCAAAGTGTGGACAAAACACAAGAAAGTAGATAAAACCAAGCATGGAACATCAAAAATTATAGATACATTTGCAATGTATCAACATCCCCAAGCTTAACTCCTGCTCGTCCTCAAGTAGGTAAGTGATAAAAAGAAAGAATAATTTTTGAGGTGACATGCACCATCATAAACTTGATCAAAGTATTTGTAAAACATTGATAGCTGGGATCATAGTACTTCAACATAGCATGAAAGATAAAGTTCTAGTAGTAAGACAAAGAAACTATGATGCAACATGAAAAGGCACAAACAAAAGATTCATGAATAACAATGCTTTACAAGACGTTTGTTTGTTTCACATAAAGAAAACATAGCATAATAGTATTTAGCTTGTCCCTCAATAGAGTAGCAAATGTAAATGCATAGGACACCTTCAAAGTTCATAAGAGTGACTAGATACAAATAGTTTAAAACAAGCAATATCAAAGTATGCATCAATCAACTAGTCTTGAGACAATGCACATAGAACTAAGAATGGCCACTATGCTCTCAAAGTAAGTGCATAAAGATAGAAGGTGGAGACTCAATGTAATGGTGGAAGAAAAGCCTTTGTAAAAGGAAGTAGGGATTCAAGTCTCATAAAGAGCTTCCAAAAATTATGGTACTTGTAGCTTTCAGCTCTCATTGCCCCTATCATAAGCATCTTGAAGTGATTAAGGTTAAAGTGACACAACTAAGAGGATATGCTTGACAAGTTATAAACCGAAATCTCATGCCCCTTACTTACGAAGACCGAACCTCATGCTACTCAACTTTAGTCACAAGTAAGCTCTTGTCACTGTAAGTACATGTGTATCATAAAGGACCACCAACGGGGTACCCCTTGCACATGATACAGGAGCTATCCCCTAATCAAAATGACAAGGCAAGCAGACAATGAGCATCTCGGCGATCTTTTTATTTGCTATTTGCATAGGTTTTTATTGAGGATGCTTCATAGAGTTCTCATTATGGTGATGCTGCAAGTTTTCACCATGATTAGGCATGGCTTAGGCTAGCGGCCCAGGCGTTTCTCTAACACACATACAAACTCCATGGTCTTACAAGTTCCACTTTTATTTCACACCGCCGGGATCCGTAAGCAAAAGAACATGATATCAACGGGGTACAAAGTACAAGTGCAATGTTGAAAGCGTTCCCCATGAAACATGGTTCTGCTAATTTCAACTTATAAAGCGCAAGCATATACGCAAAAAGAAGGACCCAATGGTTCAAGTTTATTAGATGCAAAAAGTAAAGTGTGCCATCAAGTTCGTGAGAGCTTTAATCACTAGTTTTCTCATAACAAGTATAATTTGGAAGGTAAACAAAAACATGAATATACTTGGAATAGCATATTCTAGTAGGTAGGTATGGTGGACTCTTTGGAATAACTTGGTTTAGGGAGTTGGATGCATGAGTGGAACTCATACTTGGTTGTGGAGGCTAGCAAAAGACTGGGAGCGACAAACTAAGAGAGCAATAATGGCCATAATCATGCAGAGTGACAAAACATCATTGATCAAAGCATAAAGTGATACTACAAGTTGAAAAATAAAGGATCATAAAGTCTATGGTGACTTGGGATAGTCATAACATGGTGTGAGCATGCGCCAAGTCAACCCAAATAAAACATCAAAGGAGAATACCACTATACTATGCTTTAATATGCTAAAACAACGCATGATTCATCCAAGGCACATTAAGAAATCTCAATTGTTTATAACAAGTCATGCTACAGAAAAGAATACTAAGCATAAAGCCAAAACAATATCAAGCATAGCATGACAAAGCATAGGCCACAGTAAAAAACAAACTCTTTTTACCACATAAGTATGAACTTTCCTACTCTTTTCTAAACCAAACAAAACTATTTGCAAACCAATGTATGAAAGAGGGGGTCCAACCAATTTATTCAGAAAACTAAGAAAACAAAAGAAAACCAAAACCAAAATGAAAACAAAAAAGAAGACGCTCCATAAAAAACACAACTGTGCATGAAACAATAAAAATGAAGCGTTTGGAAGAAACCTAGGATTTTTATTGATGAAGAAGGGGATGCCTTGGGCATCCCCAAGCTTTGACGCTTGTAATTCTTGGATATTTCTTGGGGTGACACGCGTGGCATCCCAAAGCTTGAGCTTTATTCCATCCTTCATCTCATCACTCATTTCTTCCATACACCTGAAATTTTTCCTTCATACAAAACTTCACACAATCTTTATTAGCAACATTAGTGCACTCAAGATAAATAAGTCTTAAGGTTTAGTTCTAACACCAAATAAACTTTCATTAGAACACTAGATACTGTAGCACTTCCCTCAAAAAGCTCAATTCCCCAAAATAACTCAAAAAGGAACCAACAAGAAGCAAATGCAGAAAATGGCAGAAATCTGTCAAAACAGACTAGCAGGTAAAAACGAATTTTTTAGAAGACCTTTTGTTGCTCAAATCAAAAAGTGTTGAACTAACAAAAGTTAGCTAAAAACCTGGGACAGAAGAAAAAAAATTCACGCCTCAAAATAAAGTACAGAGATTTTACACGAAATTTTACAATGAAGCACAGAAATCTATTTCGGGACAGCAACTTTCTCAATCATTACTTCTCTCTCATTAGAGGTTACTCTTGGCACAAAAAGCAAATAAAAATGATAAGGAGTGGTTATTACAGAGGTAATAACTTCCAAGACTCATCTAAAACTTTTAGATTATCTCCCAATAAGTACTTTTCTTTAACGCCTTTAAGTTAGACATGATAGTTTGAGAAGATGCTCACATAAGAAATATGAATTGAAGTAAAAGAGAGCATCAAGAAACAAATTCGAAGCACATTTAAGTCTAACCCACTTCCTATGCATAGAAATCTTGTAAAGAAACAAGTCATGAAAGCACAAAGCAACAAGCATAGTAAAGCAAAACAAGTGCAACTTTAAGACTTTCAACATAAAGAGGGGAAACTTAATATTGTTGAGATACATAAAACCATGTTTCCCTCTCTCATAATAGCTTTCAGTAGCATCATGAATAAAATTAATAATATAACAATCATAAGAAACATTCTTATCATGAGCCACATGCATAAAAGAATTAATACTCTCCACATAAGCATAGACATTCTTATTAATCGTAGTGGGAGCAAATTCAACAAAATAGCTATCATTATTATTCTCATCACCATAATCATCAAATATAGGAGGCATATTGTAGTCATAATTAATTGCCTCCTCAATAGTAGGTGGGCTGAAAATATCATATTCATCATTGTAATCATCATATATTGGAGGCTTGGTATCATCATAAGCAATAGAATAGCTATCTTCTAAAGCTGGGGAACTAAAAAGATCATTTTCATAAAAACTAGCTTCCCCAAGCTTAGAATTTTCCATAACATTAGCAATAATGGTGTCCAAAGAGTTCATACTAACAACATTGCTATTAGCATGAAAATAAAGTTCCATAGGTTTTTTAATTTTTTCTTCAAACACTTCATGTCCTAACTCAAGATAAATACTATAAAGCTCTCTAATTTTGTTGTTGTTTTCCATTAAGCCTAACTTGTGAAAACAAGAAACAAAAAGACAAAATTGCAGAATCTAAAGGAAATAACTTCGAGCACTCACACCGGAGGATGTGAGTACCTTTTACCTTACCTCCCCGACAACGGCGCCAGAAAATAGGCGTTTGCCGTGGGAGGTTCTTCTTCTTTAATCCTCCGGTGTGAATACCTTTTACCTTACCTCCCCGGCAACGGCGCCAGAAAATAGCTTGATGTCTACGCACTTCTATTCTTGTAGATAGTTGTTGGGCCTCCAAGTGCAGAGGTTTGTAGAACAGCAGCAAGCCCTTAATTGGATCACCCAAGGTTTATCGAACTCAGGGAGGAAGTGGTCAAAGGTATTCCCTCTCAAGCAACCCTGCAATCAAGATACAAGAAGTCTATGTCCCCAACACACCCAATACACTTGTCAGGTGTATAGGTGCACTAGTTCGGCGAAGAGATAGTGAAATAGAAGTGGTATGGATAATTATAAGTGGTAACGGTGATAGAAAATAGTTTGATGGCGTGGAAGAGACTAAAGGCAAACAAGAATAAAGATGGAAGCAAGCAAACATGTAACAGATCTAATTGCAAACGGTGTATCAATGCTTAGAAACAAGGCCTAGGGATCATACTTTCACTAGTGAACACTCTCTCATAAATATATTATCTTCATGATACCACTCTTAACTACTCTCTGGTTGGACACTCTAATCGATGGTAGGTCTATAACAGCACACCTCAAAGTAAGTCTTTCCCATCTAGAAAACCCCACACTGTCACCTTGAGCACTAGATGGTTCCAACAAACACCACAATTTCATAAAGACATCCAACTCCAAATATAACTCATAACAAGTATTTGTAATCTCTAGCCTAAGTGCCACCATGGTGAGCACGTTGTCACTTTCACACACATGGGGAGAGCAGAGATTCATTAAAGCACTTGAGTAGCAGAATAGATCTATAGATTGCAAGCTCATGATCTCAATAAGATCATGCATAGAGAGAGAGAGAGAGATGAACACATAGCTACCGGTAGAACCCTTAGCCTTGAGAGAGAACTACTCCCTCCTCATCATGGGAATCAACAACGGTGATGGAGATGGTGGTGGAGATCGATGGAGATGGCTCCGGGGGCACTTCCCCATCCCGGCAGGGTGCCAGAACAGAGACTTTCTGTCCCCCGAATCTCCCCTTCGGTGGCGGCGGCGCTGCGGAACTTTTCGTGGATTTCTGATTGACTCTCTAGGGTTTATGCCTCGGGAGGCTTCTTATAGGCCAGAGGGCAAGGTCGGTTGGCGGCCAGGGGGGCCACACCACCTGGTGGCGCGGCCAGGGCTAGCCCGTGCCACCACATGGTGTGGCCAGGCCTTGGCCCTCCTCCGTCTCGTATTCTAGCTCTGTGAGTCTTCTAATAAAATATCAACTTTGGCTTTTGTCCGGTCCAATTCCGAGAATATTGATTTTCTGACTTTCCTGGAACCAAAAACAGCAGAAAACAGGCAACTGGCACTGTGGCTCTTGTTAATAGGTTAGTCCAAGAAATCATATGAAAAGTACTCCAAAGTGTGGACAAAACACAAGAAAGTAGATAAAACCAAGCATGGAACATCAAAAATTATAGATACATTTGCAATGTATCAACCGGCACTACCATTGCAAGCATTGGAGTGGTGACGAAACCTGCCAGGGTTAGAAGGACTGCACGGATGCAGACTAGGGGAAAAGCTCCTCGTCATAGTTTGGCTCCACGGTCACTTCCCCCACACACCAAGAATCCTTCCCATACCTTTATCCATAACCATGCAGGAAAAAAAGACTCCAAGAGGGAAGAGCGGAAAAAGAATAGCAAGAGCTGGAATTCTCAACACGACACGATCATGAGCCGCATTGAGCAAAACTCACAGTTGATTCATACTCTCACCTTCGAGATTGAGGACTTGGGGAAACTTATCAGAGAGCTCATCGAGAGGATACCACCACCACCAAAGGAGTAATTCGTCATCAGGTTTGGCATCCCCTTGGCTTGTTCCAAGCTTGGGGGAGTGCCGCGGTATCACATCACTATCTTCTATCTTTTTACCTTTTAGTAGAGTCATATCATGAATAGAGAAGTTATCATGTAGGATGGTTTGCATTATGGAAGTGTCTCCCCTCTCTTTAGATATGTATCCCTTGGTGTGAGTTGCCGTTATGGAATATTAATGAGAAGTTCTATCATTCACTCTTTTTGCATAGCTTATATTAGTTTTCAATTCGTGGTTGTATGATTGATCTTGTTGTTAGTGTTGGTATCACTTTGGGATCATTGAGTTAATTTAGTTGGTTTTGTCAAACTTGGCTCGGCCAGGAGCACACTATTTTTGAGAGTTGAAAGAAAAGATAAAAGTACTTTAAAGAAAAATAATTTCATCTTCTTTCTTTCTTGATTTGCTCATAAGTCTAGTATTCTCTAGTTAAGATCTTTTGTGCTTCCAAGGAAGATTGCATCCCTTGGAATCTTCCTTGGAAGCACAAAAGATCTTAACTAGAGAATACTAGACTTATAAGCAAACATGCAATCTTCCTTGGAAGCACAAAAGATCTTAACTAGAGAATACTAGACTTATAAGCAAATCAAGAAAGAAAGATGATGAAATTATTTTTATTTAAAAGTACTTTTATCTTTTCATTCAACTCTCAAAAATAGTGTTGCTGCTGACCGAGCCAGGTTTGCCAAAACCAACTAAATTAACTCAATGATCCCAAAGCGATACCAATACTAACAACAAGGTCAATCATATAACCTTGAATTGAAAACTAATATAATCTATGCAAAAGAGTGAATGATAGAACTTCTCATTAATATTCCATAACGGCAACTCACACAAAGGGATACATATCTAACGAGAGGGGAGACACTTCATAATGCAAACCATCCTACATGATAACTTCTCTATTCATGATATGACTCTACTAAAAAGGTAAAAAGATAGAAGATAGTGATGTGATACCGCGGCACTCCCCCAAGCTTGGAACAAGCCAAGCGGATGCCAAACCTGATGACGAATTACTCCTTTGGTGGTGGTGGTATCCTCTCGATGAGCTCCCTGATAAGTTTCCCCAAGTCCTCAATCTCGAAGGTGAGAGTACGAATCAACCTTGAATTTTCTTCGATGCGGCTCATGATCGTGTCGGGCTGCGGATCCCAGCTCTTGCTATTCTTTCCCCACTCTTCCTCCTTGAAGTCTTCTTTTCCTGCATGGCTAGAAGGAGGCAAATCCCAATTGGAGGGTAATTTCCCTTTGGGCATATTCTGGTATTGATGCTCATGGATAAGGGTATGGAAAGGGTTCTTGGTGCGTGGAGGAAGTGACCGTGGAGCCAAGAAGTGACACGGAGCTTTCCCCCCAGTCTGCATCCGTGCAGATGTTGGCCTTGCTCCTCTTCACCTTCACTCTTGATCTCCTTCTCCTTCTCGGGGACTTGGAGGTCTTCCTCCATAGGCTCCTTCCCTTTATCCTTGGCGGACACCATTGTGCTTATAAGCTTTCAAAAAGTATGTCCTGGTAGAACCAGATCGAAACAAAAACACGACGAAAACACGATATACAAACCTCGGGAGATCCGGGGGATTATATATTACGAAGTTTCACAACAAAAGGAAGGTACTGGGAGAAAACAGGTTGGAGACGGAGTCCGAGGTGGACTCACCACCTGGTGGCGTGGCCAGGGGAGGGCCCGCGCCACAGGGTGGTGTGATCCACCCTGGCTCCATTCCCATCCCTTTTTCACTTCGTAGCTTCCCTTATTGACTGAAAACTGCAAAAATATAGTTGGATAGTATTTTCACGGAACTTTTCTTACCAGAACTGTTACCTATTTGAAAGCAGGCTCTGCAGGTCTCTGAATTGGGTATCTAGTAGATTCTTCTGGAGTCACCACTTGAATGATATCAATATCTTCATCTTCATACACTTAATACTTGAGTCATAAAACCTTTCACTTCCTTATTGCACCATTTCCTCCACTACCTGGGAATTTCTTCCACACAAAACTTCACACAGTTCTCATTAGCAACATTAGTATAAGTGAAGTGATAAAACCTTTTGAGTTTAACTTCAACTGAAAACCATCAAAACATAAGCTACTGTAGCAACTCCTTTCGAAAACCCAAAAAGAATTCAAAAAGGAAATCGAATAAAGAAGCAAATGCAAGAGTGGCAAAATCTGTCAAAACAGACCAGCAGGTAAAGATCAATTTTTTAGAAAATCTTCTGTTGCTCAAATAAAAAAGTGCAAAACTAACGAAAGTTAAATAAAAATCTGGGTCAGAAGCACAAAAAAATTACAGCTCAATCCGACATACAGAGATCTCTCACGAATTTTTACGGTGAAGCACAAAAATCTGTTTCGGGACAGCAACTTCCCCAAATATTACTTCTCTCTCATTAGAGGTCGATCTTGACACAAAAACCAAACAAAACGGATAAGGAGCGGTTATTACTGAAGTAGTAACTTCTAAGACTCAAAAAAAAAAAAATTAAAAGCAAAAACAAATTGGGTTGTCTCCCAAAAAGCTCTTTCTTTATAGTCATTAAGATGGGCATGATAATTTTGAAGACGCTCACATAGGAATATGAATTGAAGTGAAAGGGAGCATTAAGAAGCAAAAATACACATGTTTAAGTCTAACCCACTTCCTATGCAAGGGAATTTTGTAAACAAACAAGTTGCTAAAACCAGAGGTTACTAGCATAGGAAGGCAAAACAAGTGCAACATAAAAACTTTCAGCATAAAACGAGGAAACTTGATATTATTGAGATACATAAGAACACTTTTCCCTCTCTCATAGTAACTTTCAGTATCATGCATAAACTTAAAAATATAGCTATCACAAGCACCATCGTAGCAATGATCACTTATCCTAACAGAAAACATAGGAATACTAGCTCTCATAACACTACTTTGTGAAACAATATTAGAGGTATCCTTACAGAGGATAGTGCGTCCCTCTTTTTCATATTTAGTGACAAAGTCTTTCACATTTGCTATTATAGGTTCATCAACCATAGGTTCAACAACTTCATTCGTACTTTCATTAACTATCATAGAGTGTTCCTTCATCTTAACTGGGAAAAGCATTTTCTCAATATAAGGTTCAGGTAAGACATGATTAGCAGTATAAACTTCAGTATTTCTTGCAGGAATAGTCTTAGTAATATATTTATAAGGTTCATGATACTTATTCCACTTCTTTTTAGGCACTTCAATGTAGAAAGCAAAAGCCTTAAAATAAGAAGAAATAGCTTGAGAGTCTAGACCAGAAGCATTTTTTATATTTTGAAAGTCATTAGTTCCCATAAAGGATTCAATGCATTCATAATCATAATTTATACCTGACTTTCTTCCTTTGTCATTCTCCCAAGCTTCAGCATTGTCTTGAATACGGTCTAGAAGATCCCATTTAGCTTCTTCTTCCATGCGAGTGAATGATCTAGCACAAGAAGCATCCAATAAATCCTTATCATGTAGAGGGAGCCTTGCATAAAAGTTATTGATAATAATATTGTTGGGGAGCTCATGAATGGGACATTTGAGAATTAGTAACTTCAATCTCCCCCAAGCTTGAGCTGTACTCTCTCCATAAAGAGGCCAAAAGTTGTAAATTTGATTCCGATCTTTATGAATCTCACTAGGAGGATAAAACTTTGAATAAAAGAGAGGCACTATTTCCTCCCATTCTAGAGCTTGACCATTCTTCAGCAGCTTATACCATTCCTTAGCTCTTCCTTTTAGTTATAATGAGAATAACTTCTTCTTAACTTGATCTGTAGTAATACCTGCACACTTGAACAACCCACATAATTCGTGTATAAAGAGTAAATGATCACCGAGATGGACAGTTCCATCCCCAACATAGTAGTTATCCATAACACGATCAATAATTCTTGTAGGTATTTTAAAAACATCATTCTCAGCAGGTGGTGGCTTATATACTACCTTAGCAGTGGTAGTAGCATTACCAAATAAGAAACTCAGCGAATTATCTATAACGAAAATAAAGCAACTAACAGAAATAAACAATACTCACAGTACAAGTTTCCTTTACCAGTTCCACTCTCCAATAGCGCTTCACTGCCCGGCAACGGCGCCAGAAAATAGTCTTGATGACCCACAAGTATAGGGGGTGTATCGCAGTATTTTCAATAAGTAAGAGTGTCGAACCCAACGAGGAGCAGAAGGTGCTAGCTAGTGGTATGGATCAGGAATTCTCTGCAAATACTTAGCAAACGGATTTTTAGGGTTTTTTGATAAAACAAGTAAACAAAGTACGAGTAAATAAAAGACATTAGGAATAATACAGTAAGTGGCCCAATCCTTTATTCAGCAAAGGACAAGCCGGTTGTATTACTTAAGATGACCAGACATTCTCGAGGACACATGGGAAGACTGTCAAGTGCTTTCGCTTCATATAGTTGATTAATCTTCTTTAGCTTGCTAAGTGTTGTGTGGGTGAACCTGTGCTAATGTACCGACCTTCCTAGGACTAATACATACTTGTGATTATACCCCTTGCAAACATCCGTAAGTACAAGAAAGTAATTAAGGTAGAAACCTAACCACAACTTTAAACTCTAAGACCCTTATGTCCCTTGTGCAATGGTTTCCTAACGGGGGTTCAAGTTTTTGTCACTCCGACAACCCCAACGATTAGTAGCCAAATACACAATGCATTCCCCTAGGCCCATATAGGTGAAGTGTCATGTATTCGACGTTCACATGACACCACTAGAAGAAGTACACCACAACTTAAATATCAAACTATTGAATCTTTCTCAACACAACTCCACTACTAACAACATGACTTCTCCCATGTCCTCAAGAACAAAACGAACTACTCACAAGACATCATATGGATCATGATCAGAGATGGAATAATGATGTATAACAATCTGAACATAAACAATAATTCAATGGTTCACTCAATAGCATCAACTACAAAGAGTAATCAACACCGGGAAAGTTTCCCCTATGAACTATGCAAGATTCAACCCAATTGTTACAGCAATATGGAGATGGTGATGAGGGTGCTGATGGTGATGATGGTGGTGATGATGATGATGATCCCGATGAAGTCCAGCCCCCCTGTGGCCCATCTCCAGCCCCCCTTCTGGCTTCCTTCGTCTTTGGAAAAATAGGATTTTCCACGTATTTTCCCGGATTTTCAGATCTTCGCGAATTTTGCCTCCAAACAACACCTTTTCCATCAGAATCCTGACTGCAGCGGTCCATGCTGCAAAAGTCATCAACCATGCAAAAACAGATGAAATAACATAAGTATCACCTCTCAATACGAAATATATCAATGAATAACAGTGAATTATGACATAGAATAGTGATGCAAAATGGACGTATCAGTGGTGTTGTCGATGACTGGCGAGGGCATTCTATTAATGAGATAACAAGCAGTAAGAAAGGCTTCATCCCAAAAACGAAGTGGGAGGGATGAGTGGGCGAGAAGAGCTAACCCTGTTTCGACAAGATGTCGATGCTTGTGCTCGGCAATACTGTTTTGTTGAGACATGTGTGGACAGGACACACGGTGCGATATACCCGTGCGCTGAAAGTAAGTGTGGAGACGGTGATATTCACCACCCCAATCGGACTGGATGGCACAGACTTTGGTGTTCAGAAGACGCTCAACATGATTCTGAACAAGATAAAAGATGCCCTCAACGTTAGACTTATGTTTGAGCAAGTATATCCAACAATGGCAACTATAGTCATCGATAAAACTAACATAATACTTAAAACCTCTAGAAGAAGGTAAAGCAGGTCCCCATACATCAGCGTGAATAAGCTCAAGAGGTGAAAGGGAAACACGAGAGGAATAATTATACGGTAGCTGATGACTCTTGGCACGTTGACACGCATCACACACAGAGGGTTCCAAGGTGGAAGAACAAGGTAATTTATTTGATCGAACAATGTTTTGGACTATATTATTCGAGGGATGACCGAGACGTTGATGCCATTGGGAAGTCGAAATCTTAGACGCTGGAAGATGCATGCCGCTCATGGGATGGGGCGTGTCCAAACGGTAGCGGATAGAGACCACCGCGACTCCTACCGCGCAGGATGATGTTCCTCATGGCCTTGTCCTTAACGAAGAAAAAATCCTTATGAAACTTAACAAATATATCATTATCGGAGACAAGGCGATAGATGGAGAGCAAATTTTTGCTAATATCAGGAACATGGAGAACATTTTTCAAGGCAAGGAATTTGGAAGAACCAGTTATACTAGAATTACCAACATGTGCAATAGACAAACCTTGACCATTGACGACTTGGACTTGATCCTTGCCATGGTAGTGGTCGTGGACGCTCATGCGTTCCATGTCGTTGGTGAGGTGATCGATGGCGCCAGAGTCCATGAACCACGGACGCATGCCGTGGGAGGAGGCGGCGGCGGAGTTGCCCGAGCGCTGATCATCAGCCTGGTACACTTGATTGAAGCGATTGCGGCAGGCGAGGGCGTCATGCCCCCATATCTTGCAGATCTGACACTGTGCACGGAAATGGCCTTTGCAACCATTACAATAGCCGCTGTTGCCGCCTCCGTGGCCACCATTGTTGCCGCCGCCACAACCGTTGGCACCGCCACCATTGCAGTCGCCACGGTTGCCCTGCTGTCCTCTACCGCCATGGGTGTGGCCACCGTGCTGTCCGCCACCAGCATGTTGCCCGCCGTTTGGGCGGTTACCGGTACGATCGCCGTTGGGGTTGTTGTCGAACGGACGACCGCCACCGCGTCCGTGATCTTCGCGCCACGCTGCAGCGTTGGCCGAGGTGGTGAAGTCGCTGGCCTGCGAGTTCTGCTCGTGGATGGCTTCACATGAGAGTAGCATGGAGTAGAAGTTGGAGAGAGAGATGGCTTGGCCGGTGTTGTTGAGGACGGTGAGAGACGACTGCAGCCCTTCAAACTGCGATCCAAGAACAACCACCATATAATCGATCAGCTCATCATCAGAAACTGGATGACCTACCATGGCCAGGGCGTCGACGAAACCCTTCATCTTGTTGAAGAAGTCGAAGGTGGACATGTCCAGCTTCTTCGTCGTCGTCAACTGGCGGCGAATCTGGCGAACTCCGGCCCGGTTCTGGGAGGAGAACATGGCGATGATGGTACTCCAGACGGCGGCGGAGGTGTTCCGCCCAACCATCTGGGCGAGGATTTCCTCGGTCATCGAACCGAGCATGATGCCGAGGACACGCTGATCCGTGTACCACCAGATGGCATACGCGGGATTTGGCCCCGTGCCGGCGGAAGTCCCTTCGCCGGTGGTGATGGTCGTTGGTGGTGCAGCGCAGGTGCCGTCAAGAAAACCAAGCCATCCCTGGCCGGCAATATTTGGGATGACTTGAGTCCTCCACAGCAGAAAATTGTTCCGATCAAGGCGCACCGTGATCGTGTTGGTGTAGGTGGTTGGAGCTGCGGTGGGAGGAGTGGAGATCGCGCCGGCAGGCATGTAAAGCGAGATGGTGGAGGAGGAGGGCGAGGAAGAGCCGACGGCTTAGGAGAGCAACATCGCGGAGGTGGTCATCGCGAGAAGCGCAGGCCCTAGATCGGGAACGTACGCTCTGATACCAAGTCAAAGAAAATACCGTAACCTCCCCATCGTGGGGGTTTCCTCCTCTTATAGACATGACAAGATTACATACGTACAGGGCAAGACATATGTGATCACAACCGATCATGCCAATCAATACATAGTATCACAACCGATCCTGTTATTTAAAACCATAATCCCTGGAGCATATCAGCTAAACCGATTCTAATCGTTAACAACTCTACCTAACACTCTGAACATGAGTCTCCAGCTAACCAGTTTATTCTCAAATACATATATGGTTTAAATTTCGGAATTATTTATGTTCTTTCTACAATATGAACCGATGCAACAACACATACTTTTATCAGATGTCATTATGTTATCTCAGTTTCAAATTTCTTAATTTTTTCTATTGTTTATTTTCTTAAGAGGATGAGCATGGCCTAAAATTCTCAACTATTTCTATGTTTATTTTCTTAATAGGACGGGCGCAGCAATGCATGCTTTTATCTCAGTAAGCAAGGATATCCGAGCGAATATCTATTTCTCTCCCGTTGTGCTAGTGAAGCCTAAAAATTACTAGTAATCCGGAAAGCCATCCGGCCGCACCGACCCCTCCCAACCTTTCCGCGATGGCCGACGCCTTTCCAGGAGGCGGCGGCGGCGGCCGCGGCGCGCCCCGTTCGTCAACCTCCCCATACGCCACTAACCCGCCATCGGCATCGGAGTCCCTCGACGGCGGCCTCCTCCTCCGTATCCTCCAAAACCCTCCTCCGCGCCCGCAACAGCAACAAACCCTCGTGCAGCCCCTCGCCGAGCCGCACAACTTCTTCGTCGACCCAGCCGTCGCCGCGGTCGGGCCCTTCTTTTCCTCCCCACCGCATGTGCACGGTGGGGGCTTCGCGTGGCCCTCTTCCTCCGACCCTCAACCGCAGCTCCGGTTCTCCGATCCTCGCTTCCCGCAGCCGTTGGATCTTTACGCGGAGCGTGGAGGAGGCGGATTCCGATCCGCGGATGGTGTTGCGAGGAACAGGGCGGAGAAGCCAAGGTCAGCGGCGCCGCCTCCTGGTTTTGGCAAGCCGTCGCCTCCCGCGTTCGGCACGGCATCTGCTGCCGGTCACGATGTGACGGATTTACGTGGTGCAATGCAGCAGAACAGGGAGCAGCGAAGGGAGCCGAACCATCACCACCCAAAGGGTTCCGATAGAAGACTTACTAGTGAACATCAGATGATGCCGCCTTTCACAGGCAGCCATGGAGTACTCGGTAGACTGCCCCATGGAGAGCAGCATGCATCACTAATCACCAGTGGCCGCGGTACATCTGCTGGAATGATGTACAGGGAGCAGCGGCAGCAACAACAGGATCACATTTTATCTAGGTCGCCGCCTGATGCAAGTGTTCATGGATTTAATGGCAGGATGCCACATGGGGAGCAGCATATGCCTCAATTTGCAGGTTGGAGGACACTCCTTGGAGAACAGCATATCCATCCAGCCACAGATGGCAGCATATCGCAGAGAGGTCAGCGGCAGCAAGAGACCTGCTCGCAAAACATGCCACAAGGTGAGAAGAGGTGGCAGGGCCATGCCTCACGGAAGCTGCCCAGTGGGAATGTGCCTGAGATGCTAGGTAAGATGCCAATGAAAGAAAAACACCAGGTGATAGTACCTGCTTCTGCTTGCAGCTATGTTGACATCAATGTTAAGGGGGATAGAGGTAAGAAGATCCTGGTAGAAGCAACTGGCTCAGAGGATGGAGTTGGGGAAGTAGATTATGGACATGGAGTGCACGGACGGGCTGTAGTGCATGTGAGGAATTCAGTAGTATCCTATCAGAACAGTGAAGTTAGATTTGCTGCAAAGAAAGAGGATGAGGATGATGACAGCAAGGAGGAAGATGCTATAATCGAACAGTTCATGGATACTGTGGTGATTCAGGGTAATGGTGAGGCCAAGGGCGTGGTTGTGCAAAACAGTGGCTCAAGGAGTAAGGTAAGTTGAATATATCCCGGGCTCTTTGATCTGTAGATTTTATTACTCCCTCCGATCCATACTAATTGTCGTTGAATTGGATGTACCTAGACATGTTTTAGTGCTAGATACACCCAATTCAACGACACTCAAATATGGATCGGTGGAAGTATTATTATGTGCAGCTCTTTGGTTCTATTGCACTTGTTGCCTGATTAAGTTAATTCTCCCCGTAGCCAGCAGATGTACCTCTCAAGTGCATCAGATTGTTTGATCTAGTGAGCTGACTGAAATCGAATTACATGGTAACGGATTACAGCCCAGATGAACCAAACACGATTAACGTTTTCAGGTTACAGTGTAATCTGATTATGGGGCAAAATAGATGAACCAAACATTTTCTATGTGAAGTTGGTACCTGGGTGCAAACCATGTGCATTAGAATAAACTAGCAATTGTCAATCTGCATTTATTACTTAATGTATAAGCAAACTATGATCTGTTGCTGTTAGGCCAGTTATATTTTCAAGAACTTGCCAGTTGCCACTAATAGTTCAGTAACTGATTTTACAAATTTTGAGATAAACCATTCTGAGTCATGCTTATGTTAGATTTAGTCGTGTACCTTAGTCATGCTCTTTACCTTGCAGGACTTCAGATCAGACTTTTCTAGAGGGCATCTTGTATCAAGTCAACGAGTAAGATTTCAGAGGAGAATCAGGGCATGTCGGTATGACATAGATCAATTTACTCCTAATTTCTTGTCAATCTTTGACTCATTGGTGCCCTCAGAAGAGGAAATTGCAAAGCAGAACCAGTTGCTAGCAGCTCTGAGCAAACTAATAAACAAGGAATGGCCAAATTCAAAACTTTACCTCTATGGATCGTGTGCTAATTCCTTTGGTTTCTCAAATAGTGACATTGATCTTTGTCTGTCTATTGACGACAAGGAAATGAGCAAGGTTGATATTATACTGAAATTAGCAGAAATCCTCCAAGCTGGTAATCTCCAGAATATTCAGGTGAGATAAGCATCTCTTTCATGTTGTATTCTGATGGCTTAGAGGTCATTTGAGTTGAATAATATATGGTATCTCCGGAACAATGTTCTGATGCAACCTGCACTATCTTTCTAAAGTATGTGGTTTGTTTCTATCATGGGTTTGGCCTTTATGAACTATCCATACGAAAAGGTTTGTCCTTTATGACCTATGCATACAAAAATGTCACCGATGGTCTCAGTGTTAGCTGACCATATTACCCCCAGTGAAAAAAAGAATTATTTGTGATGGAAGTATAGATAGAATTTACTTATGAAGATAACTGGGAACCCCAACTTGAAGAATCCTACTGAAGCTAGCAAAAAAATACAGGCCCAGAATTTATTTGTTATATCCAATCATCTTTCATTTTGAGGACCTCTATAGTGTTGGTATGGGACCTTAGATGCCAAACTTCTGACTTGCTTTAATGAAATTTTGCAGGCATTAACTCGAGCAAGGGTCCCGATAGTGAAGCTTATGGATCAGGTTACAGGCCTTTCATGTGATATATGCGTCAATAATCTTTTAGCTGTTGTTAACACAAAACTTCTGAGAGATTATGCACAAATAGATCGAAGGTTACAACAATTAGCTTTCATTGTGAAGCATTGGGCTAAATCTCGCCGTGTTAATGAAACATACCAAGGAACACTATCTAGTTATGCGTGAGTTGGCCATTTCTGATGATATTAAGAATTATTATCCTTAGGCCATTTCTGATGATATTAAGTATTATTATCCTTATCTTTACATGATCATGATATGATTTTTTTCTTCATTCAGCTATGTAATAATGTGCATCCACCTCTTGCAGCTGCGCAGAATACTCCCATGTCTACAGGTATATGGAAACTAGTTCAACTGATGTACAATCACGTTCAGCGTATCTACCATCTACATTTCTGGAAAATACTTTGCACTTGAAGGGCCCCATTGTATTTATAGTATTGCACAACTAAATTTGACACTTTATAGTAGTCTAGACTATAGAGTGACATTTAGAAAAAAATTGCCATATGCTGCATTTTGGACTTAACATTTGCTACGTAAAAAAATGGTATTGTGAGTATGTAGTGATAGTGCTAGTGGAGTTGAAAGAATATATATATATATAAGAAAAAATTGGGCACCATGGAGCCCTTGTTATTTTACCTATATATATATATATATATGAAGGTATTTTAAATATATAGTGCAAATGATGGGTCAAATTATAATTTTTTTACGTAACTTGATTGGAAGTATTTTAGATATAGTATATGAACATACTCCAACTCATAAAGTATCATATATACTTCCGTATGGAGTATATTGGACGTGGGTTTACACCCAGGAGTAAGAAGGATTTTTCCTATATATATATATATATATATAGGTGCTCCAGTTATTTTACCTATATATATATATATATTCTTGGGTGTAAGAAGTTTATGTTGTCACATTCAGAAATTTATATTTTATATACAAATAATTATGGTCATATTCATCCATAAGAAAAAATCGACATAACAATGCAGTGTATGGGCCGTTATAGTGTAAAAAACACATAAAATACAATTTTTACATCGACATGTAAATATTTTTTAATGTCATGTATAAATTTTCTTATATTCTTCTTGACTTCTGAGGTAAGATAAAATTTACGTGACATAAAAATCATGTACGGGTGGACAATAACTATTCTACACCTTGGGTATGGTGCCCGGGCACCATGGTGTCCCATATGGTCTTCCTACATACATGATGGTGTACGTACGCAAATTTCACATACTAAGATGTACATACCTAAGGTATATGCATCCAAGTTATATATACCCAAGGTATACATACCTAAGCTGTATGTACCCAAGTTGCATATATATGCAAGTATGCAGAGTACGTATATCTTGGGTATGTATACCTGCAGATATATGTAACTTTAGTACGCATATCTTAAATATGTATACCTTAGGTATGTGTAACTTAGGTATGTACAGTTCATGGCAAAAAAGTGCGCGTATGACGTATGGTAGCTGGACACCATGGTGTCCTAGTTAATTTACCTATATATATATATATCCTTGATTGTTGTATTTTTTAAAATGCAAAGGTTGCCTGTATATGCATTAATAGAAAGAAAGTATACGGTACATGTCCAAGGTCTTAAGCCAACATCTGCTGTAGCTAAAAATCGCTAGAAACTAGACCTGGTAGAATTGCTCCAAGCCTGGTTGCTCCAGCTTCCATCCAGGCGTCCGCCTCCTCGCAGATGGAACCTAGTAGGTATCGCATATCTTGATGTCATCTCCATATGGTTAATAGTCAAAAAGAATAAACACAATTCAGCTTAAAAAGAAAGAAAGGAAGTGATTCATATTTTCCCCATTTATCCCTAATAGTAACTATGACATTGAGCCTGTTCGCTAGTACTCCCTCTGTTCCAAAATATAAGATGTTTTAGCCTTTTTCTTAAAATGAATGTATCTAGACACCTTTTAATGTGTAGGTTCGGAGCAAAATGAGTGAACCTACACAGTAAAAGACGTCTAGATGCATATGTTTCAGAAAAGAGCTAAAACATCTTATATTTTTAAATAGAGGGAGTAATTATTTGCAATATGTTGTTGCATCATTAGCAATTTGTTCTACAACAGTGCCATTTGTTTTTTATCTACTACTCCCTCTGTTTCAAAATACGGGTCTAGATACATTAGCTTCACAAAGCTAAGACATCTTATATTTTGAAACGGAGGGAGTAACAATGTTGGTTGTCATGCCAGGAAATGGATGCAACTTGTAATGTCACTGTGGATGATAATCACTGCACTTACTTTGATCAAGTGGACAAACTAAAGAACTATGGTGCTCACAATAAAGAGACTGTGTCAAGTCTGCTTTGGGCCTTCTTCCATTACTGGGCATACCAGCATGATTACATGCAAGACGTTATATCAATTCGTACTGGAAGGATCATCAGGTATGTCGCATACATACTAATTGATCCTTCCATTCCCACAGTTCCCGGTGTGCTGGACTTTTATTCTCTCCTGGTGCATCTCATGATGCCTAATTGTATCCATGAGCATTTATTTTGCGTCACATTTTCCCTCCACTGCAAAATGTGGATGTAGTATGTATTATTGTTGATTAGGAAAAGGCTTGGGCCAACAATTACTCAGTTAATATGTTATTTTCATGATACAAATCAAAATCAAGAGTGTATTTTCATACGAATCTGATGGCATCATTTATACATTTATACATATATATATATATAGGTAAAATAACTGGGGCACCATGGTGCCTAGACATCATACGCGGTACACGCATTTTTTTTGCCATACTAATAGAGGGAGTACTGTTTCTTCTCAAACCAATTAGTGAATCATGTCCTTAAAAAAATTAGTGAATCATGAAGAATTTAGCATTGAAGCAAAGCTTGCTGAACACAAAGTAGCTTGAAATATTGTTTTTCTTCATCCATGTGGCACTTCTTGCAGTAAGCACATGAAGGACTGGACAAGACGTGTTGGAAATGACAGGCATCTCATTTGCATTGAGGACCCTTTTGAGACCTCCCATGATCTTGGCCGTGTCGTTGACAAGTTCAGCATCAAGATCCTCCGAGAGGAATTTGAGCGAGCCGCTAATATATTGCAGTATGATGCGAACCCCAGTGTGACGCTCTTTGAGCCATACGTGCCCCCCTCTGTTGACAAGCCTTGACCAGGAAGGGGCTGCGAGCACTGCAGGAGTTATATCAAGAGCCCCTTTGTTTACAGGATTTTCTTATGGCCCGTCTCATTTGTCCATATCTGTACAATAGATGCTTAGTTGTGAAGTAACTAGATGCTGGAAAGCAGTATGTAAGCTGCTATTTAAGGGTGGGCGAGCTATTTTATATGTCATCAGGTTGAGTCTTGTTAATTAATTTACAAGTTTGCGTATAAGGCGAGATCAGCAAACTAGAAAATAGGTGTCGACCTGTCGTAGATTGGTCTAGATGCTTAGTGTTCAGATATATGCATGTTTAGACAAATCTGTGACACTATTTCTGAACAGAGGAAGTGCTAGCACTGTAGCGGTAAGAAAGTAGGAAGTTAGGAAAGTTTCTCTGAGCTGAACTGGAGCAACTAGAGATACAAGTGGGTGATCTTTAGGGTACCCTCTACCCTTTGGTTCAACAAAATGAAGTAGAATCATTTTAGAAAAGTTAGTTCACTTTTTAACTAAACAGGATTGTTTTGCGAATCAATAGCTCTCGTTCATTAATCAGTGGGCTTACAATCGTTTTGTTGACAAACAGCTAAGAAAGAAGGTAGTCTAAACTACTTTTAAAGGCAAGAACATGGCAGGAACATTAGATCTGGACCATCCATTCTTCACCATCTAACGGCTGGTTTCTCTCCAATGACGTCTCTTCAATGACATATAGCAAAACTAATAACCCACTCGCAAGTATGTCGCCCCGTAGAGTTGCCGGTTCCATGCACAAATCACGAATAGAAACTACCCTGCTAATCACGGTCCACCTACAATCCTTTGCTCCCTACGATGGCATCGGCGAGATCTCAACACATGCAGACGCCGCCGCCGCGATGCCATGGCCGTATTGCTTGGCCATGGACCAGGCCATCGGCAACACGATGCAATCGTGTTCGTCAGCCACGCATGGATCAAGCCCCGGCGTCCGCACCTGCACCACCATGTCGCCGTCTCCGTTGATCGCTAGCTGTGTACAGTTCAGGGGAGCCATCGAACACATGAACAATGATCATTCTGTCGTTCTAGACTGCCGATAAATCAAGTATGCCTGGCCTGATCTCTTTCTTCATGATGCCACAATGGACTATTTTCTGAAGCTGATTTCTCGCTGATTTGTTCCCTAGAGGCCGGCCTCGCATGCCAACAATCTTCAGAAGCAGAAGGAAATTAGGACCACTAGGTCGTGGATCTTGTCTGGTATGGCATCGATTTCTTCCTCTGTTTATGGTTTCCTTCCCTATTGCCACGTGAGTTTATTGATACCGAATCTGGGAATAAAACTTTAATGGATACTAGTAATTGTGCACGTGCAACCCACGTGTAATACTAGGGCAAATCTACGTAATCCATCTCTCACAGGCCCGACTTAAAGGGTTTGCATGCACACACAAATGTTACTGCACCTTTTTTTCTAACTAACGTTACCACACCAGTTTTATATGTCCTCTTGTAAAATAAGAAGCTAGTTATTTCCATCTATACTTGATCTCAATCATCAAGTCGTCTTCAAGAAAATGTACGTAGCATGTTGTGTTTTTTTTGGCTGGGGAGCATGTTGTGGTGATTCAGGAATTTGCATCCCAAAGTTGGAAATAATTTGATTATCCTTTTTTACATTTCTGTTCACATTGAAAACTCTATTAAGAAAATCTCTTAATGGAAGTTCTTCAATTCCTATAAAGGATTCACCTAAGAACAGATTGCACAAATAATAGTAGTGAACACCATTTAGGTCTGGAACAGAATGAGATAGCCATATAGCATCAGTAGTGAGCATTTAAATTTCCAAATTATAGCACAACAATCAGGTGACATCACCGATGAAATAACAACACGGGAATTTTGGTGTGACTTAGATTTGAGAACTCTGCTGATTCGCCTCATATTTGTTTTTAACAACAGTGCAAATTCTGAATGATTTTCCTGAAGCCCCCGGGCACATCATACATTGGCTTTATTGTGAAGTACTCTTGAGCTGCAAAAAATAACAACATAAGAGCTAAATTAAACATTGCAAGAAGCAGGCATCCCTCCAATGAGTTTCCCACAAATATAGAAGCAAAATCCGCAAAAGCCATGAGACCATGGATATTTGTTTTCCTGCCAACAATACATACAAGAGCATCAAGCACTGCAAAAAATACAGTCAAAGCAGGAAAATGTTAAGGATTCCGCAGATAAGCAACCTCAATACAGTGAAATATCTTGCTCTTATATGCTAAGGATCAGAACAAGCATAGTAACATTCCGATGATTGCTTGATCTCAATCATAAGTCATTTTCAGGAAGACACATAACACATAACTGACAACTTGAAGGCGCAAAAAAGTTACTGGAAGTAGCAGGTTGTTTGCTAAATAGAGTGCTTAGGAAAATTTGATGGAGCCATAGAAAATAAGAAACAATATTTGGTTTTATTTACATTGTAAATTCTACCAAATGAAACATGAGAACACGATTGTCACACTACATATCTGAAAAGGTCAATTATTTTAACAAATACACATAAGGACTACTCCATTATTTTAAGAAATACATGTAACAACAGAGTTGATAACAAAGACTGTATGCAAGGACTCCAGTAAATATATGTGCCTAAATGTTGAGCATCAACAAAAATACAGGGAAAACTTTGACAAGAATCTAGAAAGATATCAACTCCAACCTTGCTCCACCATGCTAAGGACTGAATTTGCAAATATTGAACAAACATAATAAAACCCTTCACATGCTAATTGCTTTTGGTTTTGAAATCATTTTGTCTGATGAGTTAATTTGACTTGCACCGAAGTAAAAGGAAAACACCAATGCAGGGCCATATTTCTGAGCTATGTGAATTAAACATACAGCTGCACTTGCTCGATTTTCGTTTCAGTTTCAGATCAATCTTTTACGGATATGTAAATCATTATATCCTCTGTATAGCTCGCGCTTTTAGCCATGGATTCTCTAAAAATCCTTGCGCAACCGGAGGAGTCTTTAGCTGTGCACAACTGCAAGCTGTGTAAGTTCAACAAACCAGTCAGATCCACGAATTAGAAAGCATTCATCATGGTACATGTAGAATTAGAAGTGCCTTTACAACAATTGTAATTTGACCAAATATATTTAAGAATAGTTGTTAAATCGCATGACAACATTCCAACTATGTGATAAAAAATCATAACTAATATTGTACTCATGTGTAGGCACTAAAAGTAGCATCACCCAGAAAGTGACATTTCTCCAATGTCAAGAAACTCAAATTAGCATCAACATCAAATTGAGATTTTCCTAAGCAGAGGTTACTGGTTCATCGAGACATTGACGGGTTTTTCAAGAAAATCAGATGTGCAGTTGCCGAAACAACGGTTGTTCATTCCACATACCAGCACACTTAGTCAGCGGCTCCAAATCTGCAAATTTGGCAGGCGATCATTCCTCAATAAAGAGACATGCATGATTTTTACATACCGACAAAGGTTGAGAGCCTAATGAAATGACATCACGAAGCATTACCTTTTTTTTCCATATTCAGGGATGAGAAGAAGTTGTCGCTTATCAAGCAAGCAAGAACGTGTAGAAAAGCCGAGATCTAGAGTGACCAGATCCCTCCCATGATCAACAGAAAATTCGTACAACACAAACACGTGAACACTAATATTCCACAAAAACATACTTCTCGTATGTAGCCCCGCAACACGATCTGTCATAATGAAGAAAAGAGGTTGGGAATTGGTGCTGCTGGTTCCTAGCTTGAAGGAAAGAGTTTGCATGCCAGCGTGCCTAACCACAGAAGAGTGATATGCAATCTGGTATTCTAATAAATGAACATGTCAGCAGACTATTTCTCAGGGGATGAAATACTCCACCGTGGCATCATGAATAAACAGATCAGGCCAGGCGTACTTGATATTTTCGTGTTGCAATAACTATTAAGATATTTTCGTGGGGTCCCAGCCGTGTTCCCCGTACAAAACGACATTCGAATTAATTGGCAGATTCGTTAAAATACGAAATTAACAACGATTTTATAGGAAGTTCAAACATGTTTACACAAAATTTTAAACAAATAAGAAAAAAGACTGAACTACTGGCGGCCATGGCCACCAGGTCGATGAAAGGGCTGATGGTACTCCTCTGGGCCGTCTAGCTGGACGCTGTAGTAAGAGGAGTAGGTCGATTCCGGCCCGAAGCCCAAGCCCGGAGCCTGTAGTGAGACTTAATTTAGTTGCGGCGGTGACATCGCTAGACACGGGTGGTTCTCGATGGAGATGTAGTCGAGCACCCATGTGAGCGTGCGCCCTGGGGCGCTCCACCACCGCCACCGACCATTGCGATTGTTGTTCTCCGGTGGTAGGCCGGCACTGTTGTAGGCGACGATACGGTCCGCCCGCTGCTGTTCGAAGATCGTCCACCCGTGGTGGTTGTCGGGATGCCACTTGGGGTCGTCCCTTTCCACCGGTGCGAGGACGGACCAGAAGTGCTCAAAGATGGTTGCGGATCGGGTCGCGCCGACCGGCACCGGAGGCACCGCAGACCGCCAGTGCTGAGCTCCCACCCCCTCGGCAACCGAAAGTCCGGAGGGACTGGTACTGGGCATCCAAGAGCGCTTGCGCCTCATGGACGAGTAGGCACCGCCGCCCAAAGTTGTTGATGGCGGACCCATCTTCTGGAAAATACTCCATCAGCGACGGGGATCCGGCTAGGGTTTTGATGGTAAGATTGCGGGCGGGAGAGGCTAGAGTTGTGTGAAGGGACGACACCGACAATGCCGTTTTAATAGCATAAGATGGGAGGGAAGGCGAGCGGTGGAGGCGCATTAACCCCGTCGCGTGTCCCATTGATGGGATGTGTCAATGCTTCCGACTAGGGCCTATCGCTGCAAAGGCTGCGGCAGAGCTCGGGCCATTAATCATGGCGCAGTAGGTGAGGAGGAAGATGGACCGACGAAGCCGCATCCGCTTGCAAAGCTAGCCCACGAGACCGAACCATTCACGCGCGTTCTCCCGACCCTCCTTCCTGCCAAAGCGCGCCCATCCTCCCCGCTAGCCCATCTCCGCCCCGCGGGTTGGGTTCGGCCTAGGGGCGCCGATAACTAGTTGGACGGCGCGGGCCGCAAAACCAAATTGGGGGGCCGACTGGACGTCAATTTTGGCGCCGGCACCCCCTAACCCTTTGAGGGGCCTTTAGGGCCCTCCGAGTGGAGATGCTCTTACCACTATACGTGATAGCCCCAGATCATCAAGCAAGCTTAACTCCATCTTGTATCGCTAGAGCCTCCATAATAAACACCTCCACAATAAGTACACTAGCAATTTACAATACCAAATAGCTTGGCCCCTGATCAATTGCCGGTTATAGTCACGTAGGATTAGGCCAGACGCTCTTTCTCCTATAGTGGGCAAAAAACTTGTATCCACATTTAGTTTTTTGAATACCATCTTTGAAAGTGTAAGATGGTTTACCTAGAGGGGGGGAGTGAATAGGTTTCTAACAAGTTCTTTATAATCTTTTGCAAGTTTTAGGCTTTGCGGAATATAAGTGTGCCTAAATGCAAACTAGGTGAGGCAACCTAGATGATGATACAAGATACGTCAAGCACGAAGGCTATCACAAAGTAAACAACACAAGTAAGAGAGGGGTTAAGGAATAACCCAAGCACGCGGAGACGAAGATGTATTCCCGTGTTCACCACCTTTGGGAAGGGGGCTACGTCACGTTGGAGAGGTGTGAGGTTCCACGAAGGATTCCCCAATGCCACGAAGGCTCACCTTCTTCTCCGAGCCTATCCCACGAAGGAATAGCTCACTTACTCGTGGTAGACTTTTAAGGTAGTCTCCAAACCCTCACAAACTTTCCACGGAGCAAATCACAAGCCGAATGCCTCCGGGCGACCCTAACCGCCTAGGGTTTCCCACAAACCCAAGAGTAACAAGCTAACTCGATGAACTCAAGGGGGAATGAAATTTGGCTTGGTGGAAGCGTCGATCGGGACCTCCTCTTGCTTTCTACCAAAGGGATTTGAGTTTGATTGGGTAGAATGGGAGATCCTCAAGAAATTGTGTTTCAACAATGGGGAGAGAGAGAGAGTGAGCTCCAAGAGAGAGATATGAACTGAATGCCTAACCTGCTCAAGCTAGAAGAAGAGGTATTTATACTTAGGGGAGAAATCTAGCCGTTTGTAGCATTTTCTGCGAAACTCGGTTTTAAGTTCGGTTGGACCGGATCCCACACCGGACCTCCCGGTGTACAGCCCGGTCAACCGGATTCCAAACCGGGATGCTCTCTGTGAGTGATCCCGGATAGACTCGGTATACGAAACCGAGAATCCCGGTTTGGGTTCGGTTGATCGGAACTAGTACCGGACCTCCCGGTGTACAACCCGGTCAACCGGAATCCGAACCGGGATGCTCACTGTGAGTGAGCCCGGATAGACTCGGTATATGAAACCGAGAATCCCGGTTTGGGTTCGGTTAACCAGGGCTGGTACCGGGACCGTCGTCTGGGAACCGGTTCAACCGGCCTGAGAACCGAGTTTGGCAGAGATGTTATCAAACTTAGATTTCTTTCTTCTCTCTCTTTGGTAATGGAACAAGTGGGTGTATAGGATGTGTATAAGGCTTGGAAAAACATCCCCAGCAAGCTCATCGAGATAACCCCTCTTAATAGTGCGGTGTTCCTATGTACTCACGAAACATATAAAAGGTAAAGCTCCGACACTTCTCTTCATTATCGAAATGGGGGGGTCTTCAATGATCTTCCAATATCCCGGCGGACTAATACCTGTTCAAGACACTGATAGGTAGCATTAGTCCGCACTAACTCCGGTGTCATTGTCAACCAAAAACAATATAGGGTAAATTACCCTTTCAATCTTGAGGTGGCTTCCACCATGACTTGATTGGTTTGTTACGTTCGTCATTTTCCCCTCAGCTTTCTCTCTCCTCCCTCTTTTCCTTGAGAGCTCCTTCGTCGTCTCCGACTCCTATCCTCCTCCTCTCCGGCGGCCTAGCCGTCCGGAGGCGACGGGGGAGAGGAGGCCGGCCTCCTCTGTACAACAGTAGTGCTAGGGATAGGTTTAGGTTTGGTCTTGGTCTAGGTTTTTCCTACGTGGCGACTGGCGTGATGCCGTCAGGGAGTTCATCACCGGAGCTTGCGGGCGACTTCTGACGGTGGGTGGTGGTGATGCTATTGGCTACGACGCTCCAGAGGATGGAGCCGAAGGCGTCCGGCGGCGCTACTCTTGCGTCCCCTTCAGTAAAGCCCTTGTGCGGCTCAGATCTGCAAGGTTCGGCAGGCCAGGTTTTGACGCGAAGCCATCGTGGTGGTGGTCACGTTGAAGAAGATGGTCTCTGGCCTAATCTCCGTTCCACGCTATAGGGAGCTCGTATTGCAGGCGTTCCTCGGAGTTCCTTAGTGGGGGACTCGCGACGTCCGGAGCCGTCTTGCCCCCGCTCTTCATGGCCGAAGGGCGGTCCTCCTGATCCACTCATTGATGGCTCTTCTTCCTCTAGGCGCAAGTCCACTACGGAGGATCTTCATCTACTCTGTTCGGGCACTTCTTAGAGTCGCTGCCCCAAGTGGTTCATCCCCGCCGGCGGCGAAGCTGGCACGGATGTCGAGTGGATCTCATTGGAGCGGAGGCAAAGGACCCGATTGCTTTTTCAAAATTTGTTCCAGGGTTCTATGTGCAAATGTTTAGGTCTTGTTTGGAAGTTTTATCTCTGTTTGGGCCTGTTTGCAAACTGTAAAGCCACCGCTGGAATATAATGCAGCTCTAGGACTTTCGGGTCCCTTCCCTGTTCAAAAAAAAAGAGGTGGCTTCCACCTCGGGCGAGCCCTCGGAGCGTGACCCACTAACACGCGACCTGCAATGGAGAAGTCCATAGCAGTATCAATCGTCCCAACAGATTCAGAAACCAATCTTACTCGTTTGTCATGATCTCTAGCATTCCTCTTTGATCAAACAACCCATCTTCAACATAATATGATAGCAACGTCGTGAGGTGACACCTTTGTATCTGTCTATAACAGCCTTGATTTCCTCCTAGAACAATCTCGCCCCCACGTGTATTCTTACATCGCATGTTTAAGAGCTCGTTTGGCTCCCATCATTTGGGGCTAGAATCAAAGAATTCATTTGTGATTCCAAGAATTAACCTGTTTAGCTGCCACGGAATTGGTTACGGAATTTATTTGTAAATTCCATGATTTTCATTTTATGCCTAACCTTAATTCATTTTGGTACCCTATCATTTCTGTGAAATTGCCAAATGAAATGATATCATCAATGTCATTTTATTTCATTTTTACCAAATGAAATGAAATGATGGGAGCCAAAAGAGCTCTAATAGTTTCCTCTTGTCCACATGATCGACATAACGAGATCTTCTCTATATGCCTCTCCTAGAGCACATATCGACATGGAAATAATTTCTTAATCACCATCCACTAGAAATTTCTGGCTTCCGGTGGACCTTTCCAAAGCTTTTTCCAGAAGGAGTTTTCAGACCCACAAGTCAGGATGTAAATGGCGCGCTTGTTGGCTGATGCGGGAACAACCCCTTCAGCAACACATTGGTTTTGCGGATTTTGTGGCAGCCACGTAATGTGATTGGCGGATTTGTGCGGTTAAACGGCGCCACAACCGCCCATAACATTATCGCCCGGCGCACGCCACTCCCCATTCGTGCTCGCGCCATCGCTTGCTGCCCCCGCTCTACTGTGATAGTTGCTGTTGAAGAGTCAATCAACACGCACATGACACCGCTAGCTCTGGCATACATCTAGAATCCGCTCTTATTTGTACTCGGAGATTTTTCTTAATCTCTAGGTATTGGTCGGTGGATATTGGCAATAAACGCCATCTTTTGTTGAAAACATACCCCTAAATTGGGGGAACTAATTTCAGAGATTTTCTTAATCTGTCGGTATTATTCGATGGACATTGACATTGGCAATAAGCGCCATCTCCTGTTGAAAAAATACTGCTAAAAAGATGATTTTTTTGTCAGAGGCAGAGCTCAAGGAAGATGTGAGAGCGTACGAATGATATTGACTAGAGAGCCCGCGAGAAGTACGGGAAGGATGCGGCATGAAGCCGTGGATGACATGCTGAGGCCGGGGAGGCAGAGGGGAGTGGAGCTGAGGCCCGTGGAGGAGAAGAAGTGATGCTAAGTATGGCCAACACGACCTCGTCGAGTCCGGCCGTCGTAGGGGACTAAACAAGAGCATGCGGCAATGCCGCTGACGCCAGATTTGGTGGGCACTCCCACATACGCCATTTAAGTTTAGCGGACTACCACCTACGCCATATAGACGTTTTTTGGCGGGCGGCGCATGCGGGTTTGCTGGGCGCCGCTGCCACTTACATCCTGACCCACTAGAAGACATAGTCATGCTAATAGTACCAAAATCTTGAAGAACAGCCATGCATCCATCCACCAGTCAGTGGATCCATTAATTCCTCAACCAAAGTTACCCCTGAATTTAGCACCCTGATAATAGGTTTGATGTTTGAATTAGAAATAATCCACGGATCTTCCTAAATTCTTGTCTCTACACCATCACCAACCTTTTAACTAGGCCTAGGTTTAGAGCCTCGCGTCCATACTGAATGGCTCTCAAGGTGTGAAGAATTTCATTTAGTTCTTCCCAACATAAAACTCCCATCATGAAAGTCAACACTAACACATAGAAAGTCCGGTTTACAAAATTAAATGTCACCCTTATTTTGCTAACATAGCTTTATTTAAGAGGGCGAAATCTTTGCAACCCATACCTCCACACACCTTTGGCATAGTACTTTTTGTCTCATCACCTCCCTACCAAAAGCATGCAATTACCGTAGTCACTACAAGAAAAGTTGCCATCCGCAATGGTTTGGTCCATTGACCACAATTTCGTTCTTTCCCGTGGTAGATAAAAACTTTATTTTTTTAGTTTTCGCGGTCCTCTTCTGCCACGTAACCATAAAAAACGTGACAAAAGGTCGATCAATGCGTGGTAGATGTCATATTTTTAGTTCCTTGCGCGATTTTGACTCTAATCGATGCCATCGTAGTTTTTTGAGGCTTCTGGAGCCGTCTTAGTGTCTGTAGATGACTTTTCCCGGTCGTGCCTTTTTGTTTTAAACTTTATAATGTTACTCGATGAATTAGCCATTTAGTCTTACTGTTGGCTCCCCGATCTCAGCCTTTCTATAAAAGAAACATGTGTAAGAAGGAATTTGTTTCCATCATGTCTTCCTATTTTGAACTTAATAACGTTGATTGATGCAACAACCATATAGTCTAACTGCTGGGTCCTTTTAAACAAACATGTCTATGTTAGACTTTTTCTTTGCGCTCGTGTCTTATTATTTTAAACTTGATAACATTGCTCGATGCAGCAGCCATTTATGACTTGGCTGCTGGGTCCTCGATAGCAGTCTCTCTGTACAATAAACACGTGCTTTATTGGATTTTGTAACACCCCGTCCACCGGGCCCCGGGGTGGTTACTCCTGGCAGCTTAATAGGATATCTATAATGGCCCCACAGACCAACACTAGTCTTTTCTGTGCACTTTGTCCTCACTCGTGCTCATCCGGTACCCACTTCCTGGTCGGTCACCCATCCTAGAGTTTCTCTAGGCCAAACACGCTTAACCTTATAGTTCTTTTTAGATGAGCTTACAGAAAAGAAGTTGCGACTTTTTCATATAGGTATCCTATCAATCCTATTAAGCCATGTGTCTGGATCTCACATACACCGACCCTTAGAAGATAGATGCCCTCATCGATCAAGCACAGGCCAGGAACATCCCCTCTTTGCACGCGTCTGTCGTCTAGTGCCGGCACATGTGCCATGCCGTGTCCACTCCGAGCCACACATGCCATGATCCACATGTACCGCCACTGACCCGCACACAACCGTTTAACCGCGAGGATCGGCTCTGATACCACTTTATAACAACCCGGGCATGGAGAGTCTGGGTGTTACAGATTTTTTCCGGCCGCTTTCGCCATTTCGACTTTGTCAACATATCTCGATGCATCCTTGTATATATGGTCTGCCTATTGAGTCCGATGCCAACCTCTCTGTACAAGTATATTGATAATTTGATACACGTGATTGCTGGTTACATAAATTCTATTTTCGAACCCACCCATTAAACTTGACCTTGTTAAGGTTGAGAGATTCTATTCGAAAAAGAAGAGGTTTATGATGCTGTAGGGGGTGGGTCCATGGTCTCTGCCTATCGGTATAGCAATATTGTTACATGAAAAAATAATACTCCGAATAGGACTCAAAACTAAGACCTCACCACACATGTGATTATGATGCTAACTACTTCATACATAGTTTGATACAAAGTTGCCTATACTAGCTGGGCTCGAAAATCTATAATTGTTAACTATAATCGGATCAACATTTTGTTGAGCCTAAAATACAATGTATTTCACTCCGAGATCCTGCAAAATGATAGAATAAATCATAGAACACATTTTAAATATTGTAGAATACTTCATACTTTATTCAAACTTTGGTTTGAATTTTTGAATCTTCCAAAATACCGAGCTCCATGTTGCTATGAAGTGGCTAAACTAGGATTTTCAAATTGGATATGTGATTTTTCAGCACAAGAACATAATAGTGTGAATGTTCACAATAAAAACTCAATAAAGGAAATAAAACAACAATTAACCGTAATATTTCCATGCTTTTCTAGGGAACCATGTTTTTTGATCCTAGGATTTCTGCGTGTTGGAAAGATGCCAAAAGCTCTAGGTGTCTAGCTGCATCCCTAAACGTTTGGGCTAAGTGAATGATCTATGTTCGCTGTAGAGGGGCCAAAAGGCTAGTCCGTTGGCATTTCTTGGACTGCATTCCCGCAAAAAATTTCTTGAGCTGTTATAAAAGGTTGCTGGTTTGTTGCCTAGGAGTATCAGAAGCAAAGTTCAAAGGTCTAGATGGTCGGCGGCATCCCAAGTGAAGTATATGGGCCAAGTGGAAAAGGTACTACCATTTTTATAGATTGGGAAGGTAGTACTTGGAATAACGCTTGGAAGCCAATTGTTATGTTTGCCTATTAGCACCCTATAACTATTTTTATGTCAATTTGCGAATAACTTGTGTAGAGATGGATTGAAAACAAATATCTACATCTATGCTACATTTTGACTTCACCAACAATAGAACAATGCGTGGTCATCACAATACAACCAACCGAAGCACATGATAATATAACTAGACATATGAACTACAGTTTTAGTTTAACATAATAATACCTCCACATTGGATGAAGAATCGGACCACGCACACATATATAAGATAGAGTACATCAAAGTGAGGGATATACTTATAGAACAACTCTATACAGAACAATTGTGCTCAGACCCGATTAGACACCAACTTAATACAATCGTGATTCATTTTTTCTACAGTGATGTGTCATGGGTGATAACCTGCACACTTGGTCACCTACTCGCGACAATCGTAGTCAAATAGGATCACTTTCAAGGATCTGGTGGCAACCTTCTTGACTACCAAGAAATGTCATTTCTTCAAGCCATGTGCTTTGACAATCTCTAGCTATCCCGCGTCCATGAAAATCTTGCCACCTTTTCTCCTTTAGTTTGACATCCTAGATGCAAACATCGATTGGGGATGGCAATCATTTTTAACCCGGATTGAAATAGCACCTTGTAGAAGCTGTCGGTCTTCTCCCCATGGGCGTACCTAGTCTGCTTCAGTGGCCTCTGCATTAGGCTGACAGTATAGCAGTTCTTTTGTGTTCTTACATGATGAGCTATCTCTAACCTTGAGTTTCTTGCTTAAACACCACAAGTGAAATGGCCTCGACCAGGGAATGTCTTGAGCTAGTTATCATAATTGCAAAATAATACCTAATCAAAAACATCTAAAAAATCAAGTGGATCATTGTTCTTATCAAACACACAATCTGAACATTAAGCTTTTGAATCTAGCGAGCAAGGATGATAGGTATGAACGATGTATCAGTTTCATCAAATTAATTGGCCAAAGTCAAGCCAATATGAAACCTAACTATGAGGATAGAACTCTATCTGGCATGATTGCCTTACATATTGGCAAGATTTTGCTAGCATCAAAGTACCCGTAGTTCATGATCCACTAGTACAGAGATCGACAAAGAAAACAACAAAAATCCATCACCGTTCTACAAGCCACCCAAGAAAAGCATGGCCAATGGCCTCACAGATCATCATTGGTCATGGATCGATTAATACTAAATTTGAGTTTATTGTTACTTTTCACAACAAATCTAGCCCCAAAACTTGCTTGCATTTGTAATCATACTCTATAAAAATGCCTTCAATACCATAGATGAGAACTACTCCTATTGTACACTAAACAATGGTAAGCAACCATGGGATTAGGTATTACATACCACCATTAGTTTCCTCTACTATACGAGAGGATTAGGTATGTATCGCCTCATTATAGGTGTTATCCTCTAAGCCATCATTGCAACGATAGAGGATGAAGACGAATCCCTGTAGTCAGAGCAATGGTGGTCGCCGATGATGGGGAGATGAAAGAGGACGAGAGATGTGAAGACAAGGGGAGTGTGAGATGTGAAGATGAGGCGAGTGTGAGAATGATAGATCAGTGGTTGTGACAAGGGGATAAATATAGTCAATGGTGTATTCTACCATTTTGAAATATATCACACTGAAAACAAGAAATCGGACAAATTTTTGTTGTTCAAAACTCTACAATTGTTTGCTACACTTAGATCAATAGTTTTGTCAATGTAGACTATAATAAAGGTATTTTTCTTTGAAATTTTGCAAGCCGGTAGAATAAATCATTGGCATCTTTGTTTTTTAGTTCTTTCTGAAACTTTGAAATCAGATTTAAGAATTTTGAAAACCGAACTCCATGTATCAACGTACACCACACATCATCAGACCACACACTAAAACTAGCATAGCATCACATAGTCAATTAAACTAACATACAATCTGCCTAACATATAACTCATGGTATATCCTGTAGCTTAATACAAAAGTCATGTTCTTCAAAATCACGATCATGAGTGGGCTCTACCCCTAATCCAAAAGATACCAAGGGTTTGTGACTTTCTGAACCCCCTGCTCGCAGAAGTACAAAAACTCATGCATGCAACTAAGAAGAGTGATCAACACAAAATATCACTCTCTAGGTAGAGGTTTTATGGACGTAGATATCTACCTTAAACATGGAATCATCTATTATCTTCAAGACCATGACATCATTAGTTTGTGGTTTGTGGCCTTCTGCAAAATCAAACCAACCTTTGTTGAAGACCAACTTACCACTGTCCTCCTTGCGCTTGATGTTCAAAGACCAGGCACACTTAGGACATGTCGTGAGCATGATAGGCCTAGGAATCAATCCCTTCATCCGCTTCTTGAACTCACTGGGGATGACTATCATGTACATGTTATGTTTATTGAGTTGCACATAGAATTGTTGGATAATTAGGCACAATTTCCGTGATTAATTCCAGAATATTAAACATGACAATACCAGCTACTCGTACATGTAACTCGAACATACTAGATGTACTAAACAACAAGATGAACGGAAACAGGCAACAGCTAAACATGTACTCACAGAACATGATTAATAACCAGACAGTAGCACGTCGCACGTACCGTTCGATTGCAGTAATCGCAAGAGTAGCCTTGGGGAAGATTGGTCGAAGCAGACGGCGGCGAAGACGACGATAGGCAACACCGTCCGACTTGGATGGAAGACGAGCCGTGATGCAGAATTTGAGCAGTCGCGCAGGGCGCTTCCCAAAAACCTTATTCGCCCTCTCCCGTACAGGATCGCAAAGGCGAGTGGTTCCGGAGACATGCTCTCCCGTCCGCCGGTGCACGCCGGCAAGCGGGATGGAGTAGACTACGGTGGTGGCGCAAGCAGAAAGGTTGGCAAACCGTAGATTGGTTTTTGGTGTGTTCGTGGTGGAAGCCGCACTGGAGTTTATATAGAGCGGCTCGGGAGTCCCGCACGTTGCGCACGTTCGGGTCGGTTACAGATAGCCCACGATCCGGAAGCGACCTGAATAGGCTAAAGCTCGGCTCGGCGAGATTCCCACAACCCGCGACGCGCGCGTCGTGTCGTGACGAGACGAGACGAAACGAGCGAGCGTGCGTGCGAGCGGCGGCGTCGTCAGAGGAGGAGCGCGCATGTAGTTCTCCTCTTCTCACTCACTTTACTAAGTAGTGAACCACTCCACCTTATAGGGTGGTGTAACTCTCCTCCAACTTTCCATGTGGGACTAAAATTTAGCTCCCACTCCACTCTTATGTGAGTTGCCACCAAATTGGGCCAAATCACACATGGGCTTTGAGATTTAGAAAAAATCTGAAATCTATATGGGCTTATTTATTTAGCCCATTATTTCTAACAATCCCCCACCAGATCTCAAATGCCCATTTGAAGATTTGCCGATTCTCGCTACTTGTTTATATACCAGTGTTTCAGCAGAGACTGTTAAGTTGAATTTCCGCCTAGAACCTTGAGCTACGTCTATCAGCAACTTGAACAATGGACGAACCTTGAATTGCAAGTTTGATGCTTTTAGATTTCACACAAAGTCATAACTAGTACCTGGCTGCCAGTAGCCTACCCCGCGGGTGTAGCATATGCGTCATACTACTTGGTCTCTTCATGAGTTTACTAGAGATCACCCAAATCTCATAGATTGCAACGTTTAACAATCGGAACTCGTATAGGTGTGTTCTTTTAAGAATGCTCTGTAGGACAACATCTTTGCTAATCATAGGCAACAGAAACACATTAAGGCATGTTGCCAACCTACCTTACAGCTTTTGAGAGTTGTACATCTTCACATAGAGAGGGTTGTCTAATACTCTCCTCCGTCACACCACTAGCTTGTTTTTCTCAGGTCCTAATTCATGGGATCTCCGATCAAAAAGGTTGGGTTACCACTACTGTGTAACATCCATGGGTCTCAAACCCATCTCTCTCGATGCACTTTCTATCACGTTTCGTGATAGTCCCTTTGTAAAGGGATCTGCCAGGTTTTTGTCAGTTTGAATATACGTAACAGTAATTACTCCAGAGTTTCTCAATTTCTTGACAGACTTCAAACGTCTCTTGACGTGTCATGATGACTTCGCGTTATCCTTAGAATTGTTCACTTTGACAATAACAGTTTGATTATCATAATTCAAGAGGATGGCCGGTATAGGTTTCTCAACCACCGGCAAGTCCATCAAGAGTTCACGCAGCCATTCTGACTCTACAGTGGCTGTGTCTAAAGCAGCAAGTTCTGCTTCCATAGTCGACCTTGTCAATATGGTTTGTTTGTAAGATCTCCATGATATCGCGCCACCTCCAAAGGTAAATACATACCCGCTAGTGGCGTAGAGTTCATCTACATCCGAGATCCAGTTCGCATCACTATATCCTTCGAGCACTGCTGGATGCCCCGAATAGTGTATCCCATAACTCATTGTACCACATAGATAGCGCATGACCCTTTTAAGTGCACACCAATGTTCAGTACCTGGGTTAGACATGAACCTACTCAACTTGCTCACAGCAAAAGAGATGTCGGGTCTTGTCGCGCTAGCTAAGTACATGAGTGAGCCAACAATTTGAGAGTATCTCAATTGTTCTTTCGGCTCTTTCTTGTTTTTCCGTAATGTCACACTGGGATCATAAGGTGTTGGGGAAGACTTGCCATCAACGAAACCAAAACGGCTCAAGATCTTCTCAACATAGTGTGATTGCATCAAAGTAATCCCACTCTCGTGCTTAATCAGCTTGATATTCAGAATAACATCAGCTTCTCCCAGATCTTTCATATCAAATCTCTTTGACAGAAAGGACTTAACTTCATTTATCACATTCATGTTTGTACCAAAGATAATGATATCATCCACGTACAAACATAATATAACACCTTCACCCCCACCATGGCGATAGTAGACACACTTGTCAGCCTCATTAACGACAAAGCCAACAGAAGTTAATGTTCTGTCAAACTTCTCATGCCATTGCTTAGGTGCTTGCTTCATGCCATATAAAGATTTTAACAACTTGCACACCTTTCTCTCTTCACCTTTTACCACAAACCCATCAGGCTGATCCATATAGATCTCCTCTTCCAACTCTCCATTGAGGAAAGCTGTCTTAACGTCCATTTGATAAACGATAAAACCATAAGAGGCAGCCAGGGATAGTAGTACTCGAATGGTGGTCAGTCTAGCAACAGGTGAATAAGTGTCAAAGTAATCTTCACCTTCTCTCTAGGTGTAGCCTTTTGCTACAAGCCGAGCCTTGTACTTTTCAATAGTACCATCAGGCCTTAGCTTCTTGTTGAACACCCACTTGCAACCCACAGGCTTACAACCATGGGGTCGTTCTGATAGTTCCCAAGTTCCATTAGAAAGAATCGAGTCCATCTCATTATGAACAGCTTCTTTCCAATCATCTGCATCAGGAGATGCATATGCCTCTGCAATGGAAGTGGGAGTATCATCCACAAGGTACACAATGAAATCATCTCCAAAGGATTTTGCAACCCTCTGTCTCTTACTCCGTATAGGAGCTTCATTGTCATCCTTCTCTAGGACTTCTTCCTCACGTGGTTGCTCAAAATCCTCACTAGATGCACTAGTTTCAGGAAGTATTTCAGAAGAAATTCTAGCAGTGCTATGCATATCTTTCATAGGAAACATATTCTCAAAGAATGTTGCATCACGAGATTCCATTATAGTATCAACATGCATATCAGGAACCTCAGATTTAACTACTAACAATCTATAGCCTACACTCCGCGGAGCATATCCTAGAAAGATGCAATCCACTGTCTATGGTCCAAGTTTGCGTTTCTTAGGAATCAGTATGTTGACCTTAGCCAAACACCCCCAAGTGTGCAAGTAAGAAAGTGATGGTTTTCTCCCAGCCCACTCCTCATAAGGGGTTTTATCTTTATTCTTGTTAGGAACTCTATTTAGGACATGACACACTGTCAACAAGGCCTCCCCCCACCATGCCTTAGATAAACCAGCGGTGGCTAACATGGAATTCACCAAGTCAGTCAGCGTGCGGTTTTTCCTCTCGGCAATCCCGTTTGATTGAGGCGAGTAGGGAGGTGTCCTTTCATGAATAATGCCATGTTCCTCACAGAATTCATCGAAGATTTTGGGAAAATATTCACCACCACGATCCGACCTAAGACGTTTGATCTTTCTCTCTAGTTGATTTTCAACTTCGGCTTTATAAATTTTAAAGTAGTCTAAAGCTTCATCTTTTGTGCGCAACAAATAAACATAGCAGTATCTAGTCGCATCATCAATCAAAGTCTTGAAATATCTCTTTTCACCCTTTGTTAACACACCATTCATCTCACAAAGATCAGAATATATGAGCTCTAGAGGTGCCAAGTTTCTCTCCTCGGCTGCCTTGTGAGGCTTTCGAGGTTGCTTTGATTGCACACAACTATGGCACTTGGAACCTTTGGCAATAGTGAAATTCGGAATTAAACTAATATTGGACAACTTGGACATCAAACCAAAATTGATGTGACATAAACGAGAATGCCAAACACTGGTATCATCATTAACACCACCACAAATATGGTTTATGGACTTATTACAAAAATCTGAAAGTGAAAAGCGGAACAACCCTCCGCACTCATATCCTTTACCAATAAATTGTCCATGTCTTGATACAATGGCTTTATTAGACTCAAAAACAACCTTAAACCCATCTCTGCATAGAAGGGAGCCGCTAACGAGATTCTTGTTCATGGAAGGAACATGTTGCATGTTCTTCAGCTGCACGATCTTTCCCAAAGTGAACTTCAGATCCACCGTGCCAACACCATGAACAGGAGCATGTGACCCATTCCCCATTAGGACGGATGAATCCCGAGCGACCTGATAAGAAGTGAACATAGAGATGTCAGCACACACATGAATATTAACACCTGTATCAATCCACCAACATGGTGATTGAAAAACTGAAAGAACAGTAAATAGATTACCATACCCATCAGCATTGCTAGCAGTCACGACGTTGACAGTCCTCCCCTTTTTCCCTCTACGATCTGCATGTTCTGGGCAGTCCTTGGAAAAGTGCCCGAGCTCTCCACAGGTAAAGCAACCTAGCTCGGTCTTGTTCGGCTTCTTCTTCTTGAAGGTTGTAGTCTTTTCAGGCTTGTTGAAGGAGGGCTTATAGTTCCCTTTGTTCTTGCCGAAGGTCCTCTTCTGCACCATGTTGGTGCTAGACTGACCCCCGCCTCCTTTCTCAGCAGTGTCCTTAGCCCGAGCCTTCTCCTTAACATCAAGAGACGCTATCAGGTTTTCAACCGATATCTCTTGTCTCTTATGCTTAAGATTTGTGGCGAAATTCCTCCATGAAGAAGGCAACTTTGCAATGATGCACCCAGCCACAAACTTGTCGGGTAAGTTACACTTAAGGATTTCAAGCTCCTTGGCAAAGCACTGTATCTCATGAGCTTGTTCGACTACAGAATGATTGTTAACCATCCTGTAATCATGAAAGTTCTCCATGATGTACAGTTCACTGCCAGCATCTGTTACACCGAACTTAGCGTTCAGTGCCTCCCAGAGCTCTTTGCCATCTTTGAAGTGCATGTACACATCAAACAACTTGTTGTCAAGAACACTCAGAATGCATCCCACAAAGGCAAGATTGGTTTCCTTGAACTTGTTCCGATCTTGTTCAGATATAGTTCCTTCAGGTAAACCCTCACTAGCCTCGAATAATTTCAGATTTTGCAGCCACATAGTGGTCTTATACTGCCACCTCTTAAAATGAACACCGGTAAACTTTTCCGGCTTCATCGCATCGGCCAAGTGTCCCATGTTTATCTCGGAAAATTGCTTATAATAAGGTTTTTGGATTGTTGGATAATTAGGCACAATTTCCGTGATTAATTCTAGAATATTAAACATGACAATACCAGCTACTCGCACATGTAACTCGAACATACTAGATGTACTAAACAACAAGATGAACGGAAACAGGCAGCAGCTAAACATGTACTCGCAGAACATGATTAATAACCAGACAATAGCACGTCGCACGTACCATTCGATTGCAGTAATCGCAGCAGTAGCCTTGGGGAAAATTGGTCGAAGCAGACGGCGGCGAAGACGACGATAGGCAACACCGCTCGACTTGGATGGAAGACGAGCCGTGATGCAGAATTTGAGCAGTCGTGCAGGGCGCTTCCCAAAAACATTATTCGCCCTCTCCCGTATAGGATCGCAAAGGCGAGTGGTTCCGGAGACCTGCTCTCCCGTCCGCCGGTGCACGCCAGCAAGCGGGATGAAATAGACTATGGTGGCGGCGCAAGCAGAGAGGTTGGCAAACCCTAGATTTGTTTTCAGTGTGTTCGTGGTGGAAGCCGCACTGGAGTTTATATAGAGCGGCTCGGGAGTCCCGCATAGGGCACGTCGTGGACCAAGCCCACGTTGCGCATGTTCGGGTCGGTTATAGATAGCCCACAATCCGGAAGCGACCCAAATAGGCTAACTGTTGACCGCACAAGTTTTCCCAAGCAGCAAAAATAAAGCTCGGTTCGGCGAGATTCCCGCAACCCGGACCCCGCAGCGCGCGCGCGTCGTGATGGGCGGGCGGGCGTGCGTGCGAGCGGCGTCGTCGTCGTCGGAGGAGCGTGCGTGTAGTTCTTCTCTTCTCACTCACTTTACTAAGTGGTGAACCACTCCACCTTATAAGGTGGTGTAACTCTCCTCCAACTTTCCATGTGGGACTAAACTTTAGCTCCCACTCCACTCATATGTGAGCTGCCACCAAATTGGGCCAAATCACACATGGGCTTTGAGATTTAGGGTAAATCTGAAATCTATATGGGCTTATTTATTTAGCCTATTATTTCTAACAAGAATAACGAGTGTCGATGGGAATTTTTTGGCCAAACCTTTTAGGGAGGCCTCGCCCTCACACTTTCATTATACGAGTCGTTTCCTTATGACACCTGTCAGACATGATTGGCATTTTTGCCAGTGTGTTCCTATTAATTTTGAACTCAAAATATGGGGTAGAGGACATCCCCAATCGTCAGTAAGATGCAGTTTCTCATCGACGTTGGAGAGATCTTGGTCCAATATAAAGTTAAGCACAATATATAGGGATTAACAACATACAAATCACAATGTAGCATAAGTTCATACTTCAGAGTTATTGGTGTGTTTTCTAGCTCCATATTTATTTGTGCATTACACTTGTACGCTTGTAAAGAATTACCAATTTATAAACACTGAACTTCTCTCTGCGCGTCACGGGGCGTGACTAGCATGAAATTTGTTTAATGAAAAAATTCTTTGATGTCCAAACTTTCTAAGGACACGTATGGTTGTAGCGCGTCGTCATGAAGCATCGTTGAAAGCGTTCTAACAGTATGAAACTCTCTCGGAAGTAGAATAGCAAGAACCAAAATATTAAGATGGTAAAGGGGAAAATATTAAAAATATTTACAATTAAAAGCAGTGTGTTGGACTTTCCCTTAGGACTCAAAGACCCTTAGGACTCACAGATCCTAATAGACTGACAATAGAAAACTGACTTGAGAAGCAGTGTCACATTCCAATTTTTAGAATTGGTACTGCATATCGCTCGTGCATTGCATCATGCACATCATGACAAATTTCGGTTGAAAAGGCCTTTTCTGAAAAAACCACACTAGTTCATGACCACATTTTAGGCCAAGTGCAAGGATTTTAGTCCATTGCTTTTGGTGGTGTCTAATACACCCAATGTATATCTAGGAACATGGGAAACATGATTGTAAACCTGTAGGTTTTGTTTCACTCAATTAGGAGCTCTAAATCTGAAGTTATGCTAAAAATCAGAAAGTTTAGGAAAATTCAGAATAGTTTCAGATATAAATTCAGTTAACAAAATTCATAAAAGGAATAAAAGAAGAGGAAAAAAGAGAATCGCAGAGCCCACTGTGGCCGGGCGAGCCAGCCAGCCCACGACGGCCCACTCGGGGTCCGCCGGCATCAGCGCGCTAGCTGCCGCCCACCTTCCTAGCGCGCAGGCCAGCCCAAAGTGCAGCCCAGCAACCCTGCATGTTCCCCCTCTTCCCCTTCCCCTTTTCTTTTTCTTTTTTGTTTTTTATCTGACAGGTGGCCCCCACCTATCAAAGCTTGCTCTGCCTCACCTGTTCGTGATCGACAGGGACTCGAACAAACTACCGTGAAAATCGCCAAATCTCCATCGAATTCGGTCGCCGCTCGCCCCAATCCTCCTTCCCTATAAGAATCCACACCCTCCTCTCTAGAACCCTCTAAATACCATAGTGTATCACGCCGCCTGGACACGGAAATGCTCGCCAGAGTTTCGGAGCCGTCACCGCCATTGTCATCAGTACGAGCTCAAGATCGACCTCCCGCGCCCCTTCTTCTTGCAAAAATGTCTGCAACTTTGTGCCGCCACCTTTTGACCTTTTCCCCTCACCGTAGGTGCTCCACAGTGCCCCACGAGCTCGCTGGAGGATCGCCGGAGTCGCACCGCTCCAACCAGCTGTAGCTGACGACCGAGGACACGACCCACCACGCCGAGGACACCGGGGACCCGCACACCTCCCGCCTCCCTTTGACCACTCTGCCGTGCCGAAGGACCACCAAAGTGCCGCCTGTTGCCGTCGCTGAACGGCCCCGCCGCCGGACGCCGTCAGACTAGGTGAGGAGGGGGTTTGGATCCAAGGCGGATGACCTGGATCTTCGGATCCAAGGCGGACAACCTAGATCATCCGTTGACCCGCGCGGTGGACCACAGACTGGTCAAGCCCAGTCAGCACCACATCAGCTTGACCCTGCCAGTCAGCGAGAATATTCCCCCGCAGATTTTTCAGAAATTAATTAAAAGGCAAAACAGGATTATATCTTTAAAAATTCGTAGAAAAATATTTACTAGTCCAAAATTTATAAATAATATACCGTTGGAATCATAAAATTGTTTATAATTTGATTCTGAAATAATATTGCAAGTCTACAGTATGTATCTTTTTGGGTTTAGTAAAAGGCATATTGTAGTATAAAAATTCTATAAAAAGATCTATATATCCTTTTTGCGTGATTCTTGTTCCCCCTGGATCTGAATCACATTGTCTGTCCAGCAGTACTTTTTTCCAGGTTAAACATCACTGTTTACAACATAAGTTTAATATTTTTCTTAAAAGTCTATTAATTAGATCAACAATTCACATTAAATGGTTTTGTTGCATTAAAGGTTTTTCAAGTAAGTCATCAGCACAATGACCAAAGAACATAAATTACTACTGAAACCTTGATTAAATTGTCATGCATGCATTTGGACAATTGTTTATGATTGTGTACTATTGTTTATGTGTTGCAATTGTATCGCGTAGATTGTGACGAGTGTAATGCTTTTTTCTATGAAGATTATAGTCTCGACACCTACCGCCAAGGCAAGTAGATGCTAATTTGTTCATGACCTGTCCTACTATTTCCGCTTATGCATGTGTACTTTATTTATGTGGATATATGTATAGGAATTACTATGCTATGCTATATCGTATATACTATGGTAGGAATCCCTTGTAGTTGAGCCCCGTATAGTAGATGTGCTTAGACATGCTGTAAAAACGGGGAAGGGATCACATTATGGTGAAGTATATGTTTTGTTCAAACTAAAATAACATAATTCAATGAACTACCTGGGAGGAGTGGTCGGTTCGTCATCAGAGTGTGGATAATGGTGGGGAATTCCGTGCAGGGTACTAAGAAGGATTAGTTTTCTTTATTATAGTAGCTTACATCTGCAACCATGTGCCAGTAAGAAATGAGTGTCTAGTTGAACTTAGTAGGTCGTGGTGACCTGAACCCAGCGTAGTCAGAGATGTAGTGAATGATTAGGATGGACCGGTGCACAGGGGGTTTAGGAAACTACTTCCTGAACGGTCTCTTCTTGAACTTCTCCCTATCATCACACAGAATGAGTGTGATACAAGCGGGTTGGCTAAGTCACATGGGTAAAGTGTACTAACCCCTGTAAGGTGTAAAACTAAGTGCTTAGCCATATCCCCGGTTATAGATGATTGAGTTGCTAGATATCGAGAATATGACATATTCTCACTCATCCTTATTTCTCGATTACTAAAATTGATGGGTGAACTTAATGGGTTGTTGTGAATCAAATTGGTTTATAAAATTAGGACAAAGGTATTTAAAAATGCAAGGTAGCCAAATCTCCACTAGCCAAATAAGCATGTAGAAGCTAGGTGCACTATCTCCTTATCTAGCCCTACTTGCCATACATTCCAAGTATTGAACCTTCGGGGCTGCTACATTTTATGTTGTAGGATATTTCAATTCCAAGTGATTGACTAGGTCACGGTACTCCACTCAACACTTGTTCGCTTGTGGGCAATTTGAAGATTGGAGGAGTTATTTATTTATATTTGATACTTGAATATTTCTGAGCTAGCCTTCGAGCTAAGCAAATATTGTAATAATTGAATACTCTAGATATTTTGTTATTTATGATGCACGGATTATTACTTTGTTATTCATCTATGTTCTACGTAAGCCAATAAACCGATCTAGGAATTAGCATGTTGCATATGAGCTACAGTCTTTTCAATACTATGGTGTTACAGATGGTATCACAGCCGTGTGTTGACTGTAGGATCGTGACCTAGGATTGCAATAGGAAGCCATAGATTTATTTAAGTCTATTTTAATTCTGTCTTTATTCTTATGCCCTTCATTCTAGTAAATTATTATCATTGTTATTCTCACACTTTCCTCTTTACAATTGATAGATGGGAGATGTCACCAGGGTTGAGTATGCCGGGATCCACTTACCAAGGCTCGTTGCAAGGTAGTTGGGAGAGCTTTGTCAATCGCTGAGCCTGCTGATGCCGATGTTGAAAGGAAGGAGGATGAATGCCTATGTGTCTAGAGATTACATATGGGAGATAACCACCATTGTTCTTGGAGATCCCACCATGCTAGGCACTGAGAACGTGAGATACACCAAGTGGCATGTTACCTAAGAGCATGGAGTGGACACATCTATGCATGATGCATTGTCATGCCTATGCCATCTTCACCAACACCGGCTACCACCAAATTCCCCTTTCCATGTATTTGGGAAGCGAAATGAGGATGGGAACGTAATGGTTACTCCAGGCAACCGGAACAATATGCCACCCTTGGATAGGCATGTGGAGGACCTGGAGATTCAAACTTGGGAGAAGGGAGAAAAGGCGATGCAACTGAAGGAAGAAGTTGACTTTGTCAAGGTCACTGTGGTAGTGCAGGAGTAGGAGATGGAAACTCTACACACCGCTATGAACACCATGGAACAAGCTCTTATTGGCAGGGATCAAACCATAGAGGATCTGAGTGAGAACATACAGGAAAGGGATGAGACCATTGAGAAGCTAAATGGAGTTGTGGTGGAAAGGGAGCAAGCAATTGCTGCAAGGGATCAGATAATTGCTGGAAGAGATCAAACAACTGTGGACATGGCTTCCCAAATTGCTGCTCTTCAAGGATAGCTGAATCCTCCACCCAATGATGACAACAATGATGGCAATGATGATGATGATGACGGTGTTGATGATGGAGGAAACGATGACAGCGATGGTGATGATGGAGACAATGATGATGGTGGAGGCGAGGTAGTGGCCATTGCTGAAGAAAGCAAGGAGGAAGACCCCGAAGAGGTGGACTCCGAGAACTTGAGCGATGAGGATTTATGAGAAGTGTACATGCCACCACCATGGATCTCCCGTGGACTGAAGCGCTAGGGCATGGATTCAAGGACCTATTGCAACCTATTTATCAAGTAGTTAGAAGTTGCCCTCTAAGTAGTCTTTGTCAGGAATTCGTCAGTTTTATGTCATCGATCAATGTAAATCTTTGGTACTGTTACTTTAATGTGTTTAGGATGCACTATTATGTACTCTAAAGTTCCAGGAATTTTTGTGAGTTTTCATAAATTATATTTGGCAAAGTTTTGGTTGAAATTCATGATATTGCTGCTGTAGTTTTCTGCCTGGTCTGTTGTACTATGAATTTTTTCATATTTTAATGGTAACTAGGAAAAATCTGAAACATTGGGATCTAGTGCGTAATTACCTATACTACATGCACAAAAATCAAAAAGTTTTTATGACGAGCTTAAGTCAGGCAAATAAATTCATGAACACATAAGAACTATTCTGGTAGAATTCTGCTTATTGCTTAATTGTTGCTTTATTGTATCTTAATGTTGTTGCCAATGTTTTAAAACTATCTTGTAGTTATATACTGCTAAGATAAAATCCTGGAACAATGCTTGATTATGTGTTTGCTTATGTGATGGTTGTTTGTCATTGTTTGTGTATATATTGTTGTTGCATGAGCATTACGCATGGGTAGGAAATTATTTCCTTAGATGCTTTTTTTTCTAAACTTACCTGTGCTGAACCGCAGATCCCTCCCCTTCAAGTCCCTGATGAGATCGCCCAGCTCGTTGCCGCCCAGACCTAGTTGGCCCAGGTGATAACACAATTCATAGCAAGTCAGAACAACAATAACAACAACAACGGGAACAATCAGCCCCATGGAGATGCTCTCATAAGGTTCCTGAGGCTGAGGCCAGCAAAAAATTCCTCCACACCTGAGCCCATGATTGCTCTCGACTGGCTACGTTCTGCGAACAAGGACTTGGTGACTGTCAGATGCACTGATGCTGAAAAAATGAGGTTTGCTGCTCACATACTGGAGGGACCGACTGCTTCTTGGTGGGACATGTTCTAGATCACCCACCCACTAGACACTATTACTTGGGCCATGTTAGAGGAGGGGTTTAAGACCAACCATGTCTCTTCAGGGTCCTGAGCCTGAAGAGGAAGGAGTTCCACAACCTGCGCAAAACCAACCGCACTGTGGCTGACTACATAGAAGAATTCAACAATTTGTCCCGCTATGACACTAAAGATGTGGACACTAATGCTAAGAGGAGAGAGAGGTTCCTGGATGGTCTCAGTGATGAGATTTCACTTCAGCTGTCTGTGGTCTATTGCCCAAAATTTCAGGAACTCATGGACAAGGCTAGAATTTTGGAAGAGAAACAACAACAGGTGGAAAAACGCAAAAGGAAGCATAATAATCACTCATCAGGATTGCACCACCGTGCTCGCACCTCCTATGATGGACACTATGGATACTCTAGGCCTGGAGGGGATGACCGCGGCCGCCGTGGAGGTAGTGTTCATCGCAACCATGGAGGTAATGGACATCGCCATGATGGTCAGAGAGGCAACAATCACCACTACGGATGTGACCACCACCATAAAGATCACAAAAGCTACAACAGAAACTCTTAGAGGAAAAATGGATACAACTATGTGAGCAAGAAGGACCTCAGGAATGTGGATTGTTACAAGTGCAAGAAGCTGGGACACTATGCGAGTTCCTGCTCGGAGAAGATCACAGGGGTAGGACCCAAGCTTGGCCCCAACCAAAAGGCGAACGTGAACCATGTGGATGTGGGGAGGAAGTTCTTGATGAACCGGACCTTGTGATTGGTAAGTTCCCAATCGATTCCCATATTGCACTGATTCTATTTGATACTGGTGCATCACATTCATTCATATCAAGGGCATTTGTGGATAGACATAAGTTACCCACTGAGTCACTTAAAGGGACCATTAGAGTGAGCTCACTTGGAGGAGAAATGTTAGCTAGCATGGGATGTCGTGATCTAACCCTAGGAATGGGACCACACAACTTCCCAACAAACTTGGTTGTTTTGGAGTCACAAGGATTAGATGTAATACTAGGCATGGATTGGTTGTCCGATCATGATGGCCAGATAGATTGTGGAGAACATTCCATTTTGCTCAGAACTCCACATGGCATAAAGATTAAGTTCAAGTCGGCAGCATGTATTAGGGGTGCTAAGGTGAACTCTCTTAAGGGGGTTAGCATGGACACCGTACCCATAGTGAGAGAGTACCCCGATGTGTTTCTGAACTACCAGGAATGCCACCGGATTGTGATGTGGAGTTTCTCATTGACTTAATGCCGGGAACTAGACCAATAGCCAAGAGGCCGTACAAGATGGATGTCGAGGAACTGAAGGAGTTTAAACTTAAGGAGCAGTTGGACAAGGGATTTATTCAGCCGAGTTGTTCATCTTGGGGTGCACCTGTTCTGTTTGTCGAGAAGAAGGATAGTAGTAAGAGATTGGTGCTTGACTATCGCTCGCTTAATGAAGTTACCATCAAGAATAAATATCCTCTACCGAATATAAATGATTTGTTTGATCAGTTGAAGGGAGCGAATGAGTTTTCCAAGATTGATCCAAGATCAGGGTATTTCCAATTGAAGATCCGTGAGGAAGACATACCGAAGACCGCCTTCACTAGTAGGTATGGTTTGTACGAGTATATTTTATGACCACGATGAACAAGGTATTCATGGAGTATGTCATCAGATTGATGACAAGTACGCCATGAGGGGGTCCTCGAGGCGTGCGGAAGAGAGGGGTGTGAGACGTATGGTGTTCCGTGATGGTGAGCACACAAGTTTACCCAGGTTTGAATCCGCCAGCTTTGGACAGATCCTATTCCTGCTAGTAATCCAGTAATACGGCAGAGCTGGAGTATGAGTTACAAGGGTTCGCCTGTGTGGGTTGAGATTGTTGACTATTGAGGTGTGCCCTAAAGGCTCTCCCTAGGACGACTTATATAGATATCTGGCCTAGGGTTTACAGGAGAGACCTATCCGGCTACGACTAAGAGTAGGTTACAGAGTACATCTTGAACTACAAGTAACACTATGGGCCTAAGTTGGTAAGTCTTCTGGGCCTTCCCGTAGCCGGACTGGACTCCGTCTCTTCTCCCTGACTAGGCCACCCGTGAAGCAAAGCTCTAACCTGAAGTGGGCCACCCTGGTCAGCGAGGAACTGTGAGGATACCCAGAAAGTATATCCCCAACAGCAACCCCCGGAAGTCTCCAAGATCAAAAGTCGGATTCATCATCGTCTAGCTTGATCTTCGGCTTGCAGAATCTTGAAGGGTTCCTAAAACTTCACAACAAAAAATACGACCCGGGTCTTAAAAATAAGTCGGACCTATCAACATGTTACTCAGATTTTCCAGCTTGATTTTCAAACTAAGCCGGAACTTGGTCTATGACGTCACCTGACACTGGTCACGGTCAAGTCACGTCATCTGACAAACATCCTATCAGCACGACCATTGGTGGGTCTGCCGTTCGCGGAACCGAGTCACCGTTTCATTGCGTACGCGGAGATCGAGGCGACGTAATCATCGCGTGGGTCCTTTCCAGTTCCTTCCACGACGCGTGACATTTACACAGTACGATTTGCATGAATCTTGGCGCAGGTAGGCGGATATAAGGGGCGAGGATTTCCTTCTCTCCTCTTCACCTGTTTCGTTTGCCGTTCCTTCTCCTCCACATCTCCCTAGCGCACAGAGCTCTCCCACCTCCCAAATTCCTAGCGCCGCCCATCCAAGGTCACCGACGCACCGGAGAAATGGCTGCTTCTTCATCATCTGGCTTAGCAGCGGCGATGGCAGCAGCGGCGGCAGAGAAGGAGAGCAATCGGGGAGTCTGGATCCCGTGCCTCCTCGACAACGAGAAGCTCCAAGGCGTGAAGAATTAGGGTCTCCTCCTCACCGGTGACTGGCTGAGCGGTTTCAGCGAAACCATCCCCCATCCGCGCGTCGACGAGCGGGTCCACTTCGGCACCCACCTCGACAGAGGTTTGTCCTTCCCTCCCTTGGAATTCTTTTCCGAGGTGATCGATCACTACGGTGTACAACTCCACCATCTTCCCTCGAACTCCATCTTAGAGATGAGTTCTTACGCAACTCTGTGCGAGGGGTTTCTCAGCATTAGGCCGAGTCTTACTTTGTTTCGTTTCTACTTCCATGTTCGTAGAAACTCTATCACTGCCGGTAATCCCTACATTACCCGTACTATTAGCCTTTCTCTTAGACGCGAGCGTAGCTATCCTCGCATTTCTGCCAGTGAGTCGGTCAAACAATGGCCGGCCACTTTCTTTTACCATAAGGATATTCCTGCTCCCAGCAAAGCTACCGCTTTGCCGGCTTTCATCGATGGAGCCGCCACAGCCCAACCGTCCTGGGACGAGGCCCCTCCGGCTCTCAGTGACTATCCGATCCTCGCTAAGAGGCGAATCGAATATCTGATAAAACACAAGGGCTTGAAATGATCCAACCTAGTCCAATGCTGGGTCGCACGCCGGATCCAGCCTCTCCAATACCACGGCGACCGTCTGATGCACTCCGTCATGGTGTCGAAGAACGATTCCCTCCGCATCAATCCTAAGGCTTTGAAGCCACGGGAGGACATAAGCCAGATCAAATGGCTGATCAAGGAGCGGATTGAAAGGAAGATTCCGGACTTGTCTCTGGATATGCATACGCCGGAAGACCATGTGGTTCCGGTAAGCTTCGATAATAAATACTTGTATGTGTTTTACCTTTTATTTTACAACACTGAGATATTTTCTTCTGTTCATCTTGATGACCGCCCCGAGTCGGAGCTAGACCCTATCGAGGGATATCCTCTGGAATTTTCTCAGGAGGTGGAACTGGTCCCACTGCCGGACATTGTGCCCAAGAAGCGCAAGACTCCGACAGTGGCCGTCAACACAAAGGAGGTGCCAGTCATGAAGAGGTAACTTTCAACACAACTTCCGACTTTGTTCCTTATTCGAATTTTGTTTCCGAGATGTAATGCTTTCCATTCTTATTACATTCTCAGAGCTAAGCAGCCTATCAAGGGTAAGGGGAAGGGAACTTCTTCGAAGCCCTTGCGGCAGACAAAGTTGAATATAACTTCTCCTGCCGTGGCTCCTCCGACTCCAACTCCACAACCCTCTGCAACGCCGGTGATCACACCAATGCCGGTTGTCGCAGAAGATCCGGCTCCTTCAACGGAGCCAGCGTCCCATGAGTCACAGACTGACGCCACCACGGGTGGCTCAGGTTTAGATAAGGGTGAACCCTTTTCGGGTAATGATCCCTCGGCATAGACTTTTGTTGAAAACCTCCTGAATAATCCGGGACTTGCCAAATTTGGCTTGTCTTGGAAATCTGTAGAAGAAATTCAGCGTCTGGCCCGACAATGCCTAGAGAAGAGAAATCTCTCTTCCTAAGAAGAAGCACAAGAGGCGGAAGACATCAAGTATTCCGATCTTCTTGAACAAGTTCGCCTTCGCAACGAGGGACTTAGAGCTGGTGTACTTCCACCACCTCCAGTTATTCCACTCACCCTCACCGAGAAGGTTACCACCGAGGTGAACATGTGTCTGAGTAAGCTCACACATGAACATCATGTAAGTCAGAATTCCAACTCACGATTTTCTTTATTGCATTTCATATCATATCCTCTAGCCCCCAAGCATGAAGTAGGATATACAATCCGGGTTTATGCTTCCTTAGGATGCCAAAGAATGAACTAGTGTAGCCCCCAAGGCTCGTGCTAATATTAGTAACAATATTAGCCCGAGTCTTCAGTAGACTTCTGACTCTAGGTATAACCAGGAATTGTTGAAGAACATCTGCAACAAGAGGAGAGAGATCAAAGCTCTCCGACTTGAAAATGCTGAGCTGAAGGTCTCCAAGGATGAGGCCGAATGTAAGCTTTCCGAGACTCAAACCTTGTCTTTTGTGTTTTCATAGTCGAATATTTTGTCGTTGAACTGTTGTTCTTTTTTGACTTACAACACTAGTAAAACAGTCCTGCACTATGATTGAAGAGGCCGAGAACCTCAAAACCTTGGTGGTGGAGAACAAAGAACTTCGCCAAGAGCTGGAAAAGCTCAAGGCAGATCATGAGAAGAGCATCGCTCAAGTTCTCGAATCCTCCTCCATGGCTACTGATGAGCATGATCGTAAGATTGCAGCTCAAGATCAAAGAATCTCGGATCTCAACAATGAGCTTTGCAGAGAGAAGGACCTTTCCGAGGCGCTCCGGGCTAAACTCTGGAGTCTTCGAGAAGAGAAGACCAAAGTTGACGATGTCATCTTCGGTCAGTTTCCATCTTTCTGACTTGCTTTTATTCTTCGACTTTTTTAATGTCGGATCTTTCTTAACTGTTTTGTGTTATATACACAGGTCCTCTGAACTTGACAGATTCTAGCTCTGCCGAACCCCGCATCCACCGGCTTACCCAAGTCGGTGATTTGCTCCATGACTTCTGCCAATCCATCGAGGACATTGGCGAAGCTCTCAAGGTTCCGGACATGCATAGCATGTTCGACTTTTAGGTGCGGGACAAGGCCAAGGAGATGCCGCAGCTTGTCCAGGACTGGAACATGTCCTACGCGCGATCCGCTGCGCAGAACGCTCTCACCATGGTCATGAGCCACCATGGAAACATGGAAATATGGCAAGTGACCAGAGGGTACTGCAAGCTGGATGAAGACGGCCAGGAGCAGGATATCAAGGCCATCATGGACTCCTGCACCGGATATGGGTGGCACGTAGCTGACTTAACCAGCTACGATACTCCCTTTTTCACCCGTGTGGACACCCCGCTTTCGCCTCTGGAAGAAGCAGCTGAAGTTTTCGACGATGAACAGACCGTATCGGATCTGAACGTCTCGGATTGTTATCAAATCGATTGCGATGCATCTAGCGAGCCGGCAGCGCCTACCTCTTCTCCTGCACCATAGATTACCAATAAACAAATGTATTATTCCGATAAACATTATGGGTCTGTAAATATGCAGTACTATAATTTTGCTAGTGTTAAGCTTTTTAATCTCTTCAGCACTTTTTGGTTTTGAATTTTTGTGTGCCTAAAATGTTTACATAAGCACTTATAATTTTTTGTCTATACTTATTGTTTATCTGGCTTTCCGCCTCGTCCCTTTCGTGAGCCGGCTAAACCTTCTGCACAGAAACTTTGCCGAGCAATGAAGCCGGCTTCCAGTACCAACAATTCACTACTCGGAAAATACCCGCATCCGGCAATCAGACAAATAACCAAAGTGTAGACTAGAAACTTTAGAGTTATACCCGAAGGTAGCATTTTTAGAATCGGAAATCTAAGCCAGAAAAAATATGAGCATAAAGTACTTTCAAGTATTCTGGGATTTTCGACTATGACATGATCATTCGGAAATAAGATGGTAGAAACTCTTTAGAAAAAACTTGAGGCAACTAAGACTTTTATTTCTCACAGAACATGTACATATGTATGATTACAAAGAAGGATAAACTAAGAATAAAAGGGACATAGTTGAGCAATATTCCACAGTCTGTCCATCTCATCTGGATTTGTACTGCCTCCAGCTCTCTTTCTCTTCTTAGTAGCAGGTCTTTCCTTGACTGGCCTCATGTCAGTTAAGTAGTACGAACCATTGTGCAATACTCGACTAACGAAGAAGGGCCCTTCCCATACTGGGGAAAGTTTGTGCTTTCTTTGTTGCACAAGCCGGAGAACCAAATCGCCTTTATTGAAAGATCTGTTTTGGACTCTCTGGCTATGATACTTGCGTAACTTCTGCTGATAGGCTGTTGATCTCATTTCAGCAATGACGCGAACTTCTTCGACTAAGTCGAGATCATTTTGTCAAGAAATCTCGGCATCTTCTTCGATATATGCAGCCACTCTAGGAGAAGTGTGAATCAAATCACTAGGAAGAACTGCTTCTACACCATAGACCAAGAAGAAAGGTGTGTATCCGTTTGACCTGTTCGGAGTTGTTCGTAAACTCCATATTACAAAGGGTAATTCCTCTACCCAAGCCCCCGCAGCACGTCGTAATGGTGCTCCGAGTCTCGGTTTTTGGCTTTGTAAGATTAAACCATTTGCCCTTTCAACTTGTCCATTAGCCTGCAGATGTGCGACTGACACAATGGCAAGCCGGATATTTTGCTCATTGCAGAATTCAGCTAATTCTCGCATTGAAAAATTACTCCCGTTGTCCGTGATAATACTATGCGGATAACCATACCGGATTATAACATCCTCGACGAATCTTTTGGCTGTTGCTCCATCACAACTAGTGACAGGTTTAGCCTCAATCCATTTAGTGAACTTATCCACCATCACTAAGAGGTGAGTAAATCCACTTGGAGCTCGTTTAAACAGTCCTACCATATCAAGCCCCCAGACCGCAAAAGGCCATGTTATAGGTATTATCCGCAGCTGATCAGCCGGAACATGAGCTAGTTTGGCGTACTTTTGGCAGCCCTTGCATGTCTTGACCATCCTTTCGGCATCTACCTTGGCTGTAAGTGTGGCGCCCCGCAAAAGCCACTACTAGAAAATCACGTTGTTTTTGTGCATTGCATCGCCATAACCGCATGCTCATGTCATCATGCCACCTTGCATTTGAGCATCGTCATGTCCTCTTGCATTTGTTTGCATAAAACTATTTTCTAAAAGCCTAGTTTTGTTTTCTAAATCTCTCCTGTCTTGATTTTAAATTAAAACCCTGGTCTCCGGAGTATTTTGTTTTGTCTACCAACGGTTTTCAAAAGCCCCGTTTTAAATAATAAAATATTTCTTTTATTTTTTAGGAGGCAGCCCGCCAGGCCCAAAAGCCTGACCGGCCACGTCCAAAATTCCTAAAACTACCCAAACCTAATCTACCCAGCCCCCTCCACCTCACCACAGCCACTCATGGCTCGCCACATCACCCTGGCCAATACCCCAACCAACCCCGGTCCGCCACCTCAGCCGCCTGACTCCACTCCCTCACCCCAGCCGCCACCTGCTGGCCCACCGTACCTCACCTGGGCACGCCACCCACTCCCCCTGCCGCCAGCCTAGACCCGCCACCGACCGTTTTCTCGCTCGCGCGCGCGCCCCCACGCGACCCGCACGCAGACAACCGCCCTGGCCCCACTCCCTGCGTGTCCCATCCACCCCACCTGCCTCCCTCGATCCCCACGCCTTGGCTCGCCGCCCTCTCTCCTCCTGCTCGCCGGCCGCCAGGAGCCGCCGCCGCCGCCCATCGCCCTCCCCCGCGAGACCCACGCCGGCCTCCTCCCCCACGACGCCGCCGCAGTTCCGTCCTCCACCGCCGGGAGCTCTCCCGCCGCCTACCGAGCCTCCCCGCCGCCTACCGGCCTTCTCCGCCGCCGGCGCCCCGTCCTCCGGCCGTCCCCACACCGCGGCCTCCCTCTCACTCTCCCGCAAACCCCGGCAGCGCCGCCCCATCACCAACCACCGCCCTCTCTGCTATCTCCCCGCTCGCCGGTGGCCCATCTCCTCCTCGCCGCCCCGCTTGGCCGCGACCCGGTTCTCCCCGAGCCCCGCGAGGCCCCTCCTCGTCGACCCCCCTCCTCCACGTCGCTGCCTCCCTCCGGCCGCCGGCCAGTCTGGCCCGACCTCGCCCGCCAGCAGGTCCCCGGCCATCCTCCTCCCGCCGCCAGAGCTGAAGCCACCATCGGCCGCTGCCCTCCTCTCCGTGCTCGACTCGGCCGCCGGCCATGCACCTCATCGTCGCCCCGAGCTCCTTCTTAGCCACCGCGTCACCTTGGTCCTCCTCAAGCCCGACCTCGCCAGGAACCGCGCGTCCTCGTCTCTGCCTCCAGATGCAAGTACGGCTGTGTATCGATGTGGCCTAGCAGTGTCTTGTATATATGTGTTGGAACGTTTTGCAGGACAGATGTATAGATGCCCTCGTGTTGATGCTACCGAGACCAGGAAAACGTGTTCGTGGGGTAGACGATGGCTCGGGTATCACTACTTCGGCTACTTCTGCCCCGGAAGGATCCAAGTCCATCACCGACCACTGGCGTCGAATCTCGGGAACTTTGTCCCGGAACTCCAAGGTCTCCGTCATGGAAACCGTGGCCTTTGACACGGAGCGTCGAGGCCCCCGAACCTGGAGAATCCCTGGACCCCAAGATCTACCGGAGCCGAACCCAAGTCCGACACCGTCACCCGAGAGCTTCGCCACGGAATGCCAAGTTCTCCTTCCCGAACGCCAAGACCGACCCGACACGCGGACCCGACAAGATCGTCCCCAACCCGCCAAGTTCGCCTACCCGGACACCGTGTGGCAACATCTACTTCCCGGATCGAAAGACCCCGTTACCCGATCCACTCAAGTTCGCCATCGACGACAAGATTGACATCATCCAGGGCGAATCCGATGCGCCCCCGACGCCAAACCAAGTCCTTCTTCCTGGATGCGACAAGATCTACTTCCGTTGTCCGAGACCGATCCCGTCGAACCCCGTCGACCCAACGGAACCCCAAGATCTTCGAACCGCCACATGTGATTCCCTTTTCCGAGACCCCCTATTTTATAATAAATAACATATACCTATTGCAAATTAAATTGTTCATGCATGCATACTTGTCTGTGGTTTGGGGGCATTAGTCATTTCACCGCATAATAAAATATGGAGTCTATATGCGGGCTATTCTAGTCTTATTTCGGACTCTATTTAAATTGGTGTAGCGAACCGATGCCATGTTTTGCCCTGTTTAGACAACATTTAAATTGCGGGGTTCTAAACAACTTGAACCATTTAATTAATTGTCGGGACCCTAGTTCCGCTTAATACTGCCTAATTGCACCGCATCTACATCATATCATAAGCATACCAGATCTTCTGCCGTAGTATTAAATATTGCATCCGGTGTTTCTTCTAGTGTGTGCTTCTTCGCGGATTAGGCCGATGAGTGGATGCGAGTATCGACAAGTTCTCCAGTTTTGATCCTTCGGCAGGGTTTCCCAGGCGAGCATCTCTCCCCCCTTCTACCTATTTTGCATTTATAGTCTTTATTTCCTCCCGTTGATCTATTGCTATCCGTGTCACGATGCTTTAGTTTCCGCACCCCAGTTTATCCCGTGCAGCCTCTATATTGCCTTGGACACTTCCTATTACCTGTGTTTGGCAGATGGCTGGCCTTGCGAGTCGTAGTCGCTTGCTCAGGTGTGATCTCGTGTTGTCAAGTACCAGAATTGTTGGAACGCTGGCAGATGTTTATCGGTGGAGATGTTTATTGCTGGAGATGATCATGACTTTAAATACAACTATTAAAATGCTAGCTAATACTAATGCAGAGGCATCGGTGGGCAATAGATGTTATTTGGTTCTTCCATGCTCACTTGTGTCCCGTAGGACCCCGAGTACTTGATACCCGTTCCTTGATTTTTCGCACTATCCACATCCGGGAGGCCTTATGGACCCCCCTGAGGCAGAGCTTGATTCATTTCTATTTCTTGGGGCCACAAACTAGTTTGGGGTTTTATTACTATCATGTACTTATGCCGTGTTACTGCTTTATTACGATTGTGCGTGGAGCACCTGTACTGTTTAGGGTTGTGACACGTTTTCGCTGTATCGACAAGCCCAGTCACACTTTCGGGTCCCAGTCATTTACAGCCGTCCACACAAACCCTGGGTCCGTTCCGGAGCCGGCCAACTTTGTTGCGGGTAGATTAGTGGGGTGGCCCCTGAAATATTTCTGAATCCTGGGATCGCTTTGTCGTGAATGCCTCATTGGGTTTTGAGTTGGTTTTTCCGAGGTTGATCGAGTGTGTGTTGCTATTTGTGCACCCCTGCAGGGTAAAACTTTCTGAAAGCCATGTCCGCGGTTATGGACGACTTGGAGCACAGTATCTCGAGCATAGACAAGCATAACTAAAGTAGTGCTATAAATTTGACTTAATATGTGACTAGTAATCAGCTCAAGTATAACGGAATGGATATTAAAAACGCCAACAACTAGAGGATCGGGGTTGTTTTGTGACATGCTATACATGCCTAGTAAGTATTGCAACTCCAATGGGATGAGATAAAAGTGCCAACAATTGCTGGGTTTTGGGATTCCTCAGGACAATTATATCTGACTAGTAAATGTTCCAACTACCACAGAATGTTAACTAAAACTGCCCACTACTTATGCTATCAGGATGACTCAAGCTATCTGTACCTGACTAGTAAGTGCTTCAACTATAATGGAATGAATAAAATTGCCAAGTGTGTGAGTTCCTTGGTCCGACTTCCTCGTTTGGTCTCGAGGGGGAAATACCAGGATGGGTTTGCTTGGTGTTAGCTTTAGGTTTGATCCAAATAGGTCTTTCTTACCCCTCTCTAATAGCCGCGAGTGATACCGAGCCTCTATAGGTTGTTTAGTGCCGCTGCGCTGCCGCTTCAGCCCACCATACCTATGTAGGCGAGAGCTGCCAAATTCTAGCCTCGCCGTGTACTGGCCTCAGTACCGACGCTCCTCTTTTTCCTTTGCCCTTTGTCGGCACCCCTTTTGTTTAGAAGGTTTGAGATCGACGTCGTTAGCAGGGTTAACCTTCCGGCTTGGCCTAGGCAGGGTTATGGACGCCATTGGTTATTCTTCAGGGCTCTTAGCCCCATTTGCATCTTGTCCGTAGTCGGACGCACTTTCGTTTTCAAGGTGATTTGGATCTTTGTATTGTATATCTGTATTCTTGACTTAGGGAGTCGCTGTTATATATATATATCTGTTCTGTGGGTCCCATCGAGGACTGTTGTGTAATGTTATTACTTCGTTTTCCACCCGCACGAAAGTGCCTGGTGGGCGTCCTTGAATCGTTTCTATGCGGGTTTGGCAGAACGGGCTAAAACTTGCATAGGGCCGATTTCAGGGTGTTATAGAGTGGTATCAGAGCTCAGCAGTTGCGATACCCCACAAGTCCAGCCTGTAGGATAACCTAGCTAACGGCCGAAGTAGAGTGTCAAAACTATTTTGCAAAATCGGGTGGATAGATCTGATTTTACTCCTTACCCCTCTGCTGTTCTCCTCTTACCTCTGCGTGTTTTGAATCTACTCCCTTACCTTCTTCTAGTCCAGGATTTCTCGTGGGTGGTTTTTCCGTTGTACCTTCAGGGTTTCACTTCCTCTTTTGGCAACGGTGTTTCTACCTCCGGTCTTCATGCTATTTGAGGAATCCTTCATCTGTGGTACCATTCTTTGTTCCTTGTTTGTGCCTTCCGGTGTTTTCCGACGCGGCGACATCATCTACGCCAGATCCGATACATAGTGTGCCTCACTCCTTGTTTCCGAATCTCGTTTGTCGAGATCTCCAGTCTAATTCCGAGAGTTGGTTGCATAATTCGCCTATTCATGTGCAGAGTAATGGTTTGGGTGCGCGATGGACTGATCACCATCCGACTACTCTTATCATTCGCTCTTGTACATTGAATCGGTGGATCCAGCAATTTTACTCCGTCCACGGAAGCTAAGGGTGGCTTTATTTGTTGATACCTCTACCTTCGCCCTTTGTTCCCAGAGTGTTCTCTCGACGATCACGAACAAGGACCTCTTGTTAGTGGTGTCGCGAGGATCTACACGAAGCGTGAAGATTCAAATCGCCAACCTTCTTCCCGGTACCATGAGGCGGATCTTGAGGGCGAGATCCTTTGTTAGTGGTGTCGAATTGTGGCGCCCCGCAAAAGCCACTACTAGAAAATCGCGTTGTTTTTGTGCATTGCATCGCCATGAACGCATGCTCATGTCATCATGCCACCTTGCATTTGAGCATCGTCATGTCCTCTTGCATTTGTTTGCATAAAACTATTTTCTAAAAGCCTAGTTTTGTTTTCTAAATCTCTCCTGTCTTGATTTTAAATTAAAACCCGGGTCTCCGGAGTATTTTGTTTTGTCTACCAACGGTTTTCAAAAGCCCCGTTTTAAATAATAAAATATTTCTTTAATTTTTTAGGAGGCAGCCCGCCAGGACCAAAAGCCTGACCGGCCACCTCCAAAATTCCTAAAACTACCCAAACCTAATCTACCCAGCCCCCTCCACCTCACCACAGCCACTCACGGCTCGCCACATCACCCTGGCCAATACCCCAACCAACCCCGGTCCGCCACCTCAGCTGCCTGACTCCACTCCCTCACCCTAGCCGCCACCTGCTGGCCCACCGCACCTCACTTGGGCACGCCACCCACTCCCCCTGCCGCCAGCCTGGACCCGCCAGCCTGGACCCGCCACCGACCGTTTTCCCGCTCGCGCGCGCCCCCACGCGACCCGCACGCAGACAACTGCCCTGGCCCCACCCCACCTGCCTCCCTCGATCCACACGCCTTGGCTCGCCGCCCTCTCTCCTCCTGCTTGCCGGCCGCCAGGAGCCGACGCCGGCGCCCATCGCCCTCCCCCGCGAGACCCACGCCGGCCTCCTCCCCCACGACGCCGCCGCAGTTCCGTCCTCCACCACCGGGAGCTCTCCCGCTGCCTACCGAGCCTTCCCGCCGCCTACCGGCCTCCTCCGCCGCTGGCGCCCCGTCCTCCGGCCGTCCCCACATCGCGGCCTCCCTCTCACTCTCCCGCAAACCCCGGTAGTGCCGCCCTATCACCAACCACCGCCCTCTCCGCTACCTCCCCGCTCACCGGTGGCCCGCCTCCTCCTCGCTGCCCCGCTCGGCCGCGACCCGGTTCTCCTCGAGCCCCGCGAGGCCCCTCCTTGTCGACCCCCCTCCTCCATGTCGCCGCCTCCCTCCGGCCGCCGGCCAGTCCGGCCCGACCTCGCCCACCGGCAGGTCCCCGGCCGTCCTCCTCCCGCCGCCAGAGCCGAAGCCACCATCGGCCACTGCCCTCCTCTCCGTGCTCGACTCGGCCGCCGGCCATGCACCTCATTGTCGCCTCGAGCTCCTTCTCAGCCACCGCGTCGCCTCGGTCCTCCTCAAGCCCGACCTCGCCAGGAACCGCGCGTCCTCGTCTCTGCCTCCAGATGCAACTATGGTTGTGTATCGATGTGGCCCAGCAGTGTCTTGTATATATGTGTTGGAACGTTTTGCAGGACAGATGTATAGATGCCCTCGTGTTGATGCTACCGAGACCAGGAAAACGTGTTCGTGGGGTAGACGATGGCTCGGGTATCACTACTTTGGCTACTTCTGCCCCGGCAGGATCCAAGTCCATCACCGACCACCAGCGTCGAATCTCGGGAACTTCGTCCCGGAACTCCAAGGTCTCCGTCATGGAAACCGTGGCCTTTGACACGGAGCATCGAGGCCCCCGAACCCGGAGAATCCCTGGACCCCAAGATCTACCGGAGCCGAACCCAAGTCCGACACCGTCACCCGAGAGCTTCGCCACGGAACGCCAAGTTCTCCTTCCCGAACGCCAAGACTGACCCGACACGTGGACCCGAAAAGATCGTCCCCAACCCGCCAAGTTCGCCTACCCGGACACCATGCGACATGATCTACTTCCCGGATCCGAAGACCCCGTTACCCGATCCACTCAAGTTCGCCATCGATGACAAGATTGACATCGACCAGGGTGAATCCGATGCGCCCCCGACGCCAAACCAAGTCCTTCTTCCCGGATGCGACAAGATCTACTTCCGTTGTCCGAGACCGATCCCGTCGAACCCCGTCGACCCAACGGAACCCCAAGATCTTCGAACCGCCACATGTGATTCCCTTTTCCGAGACCCCCTATTTTATAATAAATAACATATACATGTTGCAAATTAAATTGTTCATGCATGCATACTTGTCTGTGGTTTGGGGGCATTAGTCGTTTCACCGCATAATTAAATATGGAGTCTATATGCGGGCTATTCTAGTCTTATTTCGGACTCCATTTAAATTGGTGTAGCGAACCGATGCAATGTTTTGCCCAGTTCAGACAACATTTAAATTGCGGGGGTTCTAAACAACTTGAACCATTTAATTAATTGTCGGGACCCCGGTTCCGCTTAATACTGCCTAATTGCACCGCATCTACATCATATCATAAGCATACCGGATCTTCTGCCGTAGTATTAAATATTGCATCCGGTGTTTCTTCTAGTGTGTGCTTCTCCGCGGATTAGGCCGATGAGTGGATGCGAGTATCGACAAGTTCTCCGGTTTTGATCCTTCGGCAGTGTTTCCCAGGCGAGCATCTCTCCCCCTTCTACCTATTTTGCATTTATAGTCTTTATTTCCTCCCGTTGATCTATTGCTATCCGTGTCACGATGCTTTAGTTTCCGCACCCTAGTTTATCCCGTGCAACCTCTATATTGCCTTGGACACTTCCTATTACCTGTGTTTGGCAGATAGCTGGCCTTGCGAGTCGTAGTCGCTTGCTCAGGTGTGATCTCGTGTTGTCAAGTACCAGAATTGTTGGAACACTGGCAGATGTTTATCGGTGGAGATGTTTATTGGTGGAGATGATCATGACTTTAAATACAACTATTAAAATGCTAGCTAAAACTAATTCAGAGGCATCGGTGGGAAATAGATGTTATTTGGTTCTTCCATGCTCACTTGTGTCCCGTAGGACCCCGAGTACTTGATACCCGTTCCTTGATTTTTCGCACTATCCACATCCGGGAGGCCTTATGGACCCCCCTGAGGCAGAGCTTGATTCATTTCTATTTCTTGGGGCCACAAACTAGTTTGGGGTTTTATTACTATCATGTACTTATGCCATGTTACTGCTTTATTACGATTGTGCGTGGAGCACCTGTACTGTTTAGGGTTGTGACACGTTTTCGCTGTATCGACAAGCCCAGTCACACTTTCGGGTCCCAGTCATTTACAGCCGTCCACACAAACCCTGGGTCCGTTCCGGAGCCGGCCAACTTTGTTGCGGGTAGATTAGTGGGGTGGCCCCTGAAATATTTCTGAATCCTGGGATCGCTTTGTCGTGAATGCCTCATTGGGTTTTGAGTTGGTTTTTCCGAGGTTGATCGAGTGTGTGTTGCTATTTGTGCACCCCTGCAGGGTAAAACTTTCTGAAAGCCGTGTCCGCGGTTATGGATGACTTGGAGCACAGTATCTCCACCATAGACAAGCATAACTAAAGTAGTGCTATAAATTTGACTTAATATGTGACTAGTAATCAGCTCAAGTATAACAGAATGGATATTAAAAATGCCAACAGCTGGAGGATCGGGGTTGTTTTTGTGACATGCTATACCTGCCTAGTAAGTATTGCAACTCCAATGGGATGAGATAAAAATGCCAACAATTGCTGGGTTTTGGGATTCCTCAGGACAATTATATCTGACTAGTAAATGTTCCAACTACCACGGAATGTTAACTAAAACTGCCCACTACTTATGCTATCAGGATGACTCAAGCTATCTGTACCTGACTAGTAAGTGCTTCAACTATAATGGAATGAATAAAATTGCCAACTGTGTGAGTTCCTTGGTCCGACTTCCTCGTTTGGTCTCGAGGGGAAATACCAGGATGGGTTTGCTTGGTGTTAGCTTCAGGTTGGATCCGAATAGGTCTTTCTTACCCCTCTCTAATAGCCGCGAGTGATACCGAGCCTCTATAGGTTGTTTAGTGCCGCTGCGCTACCGCTTCATCCCACCATACCTATGTAGGGGAGAGCCGCTGAATTCTAGCCTCGCCGTGTACTGGCCTCAGTACCGACGCTCCTCTTTTTCCTTTGCCCTTTGTCGGCACCCCTTTTGTTTAGAAGGTTTGAGATCGACGTCGTTAGCAGGGTTAACCTTCCGGCTTGGCCTAGGCAGGGTTATGGACGCCATTGGTTATTCTTCAGGGCTCTTAGCCCCATTTGCATCTTGTCCGTAGTCGGACGCACTTTCGTTTTCAAGGTGATTTGGATCTTTGTATTGTATATCTGTATTCTTGACTTAGGGAGTCGCTGTTATATATATATATCTGTTCTGTGGGTCCCATCGAGGACTGTTGTGTAATGTTATTACTTCATTTTCCACCCGCACGAAAGTCCTGGTGGGCGTCCTTGAATCATTTCTATGCGGGTTTGGCAGAACGGGCTAAAACTTGCATAGGGCCGATTTGAGGGTGTTACAGTAAGCCAGAAAAAACCGTGTCTGAAAGCTTTTGCCACTAAAGATTTGGCTACAGCGTGGTGACCACACTCGCCTTCGTGGATTTCTGTTAAGATTTCCACTCCTTCTTCCGGAGATACACAGCGCTGAAAACCCCCAGAAACACTCTGCTTATAAAGCTCACCTTTAACTATAGTATAGGCTTTCGCTCGCGGATGATCTGCCGGCTCAGAACCTCATCTTCGGGTATTTTTCCATCTACCAGATAATCAAGGTATGGTTGAGTCCAGCTAGGAATTATAGCCAGAACTGCTATTAGAGGTGAGTCGGATTTGGTCGGATATTCCTCATCCACTCCCTTTATTGAGGGAACTTTGAGGTGCTCTAAAAAGCGCCATCTAGGACCTCTTTCCGTGCAGACCTTATCCGAGATAAGGCATCTGCTTCCTCATTTTCTGCTCGAGGGATGTGTTGAACCTCAAACCCTTCGAACGATTTAGATAAATCATCCACGACAGCTTTATATGCTGCCATGTGTTTATTTGCATTACAAATATCCGAAACTTGCTGAGCAACAAGATCCGAGTCTCCGTACCACATCAAACGTCGGATGCCAATATCTTTAGCAATCCGGATTCCATGTAGCAGTGCTTCATACTCGGCAATATTATTTGTCGCTGTGAAGTGAATCTGCAACATGTATAGAAGTTTATCACCTTGGGGTGATTTGAGCACTACGCCAGCCCCTGAGCCCCCGCGAGCCTTAGACCCATCAAAATACAGGGTCCAATATTCTGACTCAGGGAGGGTCATATTATCCTTTGTCTCTGTCCAATCAGCAATAAAGTCGACAAGGATTTGGGATTTGATTGCTGTCCGAGGTTTGTACTCAATATCAAAAGCTGAGAGCTCTATGCCCCATTTAGCGACACGTCCTATGGCGTCACTTTTGTTGATTATATCTCTCATGGGAGCTGTGCTCACCACGGTAATTGGATGCTCCTGGAAATAGTGTCGTAGCTTATGAGATGCTTGGAAAACACTGTAAGCCAGCTTTTGATAGTGCGGATACCGCTGTTTTGATTCTGTCAAGACCTCGCTGACAAAGTAAGTCGGACGCTGCACCAAGTGTTCCTAATTTTCCTCTGGTCTCTCCACTACCATGACGATACTGATGACTTTGTTAGTCGCAGCAAGATAAAACAACATCGGTTCCTGTGGTTCCGATGCAGCGAGGATAGGAGCAGATGAGAGTACTTTCTTTAGGTCCTGTAACGCAGCTTCAGCTTCATCGGTCCACACAAAATCCTTAGTCTTTTTCAGGAGTTTGTATAATGGTGCGGCTCTTTCACCAAGCCGGCTTACAAACCGACTGACTGCAGCAATGTAACCAGTTAGTCTTTGTACATCCTTCAGGTGAGTTGGCCTGGAAATATTGAGTATAGCCTTGATTTTGTCCCGGTTCACCTCTATGCCTCTTTGAGACACAATGAAACCTAACAATTTTCCGGCTGGGATTCGAAAGAAGCACTTCTTCGGATTAAGCATGGTGTTGTATTTTCGTAGATTGGTGAACGTTTCCTCCAAGTCGGAAATTAGTGTTTCCTTCTTTTTGGCCATTACCGCAATATTATCCATGTATGCATGTACATTGCGTCCGAGTTGGTCGTGGAGGCAACACTGCATCGTGCGCTGGTACGTAGCTCCTGCATTCTTTATCCCAAAGGGCATCATAACAAAACAGAAGGTTCCGAAGGGGGTTATGAATGAAGTTTTGACTTTGTCAGACTCCTTCATCCGGATTTGGTGATAACCGGAATATGCATCGAGAAAACATAGGAGTTCCGAGCCTGCCGTAGAATCGATAACTTGATCAATCCTAGGCAGAGCGAACGGATCTTTTGGACAAGCCTTATTCAAGGCAGTATAATCACCACACATCCTTAAATCAGTAGTGTCCTTTTTAGGGACCATTATAGGATTGGCCGACCACTCAGTGTGGATGACCTCTTCTATGAATCTGGCTAACTCGAGCCGTGCTAGTTCCTTAGCTATTGCCTTATGCTTTTCATCGCCAAAACATCGTAAGGACTGTTTGACGGGTTTAGCATTCGGGTTTACATTTAAAGAGTGCTCGGCAAGTTCCCTAGGTACTCCGGTCATGTCAGATGGTTGCCGTGCGAAGATATCTTGATTTGTTTTGAGGAACTTGACGAGCACGCTTTCCTTTGCGCTATCTAGGCCTACGCCTATCTGGGTCACCTTGGAGGGGTCATCATCCTTCAACGGCGTCTTCTTCGTCTCTTCTGATGCCTTGAACTCTGGATTCGGCTTTGTCACCTCCTTCTTCGTTGTGGGCATCTCGGACGGATCTATGCTCTTCTTGATCTCCTGGTACTCCTGGGCGTGCAGCATGGCTTCAGCAAATGCGGCATTTCCATCCTCGCACTCTCGCACTTTCTTCGGGTCTCCCCTGATGGTGATTACGCCGTTGGGACCTGGAATTTTCATCATATTGTAAATGTAACACGGACGAGCCAGAAAAGCCCAGTAAGCCAGACATCTGAATATAGCGTGGTACGCGCTCTTGAACGGGACCACTTCGAAGGAAAGTGCTTCCGTCCGATAGTTCTTTGGAGTTCCAAAGGTAACATCCAAAGTGATTTCTCCCAGGGAATTAGCTTGTCTTCCTGGGACAACTCCGTGAAAAATCACAAAGCTGTGATTCAGCTGGGTCTCCGAGATCTTCATCTGGCGTAGCGTTTTGACATACAGAATATTGATACTGCTACCACCGTCCATGAGAGTCTTGGAGAAACCATAACCGTCAATAAGTGGATTGACGATTAAGGCGTATTTTCCTCGCCTGTGTAGCTTAGGCGGATGATCAGCACGGTCAAACGTGATTGCCACTTCTGACCAATCCAAAAATTGGGGGACAGCCGGAACTGTTGCATTGACCTCATGTAGAACCGCTCTCTTGACCTTTGCTGGTTGAGATCTGAGGAAGGTGACATAAGTGTCTTTCTTGGTCGGAAATTCTTTCTTCCCTTCCGGCTTGGGGTATGAAGCATCAGCTTCCTCCATGTCGGAATCTTCCTTGGTCTCTTTATCTTTTTCGGGATTCTTTTTTCCCTTCTTCCGCTTAGCTTTGTAGCCAGCGGTGTCATCTCTCTTAATGTCGTCATTGAAACGACACTCAGCGTTTGTGTGGGAAGAGCCCCCATTAGAGTCTAGGTGATGCACACATGGGTTATTGGCAATGTTGGCCCAAGTGTAGGTTTTGCCTGGTTGATGGTCTCCTCTACCTTGAACTCTTAAAGTCCCACGACCACGCCCGCGGCCTCCACCGTGTCCTCCTCGTCCTCCAGACCCAAAAGTAGGAGTGACCACTGCCGTTTCCGCGTTGGGTTTCTCTTCCGAGGTGTTCTTGCGCTTCTGAGCTTATTTCTTTGGTTGTTTTGCCAACTGTGGCACAGCTAGGGCATTGAGTAATCCCTCTGCATTGTTGTCGGCATCTGCATACTTGCTTGCTGTTTCTATCATCTCTCCCAAATCAGTGACCTTGTCACACTTCAAGCAATGACGTAGTAGACCAATTGGGAGACCTGCAATGAAAGCTTCAATTGCAGTTTGGTCATTTACTCCCTCACAGGAGTTCTTGGTGTCAATCCATCATCCGAGATAATCCCGGCAAGTTTCTCCGGCCTTTTGGGTGCAACGCTGTAGGTCTCCGACCGTACAGGGCCTCCGGTATGTGCCTTCGAAATTCCGAAAGAACGCGCTTTGCATGTCATACTAGTTGTGGATGGTATTCTCTGGAAGTTCATTAAGCCATGATTGTGCCGTCTTCTGCAACACGAGTGGGAGATATCGGGTTGCGACCAGGCTGTTTCCGCCTTTGGCGATCCAGCAATCTTCAAAGAAATCATGTAGCCAGGTATTTGGCCGAGCGATGCCGTCGTAGGCTTAGATATGTCTCGAGATAGCGAATCCTTCCGGGAATCTTGTGGCTCTTATGTGTGGTCCGAAGAACTTTGGGCCCATGTATATATCATCATTTTTATAGCGCCGCGCCTCTATGTTGGAGTTGATCCTGTGCCTTGCGTCATTCGGGGATAAAGATCATCCCGAGTGTCGGCTGTGGCTGCGGTGCCTTGGAGCCGGACGTCGGCTTCTGCCACCACCTCCTCCACCTCAATGTCCTCCCTGGCCTCCTTGAGAGCCGTTGGGATGGCTACTTGGTGGAGATGGTGGAGCAGCTGGGTTATTTCCGGCTGATCGCTGGCCTCCTTATGGAGCGTCATTATTCTGATTCCGGGGAGGGTCTTCATCATGACGAGCCCCCTGCCGGCTTGTCCCGGCATGGTGTCCATCATTCCTTCGTCCGTCGTCCGGACGACTAGCATGTCTAGGGGGTGGCATTCTCTATTGGTCCTCCTCCTGACATTTCTCTTTATCGTCGTCCCTGTGGTCTTTCGACTCTCGCCAGGGCAGGTTCCTCGGATTCAGTGCAGCGATTGCCTCTTGCTCCGCAACTGGGTTAACATTATGCCAGTCACGGGCAGCTTTGTGGTGCTGTCCTGAAGATCCGGTTCTTGAGTAATTGTCTTCCCGGCGATCGGGGCAGTGGTGCTGCTCCGGTACACGCTGGGGTCTTACGTCAGCCCATGCCGGATCTGTGCGACATTGGTCGGAATCAGAGACCAATTTTTGACTCCCGGGCATGGCGACCTTTTGCTGCTCTAGTCCCTTGTTGAGTAGTTTGATTCCCAACCGGATCTCCTCCGGGCCTGGATTAGCCGATAAAATTTCTCGGGCCGCCACGGTGTTTTGTACTGGAGTTGGATATACCCAATCCCCTTTACTATCTTTCCGAGGCTTCCCCATTTCTTCTGCGAAAAGGACGGCGTGAATCTGCGGGAACTGATTGTCATTAGTATGACGCTTCCTGGTCTTCTGGTATTGCCTAGAGTTGCACTTCCCCGCAGATGCTATGCGTTTCTTTTCCTCCTCAATGTTTTTGGCTTCATCGAGGAGTACTTGACAACGCGCTTCTACGGCCTGCGCCCTGTCGTCCAGTTCTTCAGCAGTAAGTTCTGCAGCTGCAGGAATAGGTGTGGTTAATGCAGCATCGATGAGTTTAAACGAACCTTTAGTGATCACGTGTCCATCCACCGATTCTTCTTTTTTGGACTCGTCTGGGATAAGCGCTCCATCCGAGTCTTCTTTGTATTCCTCGGCAATCACCTCCTCTGTCAAAGGGTCTTTTACTGGGGTCTTGTTCTTCTTCTTTGCCTTCTTGGCAGCGTTGGTAGCCAAGAAGGCTTTGGGTCCATTTCCCGCAGTCAAGCTCTGATCGGTACTTTCAGACATCTGTACTTCAGGATTATCTCCGACTTCCATGTCATCCTGCGCTTTGGGAGAGTGTTCCCCGGATCCTTCATCCATGGCTTCTCCTTCTTCTGCAGCTTTGGAGTTATACTCCTCTTCATATTCCGTGGAGAACTTTCAGAAATCTACTAACGTCATCGATTCATCTGAGGATGCGGGTACGTCGGCGTTTGTTCCAATTGCCTCCAGCACAGAGTCGGTGTTGTCTCTAGCATCGGCAGAGCCGGATCCGGATCCAACATATCCGACGAAGTGCGATGCGTGCTTCCTGAGGTACCTGCGGCTCTCGCGATCAGCTTCATCGAAACTCCTGATGGCCTCGAGAATTGCTTCTGCGCTTGAGATTTGCATTATCATACGTCGCAGCGTGTACAATAGGAAAGGCATGTCTGTCTCGGCGTCATTAGAGCCGGAATCAGTGTCATTGCTAAGTTCCTCCTGGATTTTGACTTCGGCGGGTGGGTCGATCTGGGATTCAGTCTTTCCAAGGAGATCCACTCCAGATTCGACCTGGACCGCTAGGTCTACTTCAGGCTCGGATTTCTCCACTATCTCCACAACGGGTGCGGTCTGGGTGGGATTAGGGTTTTTTGAGATCCGGAACTCTGCCGCCTCCGCGGACAAAGGGGACCCAGAAGATTCTTCTTCCTCTATCATCACCACTGGGTGGGTGGGACAGGTTCAGCAAAGCCAATGTAAACATCGATCTCGCCAAAAGACATGATGGTGTAGGCAGTCACAGCCTCCCTAGCCGGAATCCAGGTCTCGTTGAGAACAATGAGAGGGACGTCACTGGCGTAGAGGATGCGACCGACGGTGATAGTCTCGCCGAGTCCGATTCTTGCATATTCTGCTCGGAACGTAGATCCGAAGCTCACTTGCCCCACAGTGGGCGCCAATTGTCATCGGATTGATGACAAGTACACCATCAGGGGGTCCTCAAGGCGTGCGGATAAGAGGGGTGTGAGACGTACGATGTTCCGGGACGGTGAGCACACAAGTTTACCAAGGTTCGAATCCGCCGGCTTTGGACGGATCCTACTCTTGCAGCAATCCAGTAATACGACAGAGCCTACAAGGGTTTGCATGTGCGAGTTGAGATTGTAGACTATTGAGGTGTGCCCTAAAGGCTCTCCCTAGGACCTCTTATATAGATATCCGGCCTAGGGTTTACAGGAGAGACCTATCCGGCTACGACTAAGAGTCGGTTACAGAGTACATCTTGAACTACAAGTAACACTATGGACCTAAGTCGGTAAGTCTTCTAGGCCTACCCGTAGCCGGACTGGACTCCGTCTCTTCTCCCTGACTAGGCCACCCGTGAAGCAAAGCTCTAACCCGAAGTGGGCTACCCTGGTCATCGAGGAACTGTGAGGATACACGGAAAGTATATCCCCAACAGAGTACTTGGATAAATTCGTAGTGGTGTTCATTGATGATATATTGATATATTCAAAGGATGACAATGAACATGAGAAGCATTTGCGCTTGATTATGGAGAAGTTGAGAGAGCATAAGTTATATGCTAAATTCAGCAAGTGTGAGTTCTGGTTAAACACTATTGGTTTTCTTGGACGCATAGTGTCAGGGGAAGGAGTTACAGTTGTTCCAAGCAAGGTATCATCGGTTACAGAATGGGAGTCTCCCAAAAATGTGGGAGATATTCGGAGTTTCATAGGACTTGTTGGATATTATAGGAGGTTCATAGAGAATTTCTCCAAGGCCACGAAGCCAATGACTGAGATACTGAAGAAGGATAAGAAGTTTGAGGAGTGCGAAGCTAGTTTTTAGGAATTGAAGCAACGCCTAGTGACCGCGCCTATCTTGTGTTTGCTTGATATTCAGAAAGATTTCCAAGTGTATTGCGACGCCTCTCGTCAAGGACTTGGTAGTGTGTTGATGGAAGATGGAAGAGTGGTATCCTATGCCTCACACCAGCTTAAACACCATGAGAGGAATTATCCCACGCACGACCTAGAGTTAACGTCAGTTGTGCATGCACTCAAGTTGTGGATACATTATCTGATGGGGAATCATTGTGACGTGTTCACGGATCACAAGATCTTGAAATACATATTTACTCAGAAGGAGTTGAACATGAGGCAAAGAAGATGTATGGAACTCATAAAGGACTATGACATGAGCCTACAATATCATCCAAGGAAGGCTAATGTTGTAGCATATGCATTAAATCGCAAGGTTTATGCTAATGGTTTGACTGTGGGATAATTACCCAAGGATTTATGTGAACAATTCAAGGACCTCAGGTTAGAGGTAGTATCCGAGGAATATTTGGCGAGATTGGTAGTCCAACCAACGCTTCTGGACATGATCAGGGAGTCTCAGAAGAACGATAGTGACATGGAAGGAATAAGAGTAAAGATACCCAAGGGTAAGGCGAAAGGATTTCGTGAGGATGAGAAAGGAACCTTGTGGTATGGGGATCGTCTGTGTGTGCCCAATGATCTGGAAATTAGTAAGTTGATTCTCCAGGAAGCCCATGACTTGCCATATTCCATACACCATGGTAACGATGTATATGGATTTGAAGGAAAGGTTTTGGTGGATTAACATGAAGGGAGATATCATAGAGTATATTGCTTTATGTGATGTCTGCAACAGAGTGAAGGCTAAACATCAGAAGCCAGTAGGATTGCTACAACCATTACTAGTACCTGATTGGAAGTGGGATATAGTTGGAATGGACTTTATTACAGCATTTCCCAAGACCAGGTCTAGCTAGGACTCTATATGGGTAGTGGTCGATCATTTGACCAAGGTAGCCCACTTCATACCAGTAAAGACCACTTACACTAGTGCCAGGTTAGCCAAGTTACATGGACATAATTGTGTGCCTGCATGGAGTTCCCAAGAGTATTGTTTCAGTTGGAGGCACCCAATTTACCTCTCACTTTTGGCGCTAGCTGCATGAGTCATTGGGGACTAGGTTGGAGTTTAGTATAGCTTTCCACCCTCAGACATATGGTCAGATAGAGTGGGTGAATCAGATTCTAGAGGATATGTTGAGAGCTTGTGCTATAGCTCATGGCTCTAGTTGGGATGATAATTTACACTATGCCGAGTTCTCCCACAACAATAGCTATCAGTCTAGTATCAAGACGTCATTGTTCGATGTGCTATATGGCAAGAGATGTAGAACACCCTGTTGTGAGATGGTGTAGGTGAACATCAATTGTTTGGGCCTGATTTGATCAAGGATGCTGAAGAGAAGGTCAGTTTTATTCGGATATGTTGAAGGTAGCACAATCAAGGTAGAAGAGCTATGCTGATCCCAAGCACAAGGAAGTGGTGTATCAGGTTGGAGATCAAGCATACCTTTGAGTTTCACCCCTGCGTGGAATTAAGCGGTTTGGAATTAAGGGTAAGGTAGCACCTCGGTTTATAGGACCATACACTATCCTAGGACACAAAGGAGAGGTTGCATACCAGTTGGAGATGCTAGAGGATCTATCCGCTGTTCATGACGTGTTCCATGTGTCTCAGTTGAAGAAGTTCCACCCGAAGATGGTGGATACACCATTGAGAGACACTGTTCCATTAGATGAGGTCCAGCTAGAGAATGATTTGACCTATGAGGAGAAGCCGGTCAAGATTTTGGAAACAACGGTGAGGTTTATGCGGCAAGACGATTAGGTTTTCCAAGGTGCAATGGAGCCACCACACCAAAGAGGAAGCCACTTGGGAGTGAGAAGATAACGAGGACCACACACACCTATTTGCTAGCCATGGCAACTCTCGAGGACTGCATATCCTCATGCATTGCATCATGCACAACATGAAAAATTTAAGTTGAAAAAGCCTTTTCTCAAAAACCCCACACTAGTTCATGACCCACATTTTAGGCCAAGTGCAAGGATTTTAGTTCCATTGCTTTTGGTGGTATGTAATACACCCCTGTATGTCTAGGAACATGGGCAACATGATTACAAACCTATAGGTTTTTGTTTCACTCAATTTGGAACTCTAAATCTGAAGTTATGCTAAAAATTCAGAAAGTTCAGGAAAATTCAGAACAATTTCAGATATAAATTCAGTTAACAGAATTCAGAAAAGGAATAAAAGAAGAGGAAAAAAGAGAATTTCTTAGCCCACGGCGGCCCACACGGGGTCCGCCAGCATCAGCGCGCTAGCTGCCGCCGACCTTCCTAGCGCGCAACGCGCAACAAGCCGCGCAGGCCGGCCCAAAGAGCAGCCTAGCAACCCCGCGTATTCCCTCTCTTCCCCTTCCCATTTTGTTTTTGTTTTTTCTATTAGACAGGTGGCCCCCACCTTTCAACACGTGCTCTGCCTCACCTGTTCGTGATCGACAGGGACTCGAACAAACTTCCACGAAAATCAGCGAATCTCCATCGAATTCGACTGCCGCTCGCCCCAGTCCTCCTTCCCTATAAGAATCGACACCCTACTCTCTAGAACCCCCTAAAAACCCTAGAGAATCACGCCTCATGGACGCGGAAATTGCTCGCCGTAGTTTCAAAGATGCCGCTGCCATTGTCATCGGTATGAGCTCAAGATTGACCTCCCGTGCTCCCTTCTACTTGCAAAAACGTCCGCAGCTTCGTGCCGCCCCCTTTCCACCTTTTTCCCCCGCCGAGGTGCTCCACAACACCCCTACGAGCTCGACGGAAGATCACCAGAGTCGTGCAGCTCTAGCTAGCTGTAGTCGATGACCGAGGATGTGACCCACCACGCCGAGGACACCGGGGACCCCACCGACATCTCCTGCGTCTCGTTAACCACTCCGATGTGCGGAAGGACCGCCGGAGCACCGCATGTCGCCATCGCTGAACCACCCCGCCACCGTCAGACTAGGTGAGCAGGGGAGCTCACACCCCCACCGTCGGATCCAATGCGGACGGCCTGGATCGTCCATTGACCCGTGCAGTGGACCACTGAATAGTAAAGCCCAGTCAGTGCCACGTCAGCTTGACCCCGCCGGTCAATGAGAATATTCCCTGGAATATTCCCTCGCCGATTTTGAGAGATTAGTTAAAAGGCAGAAAAGGATTGTGTAGAAAAAGATTTACTGGTCCAAAAAATACAAATAATATATCGTTGGAATCACAAAATTATTTAGAATTTGATTCTGAAATAATATTGCAAGTCTACAGTGCGTATCCATTTGGGTTTAATAAAATGCATATTGTAGTATAAAAATTCTAGAAAAAGATCTATATATCCTTTTTGCGTGATTCTTGTTGCCCTAGCTTTGAATCACATTGTATATCCAGTAGTATTTTTGTCCAGGTTGAAAAACATTGTTTACAACATAATCTTAATATTTTGATTAAATGTCTATTAATTAGATCAACAATTCACATTAAGTGGTTTTGTTGCATTAAAGGTTTTGCAAGCATGTCATCAGTAGGCACAATGATCAGAGAACAAAAATTACTACTAAAACCTTGATTAAATTGTCATGCATGCTGACGAGGGTTTAACTTGCCAATGCCCATTGTTATGGACTTGGGTTTTGGAGAAGGAGGGAGCGCTGGAGGCATCAGTCAGATAGCAAACAAGCACACAGAGACGCAAGATTTACCCAGGTTCAAGCCTCGTAGAGGTCCCTACTCCTGCTTGTCTGCTCTTGGAATTATCAAAGGAAACGAAGATTATAGGGGTGCGCAGATGCAATCTGGCGATGGTTGTGGAAACTAGGGTTGTGATTGTCCTCCTCGCCGCCCCCTCCTAGCCTTTATATAGATAGGCTAAGTCTCGGGTAGCAGGTCGAGTCGGTTACAGATTAGGGTTCGTCCCTTTGAACTTTCTATCTTAAGCTTCATGTTGCGTTGCAAGCAATCGAAGAGTCCGTGGGTCACCCAAATCCTGTATTTGGCCTTGGCAATGCCGTGGGCTTCTGCCGTATCCGGACCGTATATGCCAAACTTGAGTACCTGTAGGGTATACCCATGTCAGTAGCCCCCGAGTGTCCAATGGAATCGCAGATTCGACTAGAGACTTTATGAAGTCTTTCGGGCGCATGTATGGGCATTTTTTTGAGTGTTCTATTTATGTCATAGGGATTGTTGATATACGTGCCTGATTTATCCAATGTATCGGTATCAGTTAACTGCCTTAGGGCAAAACAACGCAATCTACTCAAACTCGAGTCCCCGGACTCGAATTCAGAAAAGTGCTGGCGTAATTTGATTCAGGCCGCGGAGGTCTTACAGGCCTCGAATTCCAGTGTATAAGTGTGAGCACTCAATGCGTCCGTCAAGGCATGTCCATCGTACCTGCAGGCATGGATATATTTCTGGTAGTGCACAGCAGATGCATTGCCAGGCCTTATTCAGGTCTTATCTTCACACTATAAGCGCGTCATCTGAATTTTGTCATCGCGGAGATGATTTGGGTGGCCCAGGAGATGCAGTCTCTTTGTAGGGAAAATATGAGGCAGAGTCTGAAATGGATCGTATGGGCACCTAGAGGGGGGGGGTGAATAGGTGCTACTTCAAATATTAATGCTTTTTCAATTTTAGGCTTAACACAAAAGGTAAATTCTCTAGATAACTATTTAGAAGAATTTCCCTATACGCAAACCTATCTACTAGCGAGTAAGAGGCAAGTGGAAAGAGGAACGAGTGAACCGTAGTGAAGCACGTAGAGACACAGGATTTGTTTTACCGCAGTTCCTTTCTTGTTAAGGGAAGTACATCTGCGTTGGAGGGGTGGGCGGTACTAAGACCACCACGCCACAATAGGCCTCACCCTGTTCTCCGATGGATCTCGCCACCAAAGGCCTGATCCACCTTTCCACTATAGGAACACTTCGAGGCGGGTACCGGCGCCTTTACACAACTAGCGGGGCACAACTCCACAACCAAATTAGAGGCTGCCGTAATGACAACAAGCTGCCACAAGAACAAGTTATCAATAACAAAACACAAGATCTAGATATTAACAAGAATACTAGATCAGGGATTTCTCCAAATGAATGGAGATGAGTTGATGTGCTTGATTCGTGATGGCGACGAAGATTGACTCCTCCTTCAATTCCCCCAAAGATCGAAGCCTTCGGGTGGTTGAAGTGGGAGATCTAGAGAGAGAGCTCTTGCCATGGGTCTGACACTTTTCAAATGAATCAAGAGTTCTGCTCGATGGGGAAGAAGGGGCTTTTATACCCTCTTTCAAAACCAAGCCGTTGGAGCCTTTGGGGGCCGCCCCTAGACAAAAGCTCGCGCAAACACTCTTTGGGCGATTCTCCTAGGGCCGGATTATCCGGCCCAACATGAGGGCCGGATTATCCGGTCCAGGGAGAAAATCCGCCCCAGAGCCGGACTGTTTGGGGGGAAATTCCGCCCCAGACAGAAGCTCGCGCACAGCCAGCCCTGGCCAAGATGGTCCAGCCGGGTTATCCGGCCCATGATGGGGGCGGATAATCCGGTCCCCCAACTGCTCAAAACTTTCCTGCAACACTTAGTACACATTAGAAATTCCATGGTATTGTTATCTAACACACAAAACATAGGAAATCATGAAATGTTCTTTCAATCTCCCCATTTTTGGTGTTAGATGACAATACTAGGATTTGCAAGAAAGTTCACAAGACCACCAACAATAAATACATTAAAGAGACTCCCCCTCAATCTGTGCATACTAGAAATTTGTATTTGAATACAAATGCATACAAATAGGTGCGAGTCTATTCCATTGAAATATAAACAACATAATCATACCACCGAGATAGGGAGAGGCGTCCTTGATATATCCACTATTATCAATGTGATAACCAATATAAGCGCCTTCCTCGAGATAGATACCCAATATTATAGGATATGATAGATGAATCCATAGGCTTAATCCACGAGATAAATCCAGAAATGCACAGACACAAAGTTTCATACAAACCACAAATTAAAGTTCAACGCTAAATGGGCACAAGCAAGAAAACGACGAATGAAAAACTGCAAATGCTTGTGTCCGACCCATGCAAATCCTTGGAGACCTAATAGAACTACTTCTCCCCCTTTGGCATCGAGACGCTAAAAAGGAAGAAGAGCGATGCTAACGCCCCAAGGTATCACTCATAGTCGTCATCCTCGTCCTCGTCCTTGTTCCCATCTTCGTCCTCATCCTCAAGCTCCTCGGTGCCATCGTCCTCATCATTAGCAGTGGCCGTGGAAGGGAACAAGAGACGCTCTATCTCTCCATAGTTAAGCCCAGAAGAAGAGTTCCACCGGGCATATGGTGTGGGAGGAGTAGGAGCCGGGGGATCACTAGAAGCACCGGACACATGGTGAAGGATGAGCTGCTGAGAGTGGGCCAACTCATGGCGCTACTTGTAAGCCTCGTACTGGCCCTTGCGTGTGTCCACGCCCATGCAAATAATGTTCCGTTGGAACCAGTTCAGCTGCTTGATCTCACGGGCAATGGGAGGCACTGGAGGCCTACGAGCACTAGCACGAGCATCCCTCATGAGACCCTCAGGAGCAGAAGAGGGGTGAGAGGTCTTCCGAACCTTGGTGTATATCTTCTTTGCCTTGTGCACAATGTCAATGTTGAATTCTTCAGAGGGAAGCAGGTGCTTGATGAGCATCATAATATAGGGAGCATAAGGAATGGATAGCCCGTTGAACATTACATCTGTCAGTTCATGGTAGATGAAGTCCATCACATCCAGCTGGTACTGCACGGACTCATCCTCGCACGAGGCAACCTCATGAGAGAAGGCTAGGAGCTAGACCAGGTGACCACGGATGCTGTCATTGTTGCCTCCACTCGGGGTGATAGAATCACGGAAGAGGCCCACCAAGGCATCGTAGATCGGAGCAAGACCAACAAAGGTGCCCACAATACCATTGTCCATCGTGCACGAAGAGAGGACTGCATCTTTATTGGGCTTCAGTTGGGTGATGATGTGGTGGCCACTAGCCCGATCCCTGTTGTGGAAAGAGTACCCAAGCACCTCAGCAAACACACGAAAATCAGCACTCATAGGCCTGTCATGAGTCATCCACTTCATAGTGTGATGCTCATCACCACAAATAACCAATGTGGAAAATAACTGCTTCACAACTTCAGAATCATAGGAGCATTGGAGAGCCATGAGATGGTGCAGCCCCATCCGCTCAACCATATACATGGCATCAACAAGGTGAGGCCTCTCCAATGCTCCTATGATTCTGAAGTTGTGAAGCAGTTATTTTCCACATTGGTTATTTGTGGTGATGAGCATCGCACTATGAAGTGGAAGACCATGAGATGGTGCAGCCCCATCCGCTCAGCCACATACATGGCATCAACAAGGTGAGGCTTCTCCAAGGCCTCAGCAAGAATCAACGGGTGCATAGGCCTAATCTTCAGCCGGGCATACACATCTTCATATATTCCTTTATGTTCAGCACACCAAAAGCGAGAATCACCTAGCTCAGAATCAAGTGCCAACTAAGCAAACAGATCACAGTGACGAATAGAGGAAAAGTGACTGGATCCAAAGCCTTGTAGTTGATCTTGGGCTCTTTGCCCTTCCTCTTGGACACACCCCTCCTAGATCTCTCCCTCTTTTCTTGCTCAGCCATGCGATCAACCTCTTTCTTTCTTCTTCTCAGTTCAACTTCGTCCACAGTATTACTCCCACTGTCTACCCCGAAATAGAGACCACGAGGACGACGCTTGTAAGTCTTGGGAGCACTAGAACCACCTGTGAAGAGAACAAGGTCGATAGCATGGGTATAAGCATACACACAAGTCCAAGAGAGAGCGTAGAAAAAGTAGGCAAATAGTTCATAGTCCAATCCTACTCAATGCACACAACAAGGCGAAACTGAACCATGTTTTAGTCTGTCAGGCCGGATTATCCGGCTTGGCCAAGGGCGCATAATCCGGCCCTGGCACAAATTTTCATAATCGCCTAGATTGAATGCAAAGGAGTAGATCGGGCCTAGAAACTACAAGACTACGATTTCTACGGGAAACAACATCCTTCTAGACAATGTTCCACCCAACAAACAACACATCTAGCCAAAGATGAGGAGAGAGGGAGTTACCCTCACTCATTGGAGGAAGAACGCTGAGGAGAAGGTACCCGGAGGCGCGGAGAAGAAGATCCGGGGAGGCCTGGAAAATCCGGTGGCCGGAGAGGCTCCGGGGAGAGGGAGAGGGTTGGGGGAGAAGTGCTGCTCGTTATGAGCCCTTCCCCTCGACCCCAGCCCTTGAGAATGAAATCCGTCAGGGACGGATTATCCGGCCTATACTTGGGCCGAATTATCTGGCCTAAATTCTGAACTCATGTTACACACAGAGTCAGGCCCGCGTGTCCCCAAACAACACCCCCACAAGGTGTACAAGGGACTTGTGTGCAAGAATAGATGGCTTAGGGGTAGGGAAAGACTTAGGATTAAGAGAGCCAAACTGAGATGGTACTACACACTCAAATTTGCAAGAATCAAAGAAACTAAAAGCCAAAATTGAGTGTGATTCCCATAAAAACATGAGAGGAGCTAAAAATGATCCAGAAGATCCAAATAAATCCAAATCTTCTCATGGAAGAGGGCGGTGTCCGAAGCCACCTTGTTGGAGTGTATGGTATGACACCGCGAAGATATATCTTGGGTTCATGACCAATACTCATCAATAAGCTCACATATCACAAAATGATATTAAGAGAAATGATTTGACTTGCTTTCGTCGTTATGGGGGGAGGGTTGACCCAATCAATTAGGACCACACTCCCCCTATATCCATGCCCACATCTAGACCAAATAAGACTGAGATGTACGAGTGAGTGCATGGGTAATCAAGACAAGCTCCTTGAATCAACGATATTTAGCTCATTCCTCAAGTAGCACAACCTTGCTTCATCAAGTGGCTTCGTGAAAATATCAGCAAGTTGGTTCTTCGTGCTCACAAAAGATAGATCAATATCGCCTCGAGCAACATGGTCCCGAATAAAATGATTCCGAATCTAATATGCTTTGTCCTTGTGTGCTGTGCCGGATTGTATGCAATTTTGATTGCACTTTCATTATCGCATAAAAGAGGCCCTTTGCCACAATTGACACTGTATTCCTTTAAAGTTTGCCTCATCCATAATAACTGAGTGCAGGCACTAGCAGCAGCAACATATTCAGCTTCGGCGGTGGAGAGAGAGATACAATTCTGCTTTTTAGATGACCAACAAACTAGAGATCTTCCCAAGAACTGACAAGCTCCAGAAGTTGATTTCTGATCATCCTTATCACCAGCCCAATCTGAATCAGTATAACCACATAGAGAGAAATTGGAGCCCTTGGGATACCATAGAACAAAGTTAGGGGAATGAACCAAATATCGGAAGATCCTCTTGACCGCCACTAAGTGGCTTTATTTAGGAGCTGCTTAATACCTTGCACACACCCCACACTCAACACAATATCAGGTCTAGATGTGCATAGGTAAAGAAGAGAGCCGATCATGGACCGGTATACCTTTTGGTCCACATCTTTACCGTGGGGTTAAGTTCAAGGTGACATTTTGTTTGCATCGGAGTGGCTACGCCATTAAGATCCGTCATCTTGAATCTCTTGAGCATGTCTTGGATGTATTTAGCTTGATTTATGAAGGTTCCTTCTCTAAGTTGCTTGATCTCAAATCCAAGAAAAAACCATAAATCCCCCATCATAGACATCTCAAACATGTCAGTCATAAGCTTTCAAAATTCATCATTAAAAGCTTTATTAGTACAACCAAAGATGATGTCGTCTATATATAGTTGGCATACGAAGAGCTCCCCCTTAACCTTCTTAGAAAAAAGAGTGGGATCGATTTGCCCAATTTCAAAGCCACGGTCAAGCAAAAGCTCTTTAAGGTGCTCATACCACGCACGTGGGGCTTGTTTAAGGCCATAGAGTGCCTTATCGAGTTTGTAGACATGGTTCGGGAAGTTAGGATCCTCAAATCCTAGGGGTCGCTTTACATATACCAACTCATGTAGAGGACCATTAAGAAAAGCACTCTTAACGTCCGTTTGCTGCAATTTAAAATTATTATGGGAAGCATAAGCAAGAAGGATACGGATGGACTCAAGACGAGCCATAGGGGCATAGGTCTCGCCGAAGTCAATGCCCTCAACTTGGGAATATCCTTGTGCCACGAGCCTCGCCTTGTTCCTCACAACAATGCCATTCTCATCTTGCTTGTTTTTAAATATCCATTTAGTGCCGATAACATTGCGGCAATCCTTGGGCTTCTCCACTAGTTTCCAGACCTTGTTGCTCTCAAAGTTATTCAATTCTTCATGCATAGTAACAACCCAGTCCGGATCTTCAAGAGCTTCAAACACTTTCTTGGGTTCCACCATTGAGATGTGATCTTGATGCTCACCAAAACATGCCAATTCCCTTCTTGTGGAAACCCTCCGTCGAAGATCACCTACAACTTTGTCAAGAGTATGACCCCTTAACTCAAGGTTCCGATCAGCACAAGCCTTGCGACGAAGTTCAAGAAGCTTGTTGTCTCTTGGTGGAATAGTTTCATCACTTGAGTCTTTGTTGGAATCATTTGCTTGACCTTGATTAGTAGTATGATTATCAGTAGTAGGAGATGAAGAAATATGCCCTTGAGGTGGATCAACAGCCATAACAAGAGGCTGCTGATCATCAGGAGTTTCAGGGCCGGATAATCCGGCCGAGGGTGAGGCCGGATAATCCGGCCTGGGAGAACTTGAAACAACTTCATCAGGTTGCCTGGAACTTGCTTGAATTGGCGAGGGGCTGGATAATCCGGGTCAGCCGGAAAATTGGGCCTGGAGCTTGCAGTTGTTTCTTCGATATGATGAGTAGTTTGGTCATCAGAGGAGTGGTGGCCGGATAATCCGGTGTCGACCAGATAATCCAGCCTGGAGCATTCAGGATCATGTTGACCTTCAGCAATTGGTGGAGTTAGTGTGGAAGTTACTCCAGTGGTCGGAGCATGTTGAGTCTGTGTAGATGAGGGCTCTTCATGAGTAGATCATTGTCCTTCCCGATCCGCCACAAGGGGTTCCTCAATGGGGCAGAAAAATCCCACGCCCATTCTTCTTATGGCATCTTGGGGTATTTCAACATCTGCATCACAAACATCAACTTGCCCCGCACGGGGCCGTCATTTTCCTCGAACACTACACTACAAGATTCTAGAACAGTTCCGGAGAGCTTATTGTAGACTCTATAAGTGTGGGATTTAGCACCATAACCAACAAAAATAAGCCTTGGATCAAATTTAGATAAACAAACTCCCTTGATGAGAAATAAACACTTACACCCAAATACCCGAAAGTATGAGATGTTTGGCTTGTTACCGGTAAGTATTTCATACGGAGTCTTTCCAAGATTTTATGGAGGTATAACCAGTTGGATGAATGACAAGCGATAGAGATTGCTTCAGCCCAGAAGTTATATGGAGACTTGAATTCGGCTAGCATAGACCTTGCCATCTCCATTAGAGTCCGGTTCTTCCTCTCGGCAACACCATTTTGTTGAGGGGTGAACGCAGCGGAATATTGATGTCTTATCCCCTCTTCACTTAGGAACTCATTTAAGGTGTAGTTCTTGAACTCGGAGCCGTTATCACTTCTTATTGCCAGAATAGGGATGTTGTGTTAACGTTGAACCTCGTTGCCGAAGTCGATGACCGTTTGTTAGGTCTCGCTCTTCAACTTGAAGAAATAGACCCAAGTGTATCTTGAGTAGTCATCAACGATCACCAGGCAGTACTTCTTCCCACCGAGGCTTGCATGATATGGAGGTCCAAAGAGGTCCACATGAAGGAGCTCTAAGATCCTTTTTGACGAAATAATAGTCTTCCTTCGATGAGGAGAGTCATGCATTTTCCCTTCAACACAAGCCCTGCAAACACGATATTTGGAAAAGGAGACATTTTCTTTTAGACCAAGGATGTGGCCACCCTTGTGGAGACTTGGCAAAGTTCTCATATTGACGTGGGCTAGTCGGCGATGCCATAACCAACCCGCATCAGCCTTTCCGAAAAGACACATCAGACCTGTAGTGGTTTTCCCTGAAAAGTCCACCACGTACAGGTCATTTTCGACATATCCCACGAAAGAGACTTTTAGAGACTTGCTCCACAAGAGTACCACCAAATCAGCATCAATAAAAACTACAAAGCCCATCTTACCAAGGGCGTGAACTGAAAGTAAATTGTAACCGAGGGTCTCAACAAGCATGACGTCCACGAGAGAGATATCGTGAGCCACCACAACTTTGCCGAGACCCAATACCTCAGATTTTGACTTGTCACCATAGGAGACGGTTATATGATCATGATTTGGCCGCATCTCCGTGATGATCTCCTTGCTTCCGATCATGTGACTCGTGTATCCGCTATCGAGTACCCATTTAGATCCACCGGACGCATAACCCTGCAAGAAAGTTACTTCTTGGTTTTAGGTACCCATTTTTCAATGGGTCCTCTCATGTTAGTGACAAGGGTCTTGGGGACCCAAATAGACCAAGGAATGTAACAATCATAAGGACCTACATAAGTAGCATAAACATCACCATAATAATCGCAATATAACTCAAAGTTAGGATTGTTAGCCCCTGCAAAACTATCATAATTAGACTTGTCATTGGTGGTGGTGCTAGTCTTTGGTTGAGCAATCTTGCTCTTCTTCTTCTTCTTCTTCTTCTTCTTCTTCTTCTTCTTGTTCTTCTTGTTCTTTTTCTTGGGAATATAACCAAGACCCTCTTTTCCATTGTTTGTCCATTGCTTGATAAGTATCTCATCTAGAACTTCTTTACCTTTGTGTTGACATCCTTTTGCAAGTTCTTCTTTTCCATAAGATGATGTGGAGGTGTTGGGCACATCATACTTCCTCAATTGAGTTTGGAGCTGGTCATGAGACTCATTTAGAGTAGAGTGTTCACTCTCCAATGCCTTGTGAGCAGTGTCAAGTTTCTCAAACTTCTCTGAGAGTCTGGCATGAGCAGCCCCAAATTCAATCTTTTCCTTCTTTAGTTTCTTTACCTTGGCAAGAGCGTTGTCACGTTCTTTGATGAGCTGAGCCACAACTTCTTCATGTGACTCCTCAGTAGATTCGAGTCTCTCTTCCAAAGATACTCGAGCTTCCTCTTCTTCTTCCAAGGCATTCTTCAAAGAAGCTATCTCCAAGGCATCTTCTCTTTCAATTCTGCCCTTTTCTTCAAGGAGATCTTCGGCTTGGGCAAGTTGACTCATAAGAGCATCAAAATGAAGTTTGTGCTCACCTTGCAAGTTAGTGAAAAAGTTGTCCAAAGCAATAACTTCTTTTTTCATTTTAAGACTAGTATGATCATCCATATCCATATTTATGTTAGTCTTAGGGAATGAAGAACTAGAAGTTGATACCTCGGACCCTCTTGACATAAGACAAGTGACGTTGTTGTTGATGACGTTTTCGTTTGGCAAGTTGAAGAGAGATGATGGAGTTGATGTGGTCGCTATAGCAGCCACCTCACGAGAACTATCTTCATCCTCTTCATCTTCACTTGCAGAGGAGTATTCTTCTTGTGCCACCAAGACAATCTTGGGTTGCTTCTTGTAAGGGCCATTCTTTTTGATAAATGGATTTTTCTTAGGTGCCTTGGATTTTTCTTTAAGGATGAGCCTGCCACCATTGTCTTCTCTATTTTGATATGGACACTCGGCCACAAAGTGCAGCCTATCTCCACAATTGTAGCATGTTCTCAGTTTTGGGCCACTTTCTCTTCTTCCACTTGACCCATTCTTGCGCTCCAGTTCTGACTTGGCCTTGGCTGGATCCTTGCAAAAGTTCCTTGTGTAGAACACCATGTACTCACCGTGAGCACGTTTAACTTCATCGGGGCAGTCCATGGAGGTACCCTCGAAAGCTCTTTCATCCTCATCTTGCTCAACAATATTTGCCCTTAGAGCAACATTGACCCCTTTTTGCATTCCAATGGCATGGGCACGGGCATCTTCCGCGTTCTTAGCTGCAACCTTGAATGATGCCATTTCTTGCATGACTTCATTGGACGTAATTTGATGGTAGTTGTGTCTTCCTTGGAAGATCTTCAAGTCCGTTGGCTCAAAAGGCATTAGAGCACTGACGTATTTCCTTTTTACCCAAGCATCATCAATGTGAGTGGCTCCATGCTTTCTAAAAGTTGTTGCAATGCCCTTGAGCCTTCTATACATGTCTTCATGGTTTTCACCATCCAACATGTAGAATCCTTCAGCTTCATTACTAAGGGCATCATACCTATTCCTTCTCATGCTTTCATTTCCAATAAAGAGATCGGTGAGAGCATACCAAGCTTCTTTAGCTGTGTTGAGATGTTCAATGTGGGGCATGTCCTTGGGACCCACTCTGAGTTGTATCATGTGGAGAGCTGTTGCATTCAATTGGCTATCCACAACTGCTCTTCTTGTCAAGTTGGTGTGATCTCCAATATGAAGACCCTCTTCGATAATCCTCCAAAGTTCAATAGAAGAGCTGCATACATGAGACTTCATCAAGAATTGCCACTGATTAAATAAAGATACAGTAAGCTTGGGTGGATCACCCCTATTGTTTATATGAGGATAAGGGATAGGCGGGTCAGGGGAATATAAGTGATGAACCTCACTATATTCCTCCTTACCACTTCCCTTCTTGGAGGCGGAGCCATTATGTTTTTCACCTACTGATGTCTACGCACTTCTATTCTTGTAGACAGTTGTTGGGCCTCCAAGTGCAGAGGTTTGTAGAACAGCAACAAGTTCTCCCTTAAGTGGATCAACCAAGGTTCATCGAACTCAGGGAGGAAGTGATCAAAGGTATCCCCTCTCAAGCAACCCTACAATCAAGATACAAGAAGTCTCTTGTGTCCCCAACACACCCAATACACTTGTCAGCTGTATAGGTGCACTAGTTCGGCGAAGAGATAGTGAAATACAAGTGGTATGGATAATTATAAGTGGTAACGGTGCCAGAAAATAGCTTGCTGGCGTGTGGTTGACGTGGGAAAAAACTAAAGGCAAACTGAAATAAAGATGGAAGCAAGCAAACATGTAACATATCTAGTTGCAAATGGTGTTTCAATGCTTACAAACAAGGCCTAGGGATCATACTTTCACTAGTGAACACTCTCATATAAATATATTATCTTCATGATACTACTCTAAACTACTCTCCGGTTGGACACTCTAATCCATGGTAGGGCTATAACAACACACCTCAAAGTAAGCCTTTCCCATCTAGATAACCCCACACTGTAACCTTGAGCACTAGATGGTTCCAAAAAACACCACAATTTCATAAAGACATCCAACTCCAAATATAACTCATACTAAGTATTTGTAATCTCTAGCCTAAGTGCCACCATGTTGTGCACGCTGTCACTTTCACACACATGAGGAGAGCAGAGACCTATTAAAGAACTTGAGTAGAAAGGTAGATCTATAGATTACAAGCTCATGATCTCAATAAGATCATGCATAGAGAGAGATGAACACATAGCTACCGGTAGAACCCTTAGCCTCGAGAGAGAACTACTCCCTCCTCATCATGGGAATCATCAACGGTGATGGAGATGGTGGTGGAGATCGATGGAGATGACTCTAGGGGCACTTCCCGGTCCCGGCAGGGTGCCGGAACAGAGACTTTCTGTCCCCCGAATCTCCCCTTTGGTGGCGGCGGCGCTGCGGAACTTTTCGTGGCTTTCTGATTGATGATCTAGGGTTTTTGCCTCGGGGGAGATATATAGGCGAAAGAGGCAAGGTCGGTGGCCGTCCAGGGGGGCCACACCATGCCCTGGCGCGGCCAAGGGGGACCCGCGCCCAGGGGTGGTGTGGCCACCCTGTGGCCCCTCTCCGTCTCGTATTCTGGCTCCGTGAGTCTCCGGGAAAAATAGGCATATTGGCTTTTGTCCCGTCCAATTCCGAGAATATTCATTTTCCGACTTCCTGGAACCAAAAATAGCAGAAAACAGGCAACTGACACTGTGGCTCTTATTAATAGGTTAGTCCAAGAAATCATATGAAAAGTACTCCAAAGTGTGGACAAAACATAAGAAAGTAGATAAAGCCAAGCATGGAACATCAAAAATTATAGATACATTTGCAATGTATCAACATCCCCAAGCTTAACTCCTACTCGTCCTCAAGTAGGTAAGTGATAAAAAGAAAGAATAATTTTTGAGGTGACATGCACCATCATAAACTTGATCAAAGTATTTGTAAAACATTCAATGCTGAGATCATAGTACTTCAATCATAACATGAAAGACAAAGTTCTAGCAATAAGACATAGAAACTATGTTGCAACATGAAAAGGCACAAACAAAAGATTCATGAATAACAATGCTTTGCAAGACGTTTGATTGTTTCACAAAAAGAAAACATAACATAGTAGTATTCAGCTTGTCCCTCATAGAGTAGCAAATATAAATGCATAGGACACCTTCAAAGTTCATAAGAGTCATTAGATACAAATAGTTTAAAACAAGCAATATCAAGGTATGCATCAATCAACAAGTCTTGGGACAATGCACATAGAACTAAGAATGGCCACTATGCTCTCAAAGTAGGTGCATAAAGATATAAGGTGGAGACTATATATAAAAGTGGAAGAAAGGCCTTCATAGAAGGATGTAGAGATTCAAGTTTCATAAAGAGCTTCCAAAAATTATGGTACTTACTAGCTTTCATCTCTCATTGCCCCTATCATAAGCATCTTTAAGTGATTAAGGTTAAAGTGAACAAACTATGGTGTACATGCTTGACGAAGTATAAGTTAGAAATCTCATGTCCATTGAATATGAGGGTCGCTCCTCATGCTACTCAAGTTTAGTCACCGGTAAGTTCTTGTCATCGTAAGTACATGTGTATCATAGAGAACCGCCAACGGGGTACCCCTTGCCCGATGATACGGAAGAATCCCCATATCAAAATGACAAGGCAAGCAGACAACGAGCATCTCAGCAATCTTCTTATTTACCATGGGAATATGGTGCTTTTTTTCTCTCTTTCCTCTTTTCATAATCTCATTTTTTCTCTTTTTCTCTTTTCTCAATATAGGAATCTTTTTTTATAAGAAGAATGCTTCATAGACAGCTCATTATGGTGACGCTGTAGGTTTCCACCATGTCAGCATGGATTAGACTAGCGGCCCATGCGTTTCTCTAACACATATACATAACTCCATGGACTTATAAGATCCCCTTTCATTTCACACCGACGACATCCATAGACAAAAGAGCATGATATCAACTAGGTACAAAGTACCCGTGCAATGTTGAAAGCGTTCCCCATGAAAGCATGGTTCTGCTAATTCCCAAAAAATAAGTGCAAGCATATACAACATAGATGACACAATGGTTCAAGTTTATTAAGGGCAAGAAAAGTAAAGTGTGCCATCAAGTTTGTGAGAGCTTTAATCACTAGTTTTCTCATAACAAGTTTAATTTGGAAGGTAAACAAAAACATGAATATACTTGGAATAGAATATGCTAGTAGGTAGGTATGGTGGACTCTTTGGAATAACTTGGTTTAGGGATTTGGATGCATGAGTGGAACTCATACTTGGTTGTGGAGGCTAGCAAAAGACTGGGAGCGACAAACTAAGAGAGCAATAATGGCCATAATCATGCAGAGCGACAAAACATCATTGATCAAAGAATAAAGTGATACTACAAGTTGCAAACTAAAGGATCATAAAGGCTTTGGTGACTTGATATAGTCATAACATGGTGTGAGCATGCGCCAAGTCAACCCAAATAAAGCATCAAAGGAGAATACCACAATACTATGCTTTAATATGCTAAAACAACGCATGATTCTTCAAAGGCACATTAAGCAATCTCAATTGTTTATAACAAGTCATGCTACATCAAAGAATACTAAGCATAAAGCCAAAACAATATCAAGCATGGCATGACAAAGCATAGGCCACAGTCAAAAACAAGCTCTCTTTACCACTTAAGCATGAACTTTCCTACTCTTTTCCAATCCAAACCAAACTATTTGAAAACCAATGTATGAAAGAGGGGGTCCAACCAATTTATTCAGCAAACTAAGCAAACCAAGAAAACGAAAAAACCAAAACGAAAACGAAAAAGAAGACGCTCCAAGAACAACACAATTGTGCATGAAACAATAAAAATGAAACGTTTGGAAGAAACCTCAGATTTTTATTGATGAAGAGGGGGATGCCTTGGGCATCCCCAAGCTTTGATGCTTGTACTTCTTGGATATTTCTTGGGGTGACATGCGTGGCATCTTCAAGCTTGAGCTTTAGTCCATTCTTCATCTCATTACTCACTCCTTCCATACACCTGAAAATTTTCCTTCATACAGAACTTCACACAATCTTTATTAGCAACATTAGTGCACTCAAGATAATAAGTCTTTAGGTTCAGTTCTAACACTAATAAAACTTCCATTAAAAGACAAGCTACTGAAGCACTTCCCTCAAAAATCTCAATTTCCCAAAAGAACTTAAAAAGGAACCAACAAGAAGCAAATGCAAATAATGGCAGAAATCTGTCAAAACATACTAGCCGGTAAAGACGAATTTTTTTAAGACCTTCTATTGCTCAAATAAAAAAGTGTTGAAATAACGAAAGTTAGATAACAACCTGGGGCAGAAGCACAAACATTCACGCCTCAAAAGGACGTACATAGATTTTATATGAATTTTCACGGTGAAGCACAAAAATCTGTTTCGGGACATCAACTTTCCCAAGCATTACTTCTCTCTCATTAGAGGTTACTCTTGGCACAAAAAGAAAATAAAAAGGATAAGGAGAGGTTATTATTGAAGTAATAACTTCCAAGCCTCAACTAAAACTTTTGGGTTATCTCCCAATAAGTACTTTTGTTTAACGCCTTTAAATTAGGCATGATAGTTTGAGAAGATGCTCACATAAGAAATATGAATTTAAGTAAAAGGGAGCATCAAGAAGCAAATTCAAAGAACATTTAAGTCTAACCCACTTCCTATGCATAGGAATCTTGTAAAGAAACAAGTCATGAAAGCACAAAGCAATAAGTATAGCAAAGCAAAGCAAGTGGAACTTCAAGACTTTCAACATAAAGAGGGGAAACTTAATATTGTTGAGATACATAAAACCATGTTTCCCTCTCTCATAATAACTTTCCGTAGCATCATGAATAAAATTAACAATATAACTATCACATAAAACATTCTTATCATGAGCCACATACATATAATCATTATTACTCTCCACATAAGCATAGTTATTCTTATTAATTGTAGTGGGAGCAAATTCAACAAAATAGCTATCATTATTATTCTCATCACCATAATCATCAAATATAGGAGGCATATTGTAATCATAATTAATTTTCTCCTCAATAGTAGGTGGACTGAAAATATCATATTCATCATAGTAATCATCATATATTGGAGGTTTTGTATCATCATAAGCAATAGAATAGCTATCTTCCAAAGCTGGGGAACTAAAAAGATCATTTTCATAAAGACTAGCTTCCCCAAGCTTAGAATTTTCCATAGCATTAGCAATAATGGTGTCCAAAGAATTCATACTAACAACATTGATATTAGCATGCAAATAAAGTTACATAGGTTATTTAATTTTCTCTTCAAACACTTCATGTCCTAACTCAAGATAAATACTATAAAGCTCTCTAATTTTGTTGTTGTTTTCCATTAAGCATAACTAGTGAAAACAAGAAACAAAAAGATATAATTGCAGAATATAAAGGAAATAACTTTGAACACTCACACCGGAGGATGTGAGTACCTTTTACCTTACCTCCCCGGCAACGGCACCAGAAAATAGCTTGATGTCTACGCACTTCTATTCTTGTAGATAGTTGTTGGGTCTCCAAGTGCAGAGGTTTGCAGAATAGCAGCAAGTTTTCCCTTAAGTGGATCACCCAAGGTTTATCGAACTCGGGGAGGAAGTGGTCAAAGGTATCCCCTCTCAAGCAACCCTGCAATCAAGATACAAGAAGTATCTTGTGTCCCCAACACACCCAATACACTTGTCAGGTGTATAGGTGCACTAGTTCGGTGAAGAGATAGTGAAATACAAGTGGTATAGATAATTATAAGTGGTAACGGTGCCAGAAAATAGCTTGCTAGCGTGTGGTTGACGTGGGAAAAGACTAAAGGCAAACTGAAATAAAGATGGAAGCAAGCAAACATGTAACAGATCTAGTTGCAAACGGTGTTTCAATGCTTAGAAACAAGGCCGAGGGATCATACTTTCACTAGTGAACACTCTCATATAAATATATTATCTTCATGATACTACTCTGAACTACTCTCCGGTTGGACACTCTAATCCATGGTAGGGCTATAACAGCACACCTCAAAGTAAGCCTTTCCCATCTAGATAACCCCACACTGTCACCTCAAAGTAAGCCTTTTCCAACAAACACCACAATTTCATAAAGACATCCAACTCAAAATATAACTCATAATAAGTATTTGTAATCTCTAGCCTAAGTGCCACCATGGTGTGCACGCTGTCACTTTCACACACATGGGGAGAGCAGAGATCTATTAAAGAAATTGAGAAGCAAGGTAGATCTATAGATTACAAGCTCATGATCTCAATAAGATCATGCATAGAGAGAGACATGAACAGATAGCTACCGGTAGAACCCTTAGCCTCGAGAGAGAACTACTCCCTCCTCATCATGAGAATCAGCAACGGTGATGGAGATGGTGGTGGAGATCGATGGAGATGACTCCGGGGGCACTTCCCCGTCTCGGCAGGGTGCTGAAACAGAGACTTTCTGTCCCCCGAATCTCCCCTTCGGTGGCGCGGCGCTGCGGAACTTTTCGTGGCTTTCTGATTGACGATCTAGGGTTTTTGCCTTGGGGGAGATATATAGGCGAAAGAGGCAAGGTAGGTGGCCGACCAGGGGCCAACACCATGCCCTGGCGCGGCCAAGGGGGACCCGTGCCCAGGGGTGGTGTGGCCACCCTATGGCACCTCTCCGTCTCGTATTCTAGCTCTGTGAGTCTCCGGGAAAAATAGGCATATTGGCTTTTGTCCCGTCCAATTCCGAGAATATTCATTTTCTGACTTTCTAGAACCAAAAATAGCAGAAAACAGGCAACTGGCACTGTGGCTCTTATTAATAGGTTAGTCCAAGAAATCATATGAAAAGTACTCCAAAGTGTGGACAAAACATAAGAAAGTAGATAAAACCAAGCATGGAACATCAAAAATTCTAGATACATTTGCAATGTATCACCTACCAATTCATCTTCCTTGTATCCGGTGTTAGCCTTATCCTTGGATGAGGGAGTGGCGGCCTTAGAGGAGGATGGAGATGGGGCTACGGATGATGTGAGGCGAGCAATCATTTGGTGAATCTCCTCCATCTTGGTCTCAAAGGATTTCAACAAGGTTGTTTCCAACGTCTTGAGGTCATCCATTATCCTCATTCCCATTCTCCTTGGTACCCATACTTCTCTTAGGCGGTTAAGCCCAAATAAAGAGCCGGGGCTCTGATACCAATTGAAATGGATCGTATGGGCACCTAGAGTCGGGGTGAATAGGTGCTACTTCAAATTTTAATGCTTTTTCAATTTTAGGCTTAACACAAAAGGTAAATTCTCTAGATAACTATTTAGAAGAATTTCCCTATATGGAAACCTATCTGCTAGCGAGTAAGAGGCGAGTGGAAAGAGGAACGAGTGAACCGTAGTGAAGCATGCGGAGACACATGATTTTTTTTACCGCAGTTCCTTCCTTGTTAAGGGAAGTACATATCCATTGGAGGGGTGGGCGGTACTAAGACCACCACGCCACAATAGGCCTCACCCTGTTCTCCGATGGATCCCGCCACCAACGGCCTGGTCCACCTTTCCACTATAGGAATCCTTCGAGGCGGGTACCGGCGCCTTTACACAACTAGTGGGGCATAACTCCACAATCAAATTGGAGGCTCCCATAATGACAACAAGCTGCCACAAGAACAAGTTATCAATAACAAAACACAAGATCTAGATATTAACAAGAATACTAGATCGGGGATTTCTCCAAATGAATGGAGAGGAGTTCATGCGCTTGATTCGTGATGGTGATGAAGATTGTCTCCTCCTTCAATTCCCCCAAAGATCGAAGCCTTCGGGTGGTTGAAGTGGGAGATCTAGAGAGAGAGAGATCTTGCAATGGGTCTGACACTTTTCGAATGAATCAAGAGTTCTGCTCGATGGGGAAGAAGGGGATTTTATACCCCCTTTCAAAACCAAGCCGTTGGAGCCTTTGGGGGCCGGATTATCCAGCCTGGGGAAAACTCCGCCCCAGACTCGGATTATCCGGTAGAAAATCCGCGTACGAATAGAAGCTCGTGCAGGCTCTCCCTTGACACCTTCTCCTAGGGACCGGATTATCTGGCCCTAGGGGAGGCCAGAATATCTGGCTGGGGGAAAAATCCAGCCCAGCCACGGATTATCCGGGGGGAAATTCCGCCCCCAGACAGAAGCTCGCGCAGACGCTCTTTCAGTGATTCCCCTGGGGCCAGATTATCCGGCCCAACATGAGGGTCGGATTATCCGGTCTAGGGAGAAAATCCGCCCCAGAGCTGGACTGTCCGGGGGGAAATTCTGCCCCCAGACAGAAGCTCGTGCATAGCCAGCCCTGGCCAAGATGGTCTGGCCGGATTATCCGGCCAATGATGGGGGCAGATAATCCGGTCCCCCAACTGCTCAAAACTTTCCTGCAACACTTAGTACACATTAGAAATTCCATAGTATTGTTATCTAACACACAAAAAATAGGAAATCATGAAATGTTCTTTCAGAGTCGCCATAGCATTCGAGTGTGGATGTTATCGACATGCAGTACAATGTGCAAGGAAAAATAATCATAGGGTGCACGACCAACGCTCCCTATGGGAGTAGCCCTCGAGTGCCTATTCGAGTCGTAGACTCGAGTGGGGACTAAAATCATTTGCGACTGCTGTCAAATTTTATTGCTTGCTTCAGCCGAATGTGCTTCCGGCGTTCCCTATGGGAGTAACCCGTAGTTCACAATCGAATCGTTGATTCGAGTGATGGGTTTGTCTTGAATGCTCATACAGCTGCATAAAAATTCTTTCGGGTGCGCGGCCAGCGCTCTTGTTAGGAGTAGGCCCCGAGTGCTTGGTTGAGTCGAAGACTCGAGCAAGGACTAAAGTAGTCAAAATCTTCTTCTAGTCGGATCGATGACGTTAGTGCTAACGTTGTGATGACTTCAGTTGCCCGCGTGATCGGTTTTGACGGGACGTGACGAGTGGTGGGTCCCACTTCCTGACTTTGATTTGACTGGGAGTGCGTAATCATCTGTTTAACCACGTCTCCTCGATTTCCGCGCGTAATGGGAGTAGTGGGGGATGGTTCATGGTTCACCTTCGCCACTTGTCGATGGCGATGTGCGCCATGCGTTCAGTAGGGTTTTTGCTGGCTGTTGGATGACATCCGCGAGGAGGTTAAGTAGTAGCGCAGCTGCGGTAATTTTTCTCATCTCTCTTCTTGATCGTGCCTCCTTCGCCATTGTTGCTCTCTCTTCTTCCTTGCGAGCTTCCTATTCGTGGCACTGGACCAGCTCCGTGTTTTCCCCAGTTACTTTCTCCACTCACATCGCCATCGAGAGATGGGTAAGAAGAAGGGACGCGCTGTTGCTGGATCTGCGATCACCATTGCCACCGCCAAGAAGAAGGGCAACACCACTTCTGCAGGCACCAGCGCCGCCGCCGCTGGGAAGAAGAAGGGTGGCACCCGCGTCACCAACGGCTCCTGGTGTGCATCTATCATCAAGTCCTTTGAGCTGCACCTTCTTCGTCAAGATGGAGATCTTCCATCCACGAAAGATGACTCATGAGTGTCTGGCGATGAGGTAATCCTGCGTCCTCTTCCGAGTTTCCGAGTGATGTTTCTTACATTCGTCATTCGAGGTCTTTCTCTTCCCCTGCACCCCTTTGTCGGGGGTCTTCTTTGTTTCTATGGGCTCCAGGTGCACCAGCTGTCCCCAAATTCAATTCTCCACATCTCTTTCTTCATCACACTTTGTGAGTGCTGGCTCGGAATCGAGCCACACTTTGGCCTCTTCAAGAAGCTTTGTAAGCTCAAATGCTAGTCCGCGTCTGGTTCAGTAGTCTACGACGTAGGAGGCTGCAGAATCCACGTCGACTCCTCTGCCATGTATTTTGACATCAAGCTCACCACTTCTATCCAAGGGTGGAGAGACAAGTGGTTCTACATCCGCAACCAGAAGTCCGACAGAGAGAACTATGGACTCGCGCCCTTCGATTCCGTGGCTGCTTGCAAGAGAAGGCGTTCCTGGAAGAACGTCGTGATGCCTGACGAGTCCGAGGATACGGAGATGCTGTATCAGCGTGTCTGCGACCTTGAAGACCGCATGGGTAAAGAAGAAGGTGGCTCTTCCCTCATTCGCACTTGGTTGCGGCTCCGTGTTCACCCTCTGCGGGCCAGAATCCACTTGATGTACCGTTGGGCCGGGGCGAGCGATGTCACTCACATGTCTGCGGAGGGCATTTCTACGGGTGAGGTAGACAAGAGGCTGCGATTGGTGACTAAGTACACTGCCAAGGAGGATCTCCTAGGCGAACCAGTCGTGCCTCCTTTCGACGCCTCTAACCCTCCTCCTGAGTTAGAACTGTACTGTGAAGTAGTTTACTTTGTCGATTGCCACTAAGTACTCGATATGGAATTATGTATCTTCTGATTGTAGGACTGGAGCGTGGCTGCCAGTTATCCTCCTTAGCCTGAAGGGGTTATCCCGCGTGAAGCGGTGGAAGAGGACGAGTCGGATTCGACCGTCCTAGTTGAAGAAGAGGAGGAAGCTCCCGAGTCCAGCGGACACGACACTTGCAAGCGTTCCCACAGCGAGGGTTCTGACACCTCTTCTCCGACGATGCCGGAGGGTTCTCCTGCTACTGCAGAGGAGCCGATTCCCGCCGTGCCTGTGCGCACTATGGCTCCTCCTTCCTGGAAAAAGTTGTGGCTGCCGAAGGAGTCATCGGATGACACCTTTGATCTTGACAAATTTGATTGGTAAGTCTTAATTTCCACGAGTTTGTCTTGTTTGTCTTTTAAAGTTGTCTTTCTGAAGTGGTGCTTGACGTGTTTTGTAGTCAAGTGGCGTCATCATCTTCCGATGACGTCGAATTTGTGAAATACTCCGGAGTTGCAGACTCCGAGACCAAGGAGGTGGCTGAACGGTCTTCTTCTCCTCCTGTGGCGGCCCACTCCGGTGCCAATTCTTCGAGTTCCCCACATGCTGGCGAGCATCAGATGGTTGCTCCATAGCCTCAATTGATCGCGTCACGATTCATCTGCGCCAGGCCTTCGTGGAGCTTGAGGAACTCGTGGTAGTCCTTTAGGAGGTAACTAGACTTTTTCTTGCCATTGTGTTTGTCGATGTAGAAGTGCACGTTGCATGGCCCGGACAGTTTGTCATGGATGGAGGTTGCGGGTGCCTCTTCACGAGTGCAACGTTGCCACACTTGCGTGGTCTTTCCAACGTCGCGATATCCTCCACTGCGATATCCGCTGTTGCGGTTGTCTTCGCATTTGTCAGTGTAGCCAGCCGCGACCATGTGGACCTCGTCGCGGTCTTCGTAGACGCGCATTCGACGTTTTCCTCGGCGGCCGCGTCTGCGCCCAAGGTCATCGTCGTCATCGGAGTCTTCTCCGTCCGCCCACCGATTCACGATTTCCATCAGGTGGCCAATCGTTTTGGGCTTCGAACGGCCTAGCTCCTCTCTGAGCTCTATACGGTGAACACCGCCGTTGAACGCGTCGATTGCGTGGTCCTCCGAGATGTTTTTTGCGGAGTTCTTGATGATGTACCACCTTTGGATGTACGAGCGCAGTGACTCGCCGGACCTCTGGTGGCAGCCTCTTAGTTCTTGGATTGACACGGGCCTTTTGTAAGTGCCCTTGAAGTTGCGCACAAAGCTGTAGACCATCTCTTCCCAGCTGCGGATGGATCCGCGAGGGAGATTGTTGAGCCATGCATGAGCGGCGCCCTGTAGCTGCAGCTGTAGGCATTGCATGGCCGTGCTTCGACTCCTGCCATGGAGCCTTATAGAGGAGATGTGATCTTCTAGCCAGATCTTTGGGTCTTGTAGGCCGTCGAATTTGGGGTTCTCCGATGGGAGTTTGAACCCTTTAGGCATTCACTTCTGCCTGATGGCTCTGCTGAAGCATCTGGCGCCGCAGAGTTCCACGTCCTCGTCCTCTGAGTTAGTCGAACGAGCACGTCTAGCGCGCATTTTGTCGACCTTGCGCTGCGTGATGTCATCACGCACGTCGTAGTCGTGATCGTGTCGCCGTGAGCGGCGACGCCGAGACAGGTCATGGCTATCATCGTTGGACAAGGGCGAAGAGTAGCGTTTTGCCAGAGCCTTGCTTTTCTTCGGCTCTGGTGTTGGCTCTTTGGCAAGGGCGGCCTCGATTGTCCCCAAGCCCGCGATCGTAGATCGGTGCATGGTAGCTCGTGGATCTCTAGCTGGTGGCTGGTTGTTGAGGAGGTACACGGTGGCCGCCATCACCGCAGCCTGCAGCGTCTTTGGGAGCACGTTGCCATGTGTATCCACTGTCATAGAACTTAAGTCGAGGACTTTAGCGGCTTCTACGCGCTCTTGCTCGGTGAGGTGGGCCAATCAAGATCGTCTTTTGTTGGCCAGGTACTCGTTGCCTTTGGAGGAGGATCCTCCAATGGAGGAGAGCCCAACTCGCCGAAGGCTCGACTCGTCCACCGCCTTTCTACGCACCTCGAGTTGCGCGATTACTTGCTGATGGCACTTCAATTCCTCCTTGAGTAACCAATGGTATCCCATCAACATGTCCTGTGATGAGTTTGGGGGTAGAGGATTACCCCGCAGAGCCTCTCGACAGCGCGCCCACTCATTGTCGTTGAGCTTGATCAACAAGCGTTCTTCGGTGCGCTCATTCACTGTGAGACTTGGGTTCCCGTCTGTCCCGTTGTTGACGGGTGCGCCGTTCGTTGGGCCACCGTTTGGTATACCGTCATTGGGCAGTCCAGTGCCAGAGCCGGTGTTTTCGCGATTGACGCCAGTGTCACCCGCGTTGATAACGGTGCACATGAAGTGGTTGGGGAAGCTGTTGCTCCCACAACTTTCAGATCCGGAGTCGTAGACTCCATCCTCTATAGCTAGGTCACCCAGATCGGATCCACGACTGCTATCGCTGTCCGTGCTCCCAGCTGTTGCCGGGGCGTTGATCTTGCTGAGGGTGCCGATTGGTGGCAGGAACCACGATGCTGGAGCAATCACGGGGGCCGTCGGCTGGTCGGACATGCGAAGTGTGCCCAGTTGACCGACCTGGAAGTGGAAGCTCCCGATCGCCAGGCTAATCCCGTCACCCACGGACTCGAAGGCCGGGCGAGTGCCGGCGTGTGGACGGTGAATTCGAAAGCACCGAAGAGCTGGAGAATCTTCGTTGTTGCAGAGTTGTAGATCGTGTTTGATGGGGCCGAAGAAGCCGCTACATCAGCACTCCCAGTTCCCACAGACGGCGCCAATTGATGAGGGTTTAACTCGCCAATGCCCATTGTTATGGACTTGGGTTTTGGAGAAGGAGGGAGCACCGGAGGCATCAGTCGGCTAGAAAACAAGCACACAGGGACACAAGGTTTACCCAGGTTCAGGCATCGTAGAGGTCCCTACTCCTGCTTGTCTGCTCTTGGAATTATTGAAGGAATCAAGATTACAGGGGTGCGCAGATGCAATCTGGCGATGGTTGTGGAATCCCTTGTAGTTGAGCCCCGTATGGTCGATGTGCTTAGACATGCTGTAAATATGGGGAAGTGATCACATTATGGTGAACTATATGTTTTGTTCAAACTAAAACAACATAATGTTAATGAACTACCTAGGCGGAGTGGTCGGTTTGTCCTCAGAGTGTGGATAATGGTGAGGAATGCTGCGCAGGGTACTGAGAAGGATTAGTTTTCTTTATTATAGTAGCTTACTTGTGCAACCATGTGCTAGTAATAAATGAGTGGCTGGTTAGACTTAGTAGGTCGTGGTGACCCAAACCCAACATAGCCACAGATGTAGTGAATGGTTAGGTGGACCGGTGCGCAGGGGGTTTGGAAAACTACTTTCCGAACAGTCTCTTCTTGGGCTTCTCCCTATATCATGCAAAATGAGTGTGGTGGTACGAGCGGGTTGGCCAGGTCGCATGGATAAAGTGTACAAACCCATGCAAGGTGTAAAACTAAGTGCTTATACATGTCCCCGGTTACAGTCGATTGAGTTGCTAGATATCGAAACTATGACATATTCACACTCATCCTTATTTCTCGATTACTAAAATTTGATGGGTGAACTTAATGGGTTGTTGTGAATCAAATTTGTTTGTAAATGTAGTACAAATGTATTTGAAAATGCAAGCTAGCCAAATCTCCACTAGCCAAATAAGCATGTAGAAGCTAGGTGCAATGTCTCCTTATTTAGCCCTACTTGCCATACGTTCCAAGTATTGACACTTTCGGGGTGCTACGATTTATGTTGTAGGATATTCCGATTCTAAGTGATCGACTAGGTCGTGGTAATCCACTTGACACTTGTTCACTTGTGGGCAATTTGAAGACTGGAGGAGTTATTTATTTATGTTTGATACTTGAATATTTCTGAGCTAGCATTCAAGCTAAACGAATATTATAATAATTGAATACTCTGGATCTTTCGTTATTTATGATGCATGGATTATTACTTTGTTATGCATCCATGTTCTATGTAAGCCAATGGACCGATCTAGGGTTTGACATGTTGCATAGGAGCTACAGTCTTTTCAGTAGTGTAGTGTTACAAGCATATTTTGGTATATAAGTATGTCAAAACCGTAAGTTGTAGAGGTGGGACTAAAGTTCTACTAGATGACACATGGTGACACAAGTCGAGTCTGTCCGTACAGGACGGACTGCAACCCAAATTCTGCCCGTGGCCCATTTGCGTCACCAATTTGCGTCGGTATGCTATGGCAGAGAATCGTGAGCTGGTCACGTGGTGGACAATAAAGACGCGAGGAACTTTCTACCATCCACTTAAGTCGTACGTGTTGTCTCGGACATTCCTTTCACGACAGTCCCACATGCGCCCGGGGAGTTTCCATAGCGTCATCGAGTGCATTACTCACAAAGGTTGGGGACACACCGATTAGGAAAGAAGTGGATGTCAGATAACTTCCATTTGTCGCTCACTCTAAACGGGCCTAGTACTCGATCCGTTGATATTTCTTTTCCTCGTATTTTTGTAACTTGATAGGTTGCAAACTTTTTTTATGTATGCGTGACCTCAATAGGTCTCCTTCGAATTATGTTATCTTTATATGCTGTTAACATCGATTCTGAATGTGCCTGCTTATACACGTATTTTTCTATTTTGTACGTGACCTCAGTGCATCTCGTTCTTTGAATTCTAGGCCCTTGGTCTAGATGTGTTCCCCTCTTCACCTTCTCGTGTCACTTCATGTTTTTATCACAAATATTAGTTTATTATTTTTCTAGAAGATTGTACACCCCGATCGTTAAACACTGGCGTCGGTGTTTAATTGTACAACATTTTGGAATCCAATGTGCTAGAGAGATAAGAATACAGAACGTAAAAGAAAGAACATATCCCACTTCACATATTTTTTATGTTTTCTTGTTCCAACTGTTTCGTGTGTCATAACCTTTTTTAAACTCGTAGTTTTTATACGCGTTTTGAATGGCCTATCTTATATTTCCTTTATGTAGACGTTTTCTTGATCGAGTTGTTTTGGTTTCCACCATTTTTGCAGTCACGTTCTAAGTGTCCGCTTCTATCTTTCACTTATTTAGACATTTTCTTGGTCAAGCTGTTTCATTTTCCACCATTTTTGCAGTCACATCCAACGCGTATAGAACAAACTTCGGTTTTAACGTGCTCGCAATCGGCTTGTTCACACTAGTCATGTAAAGTAAAGGATGCAACCCGAAGATTGTTGGGGATATACTTTCTAGGTATACCCATGGTGAATCACTGACTAGGGTTGCCCACTTCCAGGTTAAAGGTATGCTCCACGGGCGACCCAGCCAATGAGAGAAGATGGAAACCCATCTGGATACGAGAAGGCCCAGAAGACTTACCGACCTAGGGTTGTAGGAATATTTGTAGTCCAAGATGTAATCTATACCGACTCTGTATCATAGCTAGATAAGACTCCCCTGTAAATCCTAGGTCGAACGTCCATATAAGCCGTCCTAGGGATCAGCCTTTAGGGCACAACCACAACACCACAATCTCAACTCGAACATGCAAAACCATCCCTTATAATATGTTGTACTTCTGGCTCTGTCGATATACTGGATTGCTAGCAGGAGTAGGATTCGTCCACCGCAGTCGGATCTGAACCTTGGTAAGCTTGTGTGCTCACCATCCCGGACAACTGTACATCTCACACCCCACCTTTTTCCATGCCTCGAGGACCCCCTCATGGCATACTTTTCTTCAATCCGACGATAGTTGGCGCCCACCATGGGGCAAGTGACCTTCAGATCTATGTTTCAGGCAGAATCTGCGTGTGCGGGAATCGGTGAATTAACACCATCGGTCACGTCCTCTATGCTAGTGATGTCCCTCTTGTCCTCCTCGACAAGACCTAGATTCTGGATAGGTAGGCCATGACGAGCTACACCACCCTTCCAATCGGTGAGATCGACATCTACCTCGGTTTTGATGAACCTGTCCAACCCACCCCAACGGTGATGATAGAGGCAGAAGAAACTTAGATCCACATTATCTGTGGAGGTGGCAAGTTTCAGATCTTAGAAAAACCTAATCCCCTCCAACCCGCCCGTGAGGTGGAGATCATGGAGAAAGAGAAGGTCAAATCTGAAGAAGATCTTCCTCAGGAGGTCTGCAATAGCTCCAGATCCGGTTCTACCGATGCAGGAGCAGTAAAATTTCTTCTGAGGCACACCGTGTGGCGGATGATGATGTGCCCCAATGTCAATCTAAACGTTGTCCTCGAGACCATCAACATATTCGAGGAAGCCAATGCCGAAAGCTCACCCACCTCAGAGCACACATATCTCACTTTGTTGGCTATGTAGGCTCTGGATCCAGCTCTTCCGATGCTGGAGACGACAACGACTCAGTTTTGGATGCCATCGGAAAAAAGACCGACACACCGGCCTCCCTAGGAGTGTCCATGACATCGGCATAATTTCGGGTGTATGAATTCAGAGAAGAAATCAACTCCAGAGCTTCCCATGAAGGAGAAGGGGCAGATCCGAGTCCGTACATTAGTATGGACGAAGATTATGACGAAGAACTTCCCGACTCGCAAGATTACATGGATCTCGGAGAGAATACTAGGGTCCCGATGTCCGAAAGTACTGATGGAAGTTTATCCCTAGGAAACAGACCCAAAACCGTCTTTGATACAGGCGCCCAAAGGACCAACAAGGCAAGGAAGAAGAAAAACAAGAATTGAAACAAGACCTTCCAACAGAAGAAGAAGTTGACGGGAGTATCCAGATGGAGGATTCAGACGGCGCTCTGATTCCCCATGAACCAAAAAAGTCTCTGGTGGATGGCCATGTGGTTACCCCAGTTCCCATGAAATGTACGAAGAAGCATTAACAACGGCGATCCCAACCACTTTGGAGCTTACCCCGGAGGAACTGTAGCAAAGGGCGGAATCCCTAGAAGCATAGCATTTATGACTCCTTGATGAAGCAGCTCATATTGTTGAGGAGAAGCAGAGCCTCGGCGCAAAAGTTATAGATACAGAGTAGTTTAACTCCCTACAGCATCAGAAGACCCGAAATGGCCCTATGCTGGCCAATAAGAATCCGAATGTCCACAAGACCCTATTTGAGGGGAAAAGCAATGACATTTTCATACGTCAGCCTTGTCTTGATAGTAAGGGATACTAGATCTACAATACACTAGTGGAAAACAATGTCGTGGCCCGAAAAATCCTTCTGAATAACCCAAAGCCCAAAGCAGGTCCAGCGATGCGTAACGTTACTCAACAAGGGCCTAGAGAAGCAGAAAGCCACCACATCTTTCAGCAGAAAGCTAGTCTCGAAATCCTACTAATGCCGCACTGACGTGGAGTATGAACCAAGGCCCTGACGGTAATACGATTGGCACCACCGTTCTGACCCTCGGGATGACACCCACTCAAGAACTAGCTCTTCAGGCCAGCGACATAGAACCGTGCGGAACATGAGCGACGTTATTCTAGTTGCTTGACGTGACACCGTGGCAGCACTGGCTCCATGACACCCATCCCGTCAGCAATCTAACAGCCACGGAGACAAAGAAGTGCGGCGCCAGGAATGGGACAGGCAACAAATGCCACCTCCTAGGCACACACTCCGTCAAGCTGAACCTCGTCACAATGACGACAATGCCAGTCAAAGGAACGATGAAGGTCATGCTTGTCATTGGATTGATGACAAGTACGCCATGAGGGGGTCCTCGAGGCATGCGGAAGAGAGGGGTGTGAGACGTACGGTATTCCGAGACAGTGAGCACACAAGTTTACCCAGGTTCGAATCCGCCGGCTTTGGACGGATCCTACTCCTGCTAGCAATCCAGTAATACGGCAGAGCCGAAATATGGGTTACAAAGGTTTCGCGTATGCGAGTTGAGATTGTATACTATTGAGGTGTGCCCTAAAGGCTCTCCCTAGGATGGCTTATATAGATATCCGGCCTAGGGTTTACAGGAGAGATCTATCCGGCTACGACTAAGAGTTGGTTACAGAGTACATCTTGAACTACAAGTAACATTATGGGCCTAAGTCGGTAAGTCTTCTGGGCCTTCCCGTAGCCGGATTGGACTCCGTCTTTCTCCCTGACTGGGCCACCCGTGAAGCAAAGCTCTAACCCGAAGTGGGCCACCCTGGTCAGTGAGGAACTGTGAGGATACCCGGAAAGTATATCCCCAACAGCAGCCCCTAGAGGCCTCCAAGATCCAAAGTCGGATTTATCGTCGTCTAGCTTGATCTTAGGCTTGCAGAATCTTGAAGGGTTCCTGAAACTTCACAACAAAAAATATGATCCGGGTCTTAAAAAATAAGTCGGACCTATCAACTGGTTAGTCGGATTTTCCAGCTTGATTTCAAACTAAGCCGGAACTTGGTCTCTAACGCCATCTGACACAAGTAATGGTCAAGTCACATCATCTGATAGGCATTCCGTCAGCGTGACCGTTGGTGGGTCCACGGTTCACGGAACCGAGGCGCCGTTTCAATGCGTGCATGGAGATCGAGGCGATGTAATCATCGCGTGGGTCCTTCCTAGTTCCTTCCATGACGCGTGACGTTACACTGTAGCATTTGCACGAATCTTAGCACAGTTAGGTGGATATAAGGGGTTAGGATTTTCTCCTTCTCCTTTCACCAGTCCTTTGCCTTTTCCTCTCCTCCCAATCTCCCTGCGTGCACAGAGCTCCCCCGTTCCTCCCCCGAAGAACTCCCAGCGCCGCCCATTCTAGGTCAACTGCTCGCCGGAGAAATGGCTTCATCTTCCTCTTCTGGTTTGGCGGCAGCGGCGGTGGTGGTGGCGACAAAAGCGGTGGCGGAGAAAGAGAGCTTTCGCAGGCTCTGGATTCCCTGCGCGCTTAACAACGAGGGTCTCAAGAACTTGGAGAAGGAAGGGCTCCTCCGCGCCGGCGACTGGCAGAGCGGCTTCGAGGAAACCATCCCCAACCCACGTGCGGGCGAGCGGGTCCACTTCGGCACCCACCTCGACAGAGGTTTGTCGTTTCCTCCCTCGGATTTCTTTTCCGAGGTGATTGATCATTACGGAGTTCAACTCCATCATCTTCCTACTAACTCTCTCTTAGAGATGAGCGCTTACGCTTCTTTGTGTGAGGGCTTTCTCGGCATTAGGCCGAGTTTGACTCTTTTCCAGTACTATTTTCATGTCCGGAGAAACTCTATTACTGCCGGTGTTCCTTACATCACCGGTACTATTAGTTTTCGCTTAGACGCGAGCGCGCGTACCCCAAAATCTTAGCCAGTGACTCGGTCAAACAATGGCCAGCCACATTTTTCTATCATAGGGATATTCCGGCTCCTGACAAAGCTACTGCTTTGCCGGCTTTTGTTGACGGAGCTGCCACGGCCCAACCGTCCTGGGACGAGGCCGCTCCGGCTCTCACCGACGATCTGATCCTTGCTAAGAGGCGGATCAAATACTTGATCAAACACAAGGGACTGAAGGGATCCGACTTAGTCCAATGTTGGGCCTCACGCCGGATCCAGCCCCTTCAGTACCACGGGGATCGACTGATGCACTCCATCACGTCATCCAAGGAAGATCCCCTCCGCATCAGCCCCAAATCCTACACCACTCAGGGCTACATAAGCCATATCAAGTGGCTGATCAGGGAGCGGATCGAGAGGAGGATCCCGGAGATTTCTCTCGATATGCACACGGTGGAAAACCCCGTAGTGCTGCTAAGCTTCTATCAGTACGCCTTTTTATGTGTTTCAATCTTTGAGTTACACTGCAATGCTGATATGTTTTCTTATTTTCAGCTTGCTGACCTCCCCGGGTCGGAATTTGCTCCGCTCGAAGGATATCCTCCTGAGTTTTCTCAGGAGACAGAGGTGGTACCATTGCCAGACCTTGCGCTCAAGAAGCACAAAGCCCCGATAGTGGCTGTTGGTACAAAGGAGGTGCCCGTCCTAAAGAGGTAAATTTCAATCACAACTTCCGCCTTTGTACTTTACTCAAATTTCTTTCTGAGATGTAATGTTTCCGACTTTACTACATTCTCAGAGCAAAATCGATCATCAAGGGCAAGGGGAAGGGAACTTCTTCGAAGCCCATACGACAGACAAAGCTCTCCATAGCTCCTCCTGCCAAAGCTCCTCCGACTCCTGCCCCTCAACCTTCTGCAACGCCGGTGACCATTCCTTCTCCGGTTGTTGCAGAAGACCCGGCTCCTTCAACGGAGCCCGCGATCCTTGAATCGCAAACTGACGTCACCATGGGTGAGTCAGATCTAGTTAAGGGTGAACCCTCTTTGGGTAATGATCCCTCGGCAGAAACCTTCGCCGAAAACCTCATCAGCAATCCGAGACTTGCCAAGTTTGGCCTATCTCAGAAATCTGTTGAAGAAATCCAGCGGCTCGCCAGGCAATGCCTGGAGAAAAGTACTTTATCTGCCGAAGAAGAAGCGCAAGAAGCAGAGGACGTCAAGAACTCCAATCTTCTTGAACAAGTGCTTCTCCACAACGAGAGGCCCTGGTCCGGGGAGCTTCCAACTACTCCTGTGACCCCTCTAACTCTCGCTGAGAAGGTTGCCGTTGAGGTGAACGTGAGTTTGGATAAACTCACTCGCGAACAATATGTAAGTCGGAATTCCAACTCCTGTTTTTCCTTTATTTCATATCATATCCTCTAGCCCCCAAGCATGAAGTAGGATAAATAATCCGGGTTTATGCTCCATTAGGATGCCAAAGAATGAACTAGTGTAGCCCCCAAGGCTCGTACTGATATTAGCAAAAATATTAGCCTGAGTCTTTAGTAGCTTTCTGACTTTGGGTATTCTGACTTACAGAAAGTATATTCCTATAACCAGGATTTATTGAAGAATCTCTGTGATAAGCGGAGAGAGATCAAGGCTCTCCATCTTAAAAATGCTGAACTTAAAGTTGCCAAGGATGAAGCCGAAGGTAAACATTCTGAGACTCAAACCTTGTCTTTGTTTTTTCAATGTCGAATTTTTCTGAACTGTTGTTCTTTTTTGGTGATACAATCCTACGCCATGATCAAAGAGGCCGAGAACCTCAAGACCTTGGTGGTGGAGAACAAGGAGCTTCGCCAAGAGCTAGATAAGCTCATGGTGGATCATGAAAAGAGCATAGCTCAAGTCCTTGAATCCTCCTCCATGGCTACTGAAGAGCGTGATCGGAAGATTGCTGCTCAAGATAAAACAATCTCGGACCTCAAGAATGAGCTTAGCAGAGAGGGACCTTTCCCAGGCGCTCAGGGCTGAACTCTGGAGTCTCCGCGAAGAGAAGACCAAAATTGACGACGTCATTTTCAGTACGTTCCATCTGTCTGACTTGTCTTTTTCTTCGACTTCTATCAATGTCGGATTTTTCTTAACTTGTTTTGTGTATTGGTCCTCTGAACTTGTCGGACTCTTCTTCCACCGAGCCCCGCACCCACCGGCTTACCCAAGTCGGTGACCTGCTTCATGACTTCCGCCAATCCCTTCAGGACATCGGTGAAGCTCTCAAGATTCCGGACATGCATAGCATGTCGGATTTTCAGGTGCGGGACAAGGCAAAGGAGATGCCGCAACTTGTTCAGGATTGGAACATGTCCTACGCGCGGACGGCAGCGCAGAACGCTCTCACCATGGTCATGAGCCACCATGGAAACATGGAAATATGGCAAGTGACCAGAGGGTACTGCAAAGTAGATGAAGACGGCTAGGAGCAGGACCTTCAAGCCATCATGCACTCCTGCGCCGGATATGGGTGTCACGTGGCTGACCTGACCAGCTACGAGACCCGTTTCTTCACCCGCGTGGATACTCCGCCTCCTCCAGAAGAAGAATCAGTAGAATTTTCCGACGATGAACACACCACCTCGGATGCAGACATCTCGGAACGATACCAAGGCGGCGTCTCTAGCGAGCCGGCATCTCCTTCATCTCCTCCTGCATCATAGATTACCAGAAACATTTTGTATTATCTGAAAAAACATGATGCGTTTGTAAATATGAAGTACTATTATTTTGCTAGTGCTAAGCTTTTGATCTATTCAGCACTTTTGGCTTTTAAACTTTTTGCGTGCCTGAAATGTTTACATAAGCACTTGTATTTTTTCGCCCATACTTATCGTTTATCTGGCTTTCCGCCTCGTCCCTTTCGTGAGCCGGCTAAACCTTCTGCCGGAAACTTTGCCGAGCAACGGAGCTCAATTGCTAAACCAGTTTAAACTCGGAAACAAAGCCGGATTCCAGTACCAACAATTCACTACTCGAAAAATGCCCGCATCCAGCAATCAGACAAATAACCAAAGTAAAGACTAGAATTTTTTTAGAGTTATACCCGAGGGTAGCAGTTTTAGAATCAGAAATCTAAACCAGAACGAGCATGAGCATAAAGTACTTTCAAGCATTCTGGGATTTTCGACTATGACATGATCATTCGGAAATAAAATGGTAAAAACTTCTCAGAAAAACTTGAGGCAACGAAAACTTTTATTTCTCATAGAACATGTACATATATATGCTTACAAAGAAGGATAAACTAAGAATAAAAGGGACGTAGCTGAGCAATATTCCACGGTCTGTCTAACTCATCTGGATTTGTACTACCTCCATCTCTCTTTCTCTTCTTAGTAGCAGGTCATTCTTTGACTAGCCTTATGTCAGTTAAGTAGTACGATCCATTGTGCAATACTCGACTAAATTAAAAAGGCCCTTCTCATACTAGGAAAAGTTTGTGCTTTCTTTGTTGCACAAGCCGGAGAACCAAATCACCTTTATTCAAAGATCTATTTCGGACTCTCTGGCTATGATACTTGCGTAACTTCTGCTAATAGGCTGTAGATCTCATTTCAGCAACGACGCGAACTTCTTCGACTAAATCGAGATCATTTTGTCGAGAAATCTCGGCATCCTCTTCAATATACGCGGCCACTCTAGGAGAAGTATGAATTAAATCACTAGAAAGAACTGCTTTTGCGCCATAGACCAAGAAGAAAGGTGTGTATCTTGTTGACCTGTTTGGAGTTGTTCGTAAACTCCAAATTACAGAGGGTAGTTCCTCTGCCCAAGCCCCCACACCACGTCGTAATGGTGCTTCGAGTCTCGGTTTTAGCCCTTGTAGGATTAAACCATTTGCTCTTTTGACTTGTCCGTTTCCTGTGGATGTGCGACTAACGCAATGTCAAGCCGGATATTTTGCTCGTTGCAGAATTCAGGCAATTCTCCCATAGAGAAATTACTCCCGTTGTTCGTGATAATGCTATGTGGATAACCATACCGGATTATAACATCCTCGACAAATCTTTTGGCTATTGCTCCATCACAACTAGTGACAGGTTTAACCTCAATCCATTTTGTGAATTTATCCACCATCACTAGGAGGTGAGTAAATCCGCTTGGAGCTCGTTTAAATGGTCCTACCATATCAAACCCCTAGACCGCAAAGGGCCATGTTATAGGTATTGTTCGAAGCTGATCAGCCGGAACATGAGCTTGCTTGGCGTACTTTTGGCAGCCTTTGCATGTCTTGACTAATCATTCGGCATCTGCCTGAACTGTAAGCCAGAAAAATCCGTGTCTAAAAGCTTTTGCCACTAAAGATTTGGCTGCAGCGTGGTGACCACACTCGCCTTCGTAGATTTCCCTTAAGATTTCCACTCCTTCTTCCAGAGATAGACAGCGCTGAAAACCCCAGAAATACTCCGTTTATGGAGCTCACCTTTAACAATTGTATAGGCTTTTGCTCGTCGGATAATCTGCCGGCTCAGAACCTCGTCTTCGGGTAATTTGCCATCTACCAGATAATCTAGGTAGGGTTGAGTCCAGCTGGGAATTACAGCCAGAACTGCTATCAAAGGTGAGTCGGATTTGGTCGGATATTCCTCATCTACTCCCTTTATTGAGGGAACTTTGAGGTGCTCTAAAAAAGCGCCATCCAGGACTTCTTTCCACGTAGAACCTATCCGAGATAGTGCGTCTGCTTCCTCATTTTCTGCTCGAGAGATGTGTAGAACTTCAAACCCTTCGAACGATTTAGATAAATTATCCACGACAGCTTTATATGCTGCCATGTGTTTATTTGCATTACAAATATCCGACACTTGTTGAGCAACAAGATCTGAATCTCCGTAACACATCAAACATCGGATGCCAATATTCTTAGCAATCCGGATTCCATGTAGCAGTGCTTCATACTCGGCAATGTTGTTTGTCGCTGTGAAGTGGATCTGCAACACGTATAGAAGTTTATCTCCTTGGGGTGATTTGAGCACCACACCAGCCCCCGAGCCCCCACGAGCCTTAGACCCATCAAAGAAAAAGGTCCAATATTCCAACTCAGGGAGGATCATGTTCTCCTTCGTCTCTGTCCAATCAGTGACAAAGTCAGCAAGGATCTGGGATTTGATTGCTGTCCGAGGTTTATACTCAATGTCAAAAGCTGAGAGCTCTATTCCCCATTTGGCGACGCGTCCTGTGGCGTCACTGTTGTTGATTATATCTCTCATGGAAGTTGTGCTCACCACGGTAATTGGATACTCCTGAAAGTAGTGTCGTAACTTACAGGATGCTAGAAAAACACTGTAAGCCAACTCTTGATAGTGCGGATACCGCTGTTTTGATTCTGCCAGGACCTCACTAACAAAGTAAGTCAGACGCTGCACCAGGTGTTCCTGATTTTCTTCTAGTCTTTCCACCACCATGACGATACTAACGACCTTATTTGTCGCAGCAAGATAGAGCAACATCGGTTCCTTAGGTTCCGACGCTGCAAGGATAGGAGCAGATGAGAGTACTTTCTTCAGGTCTTGTAGTGTAGCTTCAGCTTCATCAGTCCAAACAAAATCCTTGGTATTCTTCAGGAGTTTGTATAATGGTGCGGCTCTTTCACCAAGCCGGTTTACAAATTGACTGACCGCAGCGATGTAACCAGTTAATCTTTGTACGTCCTTCAGGCCAGTCCCACGGTGGGCGCCAACTGTCGTCGGATTGATGACAAGTACGCCATGAGGGGGTCCTCGAGGCATGCGGAAAAGAGGGGTGTGAGACGTACGGTATTCCGGGACGGTGAGCACACAAGTTTACCCAGGTTCGAATTCGCCGGCTTTGGACGGATCCTACTCCTGCTAGCTATCCAGTAATATGGCAGAGCCGGAATATGGGTTACAAGGGTTTCGCCTGTGCGAGTTGAGATTGTAGACTATTGAGGTGTGCCCTAAAGGCTCTCCCTAGGACGGCTTATATAGATATCCGGCCTACGGTTTACAGGAGAGATCTATCCGGCTACGACTAAGAGTTGGTTACAGAGTACATCTTGAACTACAAGTAACATTATGGGCCTAAGTCGGTAAGTCTTCTGGGCCTTCCCGTAGCCGGATTGGACTCCGTCTTTCTCCCTGACTGGGCCGCCGTAAAGCAAAGCTCTAACCCGAAGTGGGCCACCCTGGTTAGTGAGGAACTATGAGGATACCCAGAAAGTATATCCCCAACAATGCTAGCCACAACCGACAAGGTGGCTGATGTCACGAAGACCCACCTCGAGGCCGACATCATGATGCTTCGGGGGATGTCCGGCGTTCAGCCAGAAACAACCCACCTGAACCTCCGTCCCCACTAGGCAATGACCATAACGGCTCCCATAGGAGCCACGGCGGGCGCCGGGGCGGAGGAGGTGGCAGGAGAAGCAGATATCTTACTCCACGGTCCCGTAGTCACGATGAACAACCGATGAACATTCCGAACGTATTTTATTTAGACCTTTTTTTAGTCCAACCTTTTCCTTCTGCACTGTATTCGCAACAAATGTCTTATGTTCACATTCAAAGTTTTCGCACTGAATTTTTCACCCAATATCATTGGAAGCATCTTTCTCGCATTCAATGTATAAAATAAAAGACGACGACAAAGAGCAAAATCAAATCTATGGGACTAAACAGGTCCACAAAAAATTTCGCTATCAACATGCTCGCACCCATCTCCTTCTCATTGGACGTGTAAAGAAAAAAGTATAACAAGAACAACATTCTGAGCAGCTTTTATCTCAATGCTTTCTCAGTCCAACTAGTTCGGCTTGCAATGCTATGCAGTGAACCTCGCGTTCAACATACTCTGAATTCGTCTGTTCGTGTTCAACATATTCAGTAAACCTCGAAGTCAATGTTTGTGGAATTGACCTTTTCGCATTCAACGTATTCGCAATAACATTGCAGTCAATGTTATGGCAACCATCTCAAGGGCAATTGCTTGGGCTTGCGACGTTCTCGCAACCAACTTCACATTCAATGTATTCGGATTCGAGTTGTTTGCATTTAATATATTCAATTGACTTGTTCGTATTCAACGTATTTGCATTACATTTCCCAGTCAATGTTTTAGCAAACATCTCATTGGCATTGTACGTGTAAAGCAAAAAAGACAAAGACAAAGAGACAAAAAACATAAAAACCAAAAGTAAGAAAGCACTGATAAAAATAAAAAACAGACGAAAATAATCCCGGAAGTACGGAGGAGGATAGTACCTTGCAACCACCACCTTCTATGATCTAGACCGAACAAAAGCAGAGAAAGCAAACCCCAGCCTACAACCGCACAAAAGCACGGGAAGCCAATGCCAGCTCAGACTGCTTCACCGCCCAGACATTGCACCGTACGTCGCCGACGATGTTGAGTCTTCGAGTTGTTCAGCCGGAGCAGGGAGAGAGTGAGGCTACCGTCACACGGGCGTCGAAGGCTCGCTCAGTTCCATGGGTAGCTCTGCCGTCTATCCCGGGCATGATCATCAGAGAGGCGTGTGTGGGCAACCGACGCATCGTATCCAGGCTAGCGGACTATGTAAGCTCATGACCGTCGGCAGCCGCGTCACTAGAACCAAGTGTGTTCACTATGTAGACGCACGCGACGACGATGGTAGTGAGCTTAAAAATGATGATGGTGGAAAGAAGAGAGAGCCTATCTAATGCAACTCTCAAAGTAAATACAGGAAGAAGCATCTTATACTCTTTCCACCGTGAGAATCTTCATACGGCTAGAATCTACGTTGCTAGCTATTCTATCGATGACGAGAAAGTTCACGCTGCCAAACGTGCTCTCCGAAGCGCGACAGTGGTGCCAGCTCGAGTCTACGCCCATGAGAACCCGCGCAACCTATGTTCTACGCTGACATACATTGTGAGTCTATGTCGCCACGTGGGCTATGGACGTCCCCACGTCCGCCATAAACTGCGGCCGGCATGGGATCATGGTGCCACATAGGCTATGGGCGGGCCCTAGAGACGTAAGAAACCAATCACGGCACAACCAATGTCGCCACGTCGATCATGGCTGCTCTCCATGACTGCGCGAACCCACGGCTGGCATGGGCTCACAGTGCCACGTCGGCTATCAGCGGGCCCCACATCCGGCCTGGGCACACAACACCACATCAGCTCTCGGTAGGCCCCGCGTCCGCGAGGATCCGCAACCGACGTGGACTTACCGCGCCACATCGGCTTTCGGCGTGCCTCGCAACCTGGCGGGTGTGGAGCGTTGTCATGCAGGGAACACCTCTCACCACGCGCATTCCAGCCCGCGTGAAACCGCGGCTGGTATGGGCTGACGCCGCCACATTGGCTCTGGCCTAGCCCCGCGTCCGCGAGAAAACGCGGCCATCTAATATCTACACTTCCACGTCATCTGCGAGTGGGCCCCATAGCCGTGAAAAACCGTGAAAGACATGGGTTGACCACACCACGTCGGCAGGCGGTGGGCCCCACCACCTGGCGGGTGCGGAGGCATGTCGCGTCGGAAATGCCTCTCGTAGAGCCCGGTCCTGCCCGCGCACGCTAACGGTGGGCCCATGTCGCGTGTGGTCCACCATCTAGCGACGTGTGGTATGATAGCGCGTGGTACACGCGTCCGTGGTAAGGAATCATTTTCCATGGCCCGCGGCGGGGCCTGCCTCACGGGATAGCAGGGCTACATTGCGACATCGATACGTGTCCTTCTCGGCCTCCATCCCACGGCCAAAAATAATCGGGACAACATGGAAATTAGTTTGAGCTCAAACAATCTAACTATATTATTTACTCCTGATATGTAGAAGAATGCTACACTTTTCGGCCAATTAAAAGAAACTAATGTAAAAAAACCTTCTCTCTATTTACACTTGAATGCATCCTAGTGAGTTTCGGATGACTTACAGTCATGTTGGATGGTGCCGCTACCGGACAATATAGAGATGTGGGAGATGGGTCCTAGGCATCCCAAGAAGTTGGTGTCGATGCGGGACAAGACGGTGCCAAGGGAGATGTTGCCAGATGAAACATTCGATCCAAGTTATAGATGTAGTATAGCTTGGCTTTTCCCTAAAAGACCTAAGTTTATCGAACCTTGGGAAGAATTTGCTTGGTGTAATATTATGTTGAACAAGACCTCGAGAACTCGTAGAATCTATGTTGACTGTAATTTTCAGGTTTACTTTTGTGTTTTGTGTGTCGATGGATGTGGATAGGCAGGGTTGAGGATTCATTTACAGCTGCGCAAACATATTAGGAGTAAATAATAACGCTAGATTGTTTCGGCACAAACTTCTATCCACGTCACCCCGATTCTTTTCAGCCACTGGATGAATGCCGAAAAGGACACTTGGCGCCCTCGAAACGGAGCCCTTATATTCTAGGAGTGGGCCCCGCTGTGGGCCAGGTCGAAAAATTCCTTGTCGCGGATTGTCTCATAGTGAGTTGTTCAACCTCGAAATGCTTTTAGCGCTGATCATTGGGGATCTCAGCTAAGCGTACCCACATGTCATTCGGTTTGGGTCGCATGTGCATGCAATTTTTTCTGCCCTCCTACCTGGACCCAAAAAATTTCGCTGCTTGATCGAACACGCCCATATAAAACCCATGCCCCAAATGGTACGCAATGAAAACACCCTTATTTTCCCCCACCTCTCCCCACTGGTGAAACCCTAAGTGTCCCCGATCCCGACCCTCTCCTCAGATATTGATCGAGCACAACCCTCTTCTCATGTGTAGAAACTCTACTACCGCCGCCTACCGCCGATGCTTGCCGGTACTGCGCGGCCACGACCTCCCGTGTGTTGTGCGGTTGTAGGTCTTGGCTTGTTCGCTCGCTTCATCAGCACTTCGGTCCAGCCATATGAGGGCCTCCCTTGAGGTTGTCTAGGCAAGCGATGTTGGTGCTCATCGCTTCGGTCCAACGTGTTCCACCCTCCGGTGACTACGTGAGGCTGGCGCCATCCAACAAAGATGATCCCTCCAGTACCTCCTTGCACACCGTACGACTCTCCTCTTAGCCTTTATCTCTCTCTGCTCTCTCTCTCTGTTTGTCGCCTGACCTCCTATCTCTCTCATGTAGCGGGACTGGTGATGGCGTTTTTATGGCGACCGTGGGACCGTTTGCTGCGGGGACGCTGAAGCGGTGATGACGATGATGGACACAGTGGCTAGTGGTAGACTATTATCGCGACCACATAAGTTCTATGGAGTGAAGGTCACAGACGTGACCCGCGTCTCCACCGATGGTCAACGCAACCGCGGCCGTCTTCCGGGATGCGTCCCAAGTCAAATGCAGGTACGCATGACGTCCTCCGCCTCCATGCCCTCCTTGGCTCCTTCCCCTTATTCGTATCCAAGATAAGGTCAGGCCCTGACACGATCCCTTTTCTCCGCTTCCCCTAAGGCCCCGCTTGGGAGCCTAGTTCGTTTTCCGGCTCCGGGTTACTCACCGGGGGATTTGGAGGTGCACAGTCCGTGCCAAGTAAATGGGCCGGAAATTAAACGGACCCCCACATGTCGGTGAAATTTACGTCTGTAAATAGGCCGGAAATAATTTGGAGGGGACAAAAAGATGGCTAACCAAGTGCCAATACTGTTGTTGGGCTGTAATTTAACCGGCTCCCACTAAAACAACCGTTTTAGGCTTATTTACGGTGAAACAAGCAGGCCTTAAACATAGGTACCCTCGCCTCCTCTCTCTCTGGAATTTACGGATCAAGGTGAACTTCTCTATACCCCCTCCCTCTCACAGGTCGATATCCACAGGACATGCCTCTGTCGTACGATGGCGAGGACGGGAAGGGTTCCACACGCCGTCATCCCCCGGGTGAGCCCGTCTTCCCTATGTCCAGCGTCCTTCCTCCACATTGTTTTGCTTATTTCCTTTTTAGCAGCGGAGAGTTCTCGGACACGGTGGAGTGGGCCACTCAAAGGTCGATGCTGGTGGCGGTGATATGCGCAAGAACTCAAGCGGTCGCGTCTCTCTCCGCTACGGAAGGTATTCTCATCACCTGATTTTTACTCTGAGCATCACCTCCTCCATCGTGTAGCAAAAGAGGAAAGCGAGAAGCATGGCGTCACGCCGTGACACTGTAGGTAGCCAAGTTGGAGCAACTACCATCATCGAGGTAATCTCACCTTTAGCTTATCCTTTCCCACTAGGCTACGGTAGACCTTTTAAGGCACTTTGGTTGAGGCACTTATTTAAAGTGTCATAAAAGCTTTAATTAGAGGCGGTTTGAATAAAGTGCCCTTAATTCACATACTACTATTTAGGGCACATTCTGAAAATGCCAAGAGAAATAAGAATTCAGAGGCACTTTTTCAAAAGTGTCTCGAAAGGTCTGTACTTTGGAGGCACTTTTGAAAATGCCTCAAAAGTTGTTAAAATTTGTGGCACTTTTGACAAATGCCTTCTAAATACAAATCTTTTGAATACTTCTCAAAGTGCTTCTAAATTTCAAATGGTACAAAAGAACATTTTATACAACAATATAAATACAATTGACAAAGACATTACAGCTGTAGCCGTAGCATTCGACTAGCGCTCATCAATGGACTCACGGTCTACATTTTGTATTTTATTTTTTAAAATTTCCATGGTTTGTCTTTACATATGGACTTTTGTTTTTTGAAATTTCTATGTTTGGCTTTTTATACGGACCGGTACATACAAATATTTTACCGACACGCCCGCATTCAACTTTTCTTTCTATAATCGCATCGTTATAAGGTCTTAAAGGAGAGATATGATATCTTGTATGCAACATGTACATGCAATGACCGACATGTGCAGCATTGTCGCGCCCCCTCCGCACATCCATACACCCAAAACATGTGGCAACCATCGGGTTGGTATGCCATTTTCGATCCGGCGGGCACTGGTAACACGTGGATCCACCGGTGTCATTGCATGCGTGTTCCTCTAAACAAACCATATAAGGATCCACCAGTGTCATTGGATGTGTGTTCTTCTCATGAACCACACCCAGTGTCATTGCATATGTGTTCTTCTAAACAAACCACATAAGGATCCACAAGTGTCATTGCATGTCTGTTCTTTTCATGAACCACACCCAGTTTCACTGCATGTCTGTTCTTTTCATAAACCACGTAAGGATCTACCAGTGTCATTGCATGTCTTTTACTTCCATAAACCACATGTGGATCCACCTAGTGTCATTGCATGTCTGTTCCTCTAAACAAACCACATAAGGATCCACCAGTGTCATTGGATGTGTGTTCTTCTCATGAACCACACCAAATTTCATTGCATGTGTGTTCTTATAAACAAACCACATAAGGATCCATCAGTGTCATTTCCTGTCTGTTCTTTTCATGAACCACATAAGGATCCACCAGTGTCATTGCATGTATGTTCTTTTCATGAATCACAACTAGAGTCATTGCATGTCTTTTACTTCCATAAACCACATATGGATCCACCTAGTGTGATTGCATGTCTGTTCCTCTAAACAAACCACATAAGGATCCACCAGTGTCATTGCGTGTGTGTTTTTCTCATGAACCACACCTAGTGTCATTGCATGCGTGTTCTTCTAAACAAACCACATAAGGATCCACCAGTGTCATTGCATGTCTGTTCTTTTCATGAACCACACCCAGCGTCATTGCATGTGTGTTCTTCTAAACAAACCACATAAGTCATTGCACGTCTGTTCTTTTCATGAACCACACCCGGTGTCATTGCATGTCTGTTCTTTTCATGAACCACGGCTAGAGTCATTGCATGTATGTTCCTCTAAACAAACCACATAAGGATCCACCAGTGTCATTGCATGTCTGTTCTTTTCATGAACCACATAAGGATCTACCAGTGTCATTGCATGTCTGTTCTTTTCATGAACCACACCCAGTGTCATTGCATGTGTGTTACTTCCATAAACCACATATGGATCCACCTACTCTGATTGCATGTTTGTTCCTTCCATAAACCACATAAGGATCCACCAGTGCCATTGCATGTCTGTTCTTTTCATGAACCACACCTAGTGTCAGTGCATGTCTGTTCTATTCATGAACCACACCCAGTTTCACTGCATGTCTGTTCTTTTCATGAACCACATAAGGATCTACCAGTGTCATTGCATGTCTTTTACTTCCATAAACCACATGTGGATCCACCTAGTGTCATTGCATGTCTGTTCCTCTAAACAAACCACATAAGGATCCACCAGTGTCATTGGATGTGTGTTCTTCTCATGAACCACACCCAGTGTCATTGCATGCGTGTTCTTCTAAACAAACCACATAAGGATCCACCAGTGTCATTGCATGTATGTTCTTTTCATGAACCACATAAGGACGGGCCCACTAGTGTCATTGCATGTCTATTCTTTTCATGAACCACACCAAGTGTCAGTGCATGTCTGTTCTATTCATGAACCACACCGAGTTTCACTGCATGTCTGTTCTTTTCATGAACCACATAAGGATCTACTAGTGTCATTGCATGTCTTTTACTTCCATAAACCACATGTGGATCCACCTAGTGTCATTGTATGTCTGTTCCTCTAAACAAACCACATAAGGATCCACAAGTGTCATTGGATGTGTGGTCTTCTCATGAAGCACACCCAGTGTCATTGCATGTGTGTTCTTCTAGACAAACCACATAAGGATCCATCAGTGTCATTGCCTGTTTGCTCTTTTTATGAACCACATAAGGATCCACCAGTGTCATTGCATGTCTGTTCTTTTCATCAATCACAGCTAGAGTCATTGCATGTCTTTTACTTCCATAAACCACATATGGATCCACCTAGTGTGATTGCATGTCTCTTCCTCTAAACAAACCACATAAGGATCCACCAGTGTCATTGCATGTGTGTTCTTCTCATGAACCACACCCAGTGTCATTACATGCGTGTTCTTCTAAACAAACCACATAAGGATCCACAAGTGTCATTGCATGTCTGTGCTTTTCATGAACCACACCCAGTGTCATTGTATTTGTGTTCTTCTAATCAAACCACATAAGTCATTGCATGTCTGTTCTTTTCATGAACCACACCCGGTGTCATTGCATGTCTGTTCTTTTCATGAACCACGGCTAGAGTCATTGCATGTCTGTTCCTCTAAACAAACCACATAAGGATCCACCAGTGCCATTGCATGTTTGTTCTTTTCATGAACCACATAAGGATCTACCAGTGTCATTGCATGTCTGTTCTTTTCATGAACCATACCTAGTGTCATTGCATGTGTGTTACTTCCATAAACCACATATGGATCCACCTCGTGTGATTGCCTGTTTGTTCCTTCCATAAACCACATAAGGATCCACCAGTGTCACTGCATGTCTGTTCTTTTCATGAACCACTCCTAGTGGTAGTGCATGTCTGTTCTTTTCATGAACCACACCCAGTTTCACTGCATGTCTGTTCTTTTCATGAATCACGTAAGGATCTACGAGAGTCATTGGATGTGTGTTCTTCGCATGAACCACATGTGGATCCACCGGTGTCATTGCATGCGTGTTCCTCTAAACAAACCACATAAGGATCCACTAGTGTCATTGGATGTGTGTTCTTCTCATGAACCACACCCAGTGGCATTGCATGTGTGTTCTTCTAAACAAACCACATAAGGATCCACCAGTGTCATTGCATGTCTGTTCTTTTATGAACCACATAAGGATGGTCCCACCAGTGTCATTGCATGTCTGTTCTTTTCATGAACCACACCAAGTGTCAGTGCATGTCTGTTCTATTCATGAACCACACCTAGTTTCACTACATGTCTGTTCTTTTCATGAACCTCATAAGGATCTACTAGTGTCATTGCATGTCTGTTCCTCTAAACAAACCACATAAGGATCCACCAGTGTCGTTGCATGTCTGTTCTTTTCATGAATCACATAAGGATCTACCAGTGTCATTGCATGTCTGTTCTTTTCATGAACCACACCTAGTGTCATTGCATGTGTGTTACTTCCATAAACCACATATGGATCCACCTAGTGTGATTGCCTGTTTGTTCCTTCCATAAACCACATAAGGATCCACCAGTGTCACTGCCTATCTGTTCTTTTCATGAACCACTCCTAGTGGTAGTGCATGTCTGTTCTTTTCATGAACCACACCCAGTTTCACTGCATGTCTGTTCTTTTCATGAACCACGTAAGGATCTACGAGAGTCATTGGATGTGTGTTCTTCTCATGAACCACACGTGGATCCACCGGTGTCATTGCATGCGTGTTCCTCTAAACAAACCACATAAGGATCCACTAGTGTCATTGGATGTGTGTTCTTCTCATGAACCACACCCAGTGGCATTGCATGTGTGTTCTTCTAAACAACCACATAAGGATCCACCAGTGTCATTGCATGTCTGTTCTTTTATGAACCACATAAGGATGGTCCCACCAGTGTCATTGCATGTCTGTTTCTTTTCATAAACCACACCAAGTGTCAGTGCATGTCTGTTCTATTCATGAACCACACCTAGTTTCACTACATGTCTGTTCTTTTCATGAAACCGCATAAGGATCTACTAGTGTCAT
>OU342740.1:119866328-119921358 GCA_910589775.1 Avena eriantha
CACACCGAGTTTCACTTCATGTCTGTTATTTTCATGAACCACATATGGATCTACCAGAGTCATTGGATGTGTGTTCTTCTCATGAACCACTAATGGATCCACCTAGTGTGATTGCATGTCTGTTCCCCTAAACAAACCACATAAGGATCCACAAGTGTCATTGGATGTGTGTTCTTTTCATGAACCACACCCAGTGTCATTGCATGCATGTTGTTCTAAACAAACCACATGAGGATCCACCAGTGTCATTGCATGTATGTTCTTTTCATGAACCACATAAGGATGGGCCCACCACTGTCATTTCATGTCTGTTCTTTTCATGAACCACACCCAGTGTTAGTGCATGTCTATTCTATTCATGAACCACACCTAGTTTCACTACATGTCTGTTCTTTTTATGAACCACATAAGGATCTACCAGTGTCATTGCATGTCTTTTACTTCCATAAACCACATTTGGATCCACGTAGTGTCATTGCATGTCTGTTCCTCTAAACGAACCACATAACGATCCACCAGTGTCATTGGATGTATGTTCCTCTCATGAACCACACCTAGTGTCATTGCATGTATGTTCCTCTAAACAAACCACATAAGGATCCACCAGTGTCATTGCATGTCTGTTCTTTTCATGAACCAAATGAGGATCTACCAGTGTCTTTGCATGCCTGTTCTTTTCATGAACCACACCCAGTGTCATTGCATGTGTGTTACTTCCATAAACCACATATGGATCCACCTAGTGTGATTGCATGTTTGTACCTTCCATAAACCACATAAGGATCCACTAGTGTCATTGCCTGTCTATTTTTTTCATGAACCACTCCTAGTGTCAGTGCATGTCTGTTCTTTTCATGAACCACACCGAGTTTCACTGCATGTCTGGTCTTTTCATGAACCACATAAGGATCTACCAGAGTCATTGGATGTGTGTTCTTCTCATGAACCACACGTGGATCCACCGGTGTCATTGCATGCGTGTTCCTCTAAAAAAACCACATAAGGATCCACCAGTGTCATTGGATGTGTGTTCTTCTCATGAACCACACCCAGTGTCATTGCATGTGTGTTCTTCTAAACAAACCACATAAGGATCCACCTGTGTCATTACATGTCTGTTCTTTTCATGAACCACATAAGGATGGGCCCACCAGTATCATTGCATGTCTGTTCTTTTCATGAACCACACCCAGTGTCAGTGCATGTATGTTCTATTCATGAACCACACCCAGTTTCACTGCATGTCTGTTCTTTTCATGAACCACATAAGGATCTACCAGTGTCATTGCATGTCTTTTACTTCCATAAACCACATGTGGATCCACCTAGTGTGATTGCATTTATGTTCCTCTAAACAAACCACATAAGGATCCACAAGTGTCATTGGATGTGTGTTCTTTTCATGAACCACACCCAGTGTCATTGCATGCGTGTTCTTCTAAACAAACCACATGAGGATCCACCAGTGTCATTGCATGTATGTTATTTTCATGAACCACATAAGGATGGGCCCACCAGTGTCATTTCATGTCTGTTCTTTTCAAGAACCACACCCAGTGTCAGTGCATGTCTATTCTATTCATGAATCACACCTAGTTTCACTGCATGTCTGTTCTTTTTATGAACCACATAAGGATCTACCAGTGTCATTGCATGTCTTTCACTTCCATAAAGCACATGTGGATCCACCTAGTGTCATTGCATGTCTGTTCCTCTAAACAAACCACATAAGGATCCACCAGTGTCATTGGATGTGTGTTCTTCTCATGAACCACACCCAGTTTCATTGCGTGTGTTTTCTTCTAAACAAACCACATAAGGATCCACCAGTGTCATTGCCTGTTTGTTCTTTTCATGAACCACATTAGGATCCACCAGTGTCATTGCATGTCTGTTCTTTTTCATGAATCACAACTAGAGTCATTGCATGTCTTCTACTTCCATAAACCACATATGGATCCACCTAGTGTGATTGCATGTCTGTTCCTCTAAACAAACCACATAAGGATCCACTAGTGTCATTGCATGTGTGTTCTTCTCATGAACCACTCCCAGTGTCATTGCATACATGTTCTTCTAAACAAACCACATAAGGATCCACCAGTTTCATTGCATGTCTGTTCTTTTCATGCACCACATAAGGATGGACCCACCAGTGTCATTGCATGTCTGTTCTTTTCATGAACCACACCCACTGTCAGTGCATGTCTGTTCTATTCATGAACCACACCCAGTTTCACTGCATGTCTGTTCTTTTCATGAACCACATAAGGATCTACCAGTGTCATTGCATGTCTTTTATTTCCATAAACCACATGTGGATCCACCTAGTGTCATTGCATGTCTGTTCCTCTAAACAAACCACATAAGGATCCACCAGTGTCATTGGATGTGTGTTCTTCTCATGAACCACACCAAGTGTCATCGGATGTGTGTTCTTCTAAACAAACCACATAAGGATCCACCATTGTCATTGCCTGTCTATTCATTTCATGAACCACATAAGGATCCCCCAGTGTCATTGCATGTCTGTTCTTTTCATGAATCAAAGCTAGAGTCATTGCATGTCTTTTACTTCCATAAACCACATATGGATCCACCTAGTGTGATTGCATGTCTGTTCCTCTAAACAAACCACATAAGGATCCACCAGTGTGATTGCGTGTGTGTTCTTCTCATGAACCACACCCAGTGTCATTGCATGCGTGTTCTTCTAAACAAACCACATAAGGATCTACCAGTGTCATTGCATGTCTGTTCTTTTCATGAACCACACCCAGTGTCATTGCATGTGTGTTCTTCTAATCAAACCACATAAGTCATTGCATGTCTATTGTTTTCATGAACCACACCCGGTGTCATTGCATGTCTGTGCTTTTCATGAACCACGACTAGAGTCATTGCATGTATGTTCCTCCAAACAAACCACATAAGGATCCACCAGTGTCATTCCATGTCTGTTCTTTTCATGAACGAAATAAGGATCTACCAGTGTCATTGCATGTCTGTTCTTTTCAGGAACCACACCTAGTGTCATTGCATGTGTGTTACTTCCATAAACCACATATGGATCCACCTAGTGTGATTGCATGTTTGTTCCTTCCATAAACCACATATGGATCCACCAATGTCATTGCCTGTCTATTCTTTTCCTGAACCACACCTAGTGTCAGTGCATTTCTGTTCTTTTCATGAACCACACCGAGTTTCACTACATGTCTGTTATTTTCATGAACCACATAAGGATCTACCAGAGTCATTGGATGTGTGTTCTTTTCATGAACCACACATGGATCCACCTAGTGTGATTGCATCTCTGTTCCCCTAAACAAACCACATAAGGATCCACAAGTGTCATTGGATGTGTGTTCTTTTCATGAACCACACCTAGTGTCATTGCATGCATGTTGTTCTAAACAAACCACATGAGGATCCACTAGTGTCATTGCATGTATGTTCTTTTCATGAACCACATAAGGATGGGCCCACCAGTGTCATTTCATGTCTGTTCTTTTCATGAACCACACCCAGTGTCAGTGCATGTCTATTCTATTCATGAACCACACCTAGTTTCACTGCATGTCTGTTCTTTTTATGAACCACATAAGGATCTACCAGTGTCATTGCATGTCTTTTACTTCCATAAACCACATCTGGATCCACCTAGTGTCATTGCATGTCTGTTCCTCTAAACGAACCACATAACGATCCACCAGTGTCATTGGATGTATGTTCCTCTCATGAACCACACCTAGTGTCATTGCATGTGTGTTCTTCTAAACAAACCACATAAGGACCCACCAGTGTCATTGCCTGTCTGTTCTTTTCATGAACCACATAAGGATCCACCAGTGTCATTGCATGTCTGTTCTTTTAATGAATCACAGCTAGAGTCATTGCATGTCTTTTACTTCCATAAACCACATATGGATCCACCTAGTGTGATTGCATGTCTGTTCCCCTAAACAAACCACACAAGGATCCACCAGTGTCATTGGATGTGTGTTCTTTTCATGAACCACTCCCAGTGTCATTGCATGTGAGTTCTTCTAAACAAACCACATAAGGATCGACTAGTGTCATTGCATGTCTGTTCTTTTTATGAACCACATAAGGATGGGCCCACCAGTGTCATTGCATGTCTGTTCTTTTCATGAACCACACCCAGTGTCAGTGCATGTCTGTTCTATTCATGAACCACACCCAGTTTCACTGCATGTCTGTTCTTTTCATGAACCACATAAGGATCTACCAGTGTCATTGCATGTCTTTTACTTCCATAAACCACATGTGGCTCCACCTAGTGTGATTGCATGTCTGTTCCTCTAAAAAACCACATAAGGATCCACCAGTGTCATTGGATGTGTGTTCTTCTCATGAACCACACCCAGTGTCACTGCATGTGTGTTCTTCTACACAAACCACATAAGGAACCACTAGTGTCATTGCCTATCTGTTCTTTTCATGAACCACATAAGGATCCACCAGTGTCATTGCATGTCTGTTCTTTTCACGAATCACAGCTAGAGTCATTGCATGTCTTTTACATCCATAAACCACATATGGATCCACCTAGTGTGATTGCATGTCTGTTCCCCTAAACAAACCACACAAGGATCCACCAGTGTCATTGGATGTGTGTTCTTTTCATGAACCACACCCAATGTCATTGCATGTGAGTTCTTCTAAACAAACCACATAAGGATCTACTAGTGTCATTGCATGTCTGTTCTTTTTATGAACCACATAAGGATGGGCCCACCAGTGTCATTGCATGTCTGTTCTTTTCATGAACCACACCCAATGTCAGTGCATGTCTGTTCTATTCATGAACCACACCCAGTTTCACTGCATGTCTGTTCTTTTCATGAACCACATAAGGATCTACCAGTGTCATTGCATGTCTTTTACTTCCATAAACCACATGTGGATCCACCTAGTTGTATTGCATGTCTATTCCTCTAAAGAAACCACATAAGGATCCACAAGTGTCATTGGATGTGTGTTCTTTTCATGAACCACACCCAGTGTCATTGCATGCGTGTTCTTCTAAACAAACCACATAAGGATCCACCAGTGTCATTGTATTTCTGTTCTTTTCATGAACCACATAAGGATGGGCCCACCGGTGTCATTGCATGTCTGCTCTTTTCATGAACCACATAAGGATCTACCAGTATTATTGCATTTCTTTTACTTCCATAAACCACATGTGGATCCACCTAGTGTCATTGCATGTCTATTCCTCTAAACAAGACACATAAGGATCCACCAGTGTCATTGGATGTGTGTTCTTCTCATGAACCACACCCAGTTTCATTGCATGCGTGTTCTTCTAAATAAACCACATAAGGATCCACCAATGTCATTGCCTGTCTGTTCTTTTCATGAACCACATAGGGATCCACCAGTGTCATTGCATGTCTGTTCTTTTCATGAATCATAGCTAGAGTCATTGCATGTCTTTTACTTCCATAAACCACATATGGATCCACCTAGTGTGATTGCATGTCCATTCCTCTAAACAAACCACATAAGGATCCACCAGTGTCATTGCATGTGTGTTCTTCTCATGAACCACACCCAGTGTCCTTGCATGCGTGTTCTTCTAAACAAACCACATAAGGATCCACAGTGTCATTGCATGTCTGTTCTTTTCATGAACCACACCTAGTGTCATTGCATGTGTGTTCTTCTAATCAAACCACATAAGTCATTGAATGTTTGTTCTTTTCATGAACCACACCCGGTGTCATTGCATGTGTGTTCTTGTCATGAACCACGGCTAGAGTCATTGCATGTATGTTCCTCTAAATGAACCATATAAGGATCCACCAGTGTCATTGCATGTCTGTTCTTTTCATAAACCACATAAGGATCTACTAGTGTCATTGTATGTCTGTTCTTTTCATGAACTACACCCAGTGTCATTGCATGTGTGTTACTTCCATAAACCACATATGGATCCACCTAGTGTGATTGCATGGTTGTTTCTTCCATAAACCACATAAGGATCCACCAGTGTCATTGCCTGTCTGTTCTTTTCATGAACCACTCCTAGTGTCAGTGCATGTCTGTTCTTTTCATGAACCACACCCAGTTTCACTGCATGTCTGTTCTTTTCATGAACCACATAAGGATCTATCGGAGTCATTGGATGTGTGTTCTTCTCATGAACCACACGTGGATCCACCGGTGTCACTGCATGCGTGTTCCTCTAAACAAACCACATAAGGATCCACCAGTGTCATTGGATGTGTGTTCTTCTCATGAACCAGACCTAGTGTCATTGCATGTGTGTTCTTCTAAACAAACCATATAAGGATCCAGCAGTGTCATTGCATGTCTGTTCTTTTCATGAACCACATAAGGATGGGCCCACCAGTGTCATTGCATGTATGTTCTTTTCATGAACCACACCTAGTGTTAGTGCATGTGTGTTCTATTCATGAACCACACCCAGTTTCACTGCATGTCTGTTATTTTCATGAACCACATAAGGATCTACCAGTGTCATTGCATGTCATTTACTTCCATAAACCACATGTGGATCCACCTAGTGTCATTGCATGTCTGTTCCTCTAAACAAACCACATAAGGATCCACTAGTGTCATTGGATGTGTGTTCTTCTCATGAACCACACCAAGTGTCATTGCATGTGTGTTCTTCTAAACAAACCACATAAGGGATCCACCACTGTCACTGCCTGTCTGTTCTTTTCATGAACCACATTAGGATCCACCAGTGTCATTGCATGTCTGTTCTTTTCATGAATCACAGCTAGAGTCATTGCATGTCTTTTACTTCCATAAACCACACGTGGATCCACCGGTGTCATTGCATGTTTGTTCCTCTAAACAAACCACATAAGGATCCACCAGTGTCATTGGATGTGTGTTCTTTTCATGAACCACACCTAGTGTCATTGCATGCGTGTTCTTTTCATTAACCATAGCTAGAGTCATTGCATGTTTGTTACTTCCATTAACCACACATGGATCCACCGATGTCATTGCATGCCTGTTCTTTTCATGAACCACACCCAGTGTCACTGCATGTCAGTTCTTTTCATGAACCACATAAGGATCCACCCAGTGTCATTGGATGTGTGTTCTTCTCATGAACCACATGTGGATCCACCGGTGTCATTGCATGTCTGTTCTTCTAAACAAACCACATGAGGATCCATAAGTGTCATTGCATATATGTTCTTTTCAGGAACCACGCCCAGTGTCATTGCATGTGTGTTCTTTTCATTAACCATAGCAATAGTCATTGCATGTCTTTACTTCCATAAACCACGCATGGATCCACCGATGTCATTGCATGTCTGTTCTTTTCATGAACCACACCCAGTGTCATTGCATGGGTAGCCGTTAGACCGAGTCTTCTAGAAGGCACGCCCTAACACAGTTGTTCTGCTTGATGATTGTTACATACCGTTCGATTGGGGCACTTGGACGATTGGGATGGTCTTCATGAGTACGATCCGCGAGTAGGTTGTTCTGCGGCATGATTGGCCACGCTTGCTTTGGACAAACTGGCAACACCGGGCGCTCCCCTGTTGCGAGTGTCACGTCTCACGAGTTCAGTGGGCCACATCCCAGTGTCACATCCCATTACTTCTCTTCCTTACCCTCAAAGCCACTTTCCCCACCTCACTCCCATCCTGCTGTAGCCGCAAGCCGACGACGCCTCCATCCCAATCCCCTCTCCGACAGCCACCCCCTCACCCCTCTCACCATGGGTTCAAGGGGAGACGGCGAGGAAACATGTCGTGACGACAGGGACGGTGATTTCGATGTGAGTCGTCTCATCTCTATTTCTATCATCTGTGGCCAATTATCTATTTTTGAGCTAGATCTAATCTGTTTACTCATGCGCGTATGATGTGTTAGGCCAACCAGACTATGTATGACTCCGACTATCATGGTTTAGAGGATGAAGACAGTCCTCTGGTATGTAAACATGGATATGTGCCTGCTAAATTTGTAGCCTTCGAAGGACGAAACGCAGGCAGGAGGTTTCTATGGTGTCAAGGAAATCGTGCAATGATGTAAGGCGGAAGTTGCGGTGTTGTCAAATGGGTAGATCCAGAGTGGCCCAAATCGATGCAGAAAATGCTGGACAAACTATGGGAAATGACTGTCAAGTTGAAAGAATCCGTATTCAGCTCACTTCTTGACAGTGTTGAGATGAAGCTATGGGAACCAGTTGACACGACCAAGCATAAGCGAGATCTCAGGTGGGTGCAAGACAAGGTTATCAAAGTCGAGAAGGAGAGGGACGCGACATTGGCCCTGAAGGCTAAAGCAGAGCAAGAACTGACTCAAGCAAGGAACGATCTCCACCAGGCCAAAGTCCTGCAGTACACAACTACGAGTATTGACAAGTGCATGAGGAAAAATGCAGAGAAACAATTGAAGCTGTGCAAGGAAGATGCTAAAAGGAAGGAGCAGACAATTCGATCCTTGCTCTCGCAGGAAGATGCGCATAGGGCCAAGATTAGGAAGATCAAGGAGATGTGTGATAACTTGTTCTATTTAGCTTAAGCTCCGTGCCTTTTTAAGTTGTAATATTTGTACTTGTTGACCTAGCGGTCTAAACTATTGGTCTCGGATTCTAGGGAGGAAAAAAATTGCTCTGACCCCGCATTAATTTGTGGAAGAATTTGTGATTTAGATCAATTTCTGCCTCGATTTAGATCTCTGTCCCGGATTGGGAACGTAACCGTGGACCAAAGACACCTTTTCTACTAGTGTATTCTGACACTGATGGTTTGTTTAAACGTAATATACGTGGATTGTGCCGCATGCAAATGGCACAACCACAATTTATAAAGTGGAAGCACATACACCCGGTTACTGGAGATCCGGGAGCTTCGCCAGATGTAGGGGATGCTGGAGCAGAGAGGCGGTGAGATAGACGGGCTCAAGATTAGGCCAGAAAGTGGTACCCATTTCCTCCTCATCTGGGCATTATCGGTGAGAACATTGTTGTTTATATTTCCACGTCGTTGTGCAGCATCTGAAATAAGTTGCTGCTTCGTGGAGTGTGGCAGCTTAAATAATTTATTTATGTGCCACTTACATTCCGTCGTATTTGGAGACCTCCTGCCCCTCAGCAATCGTGGAACCGGTGGATCCTTGTTTTCAGATAGCAGTGGCACAATCACAATTTCGGATTCAACTACTGACTCGGGCGTTTCCAAACCTTAAGTCGCGGTACATTTTACTCAGAGAACGTGGATAGATTGTTTCGCCCAACAACGTGCCACACACAGAGCGATCAGAATTTAACAGAATTACATATATAGGTTCAGGTTCAACACATTACTATGCATATGCATTGCCAGCAGCCTTCTTCCGCAGCCTGGGTGCCAAGCCTTCACGTCCAATGGCTTCTTCATTTCCTGACTTCTTCCTCTTCCTCGGTGCCAATTTCCTAGCTTCACGTACTCTGCATCGCCGGGACAATGGGCACCAGAATCATGTCCAGCATCATCTTTCCACTTGTTTTAAATTTCTTCGGGCAGCAAAATGACATCTTCCCACTCGTTTTTAATTTCTTCGGGCAGCAAAATGACTGACCCGGCAGTCATGTTTCTAACCTTGCGGCGCTTCCTATCAAAGAAACAAGACTGTTGCATAATAGCCCAATATCTACAAAGTAAATAAAACAAAAATTACAATTCAGCACAAACATGCGAACCCCACGAGACCTTTGCTTACCAGGAGGTAATTGGGTTTGAGCAACCACCCTGTCCAAGAATAGAAGGGCGACTCCCAGTTGCAGCAGCTTCCACATCCAGTACATCACATTTCAGCTCAAACATGGCAGCCGAAGCATACCTTTTCATCAACCCAATTAGCTGACTGTCACACGTTATAGGAACCATGATGCCACGTTCATCCATGAAGCTGAACTTTGCAGTCTGTTTCGGCCATAATTCAACATGATTACACAGAGCAGCAACCATACCAGATATAGTGCAGATCTGCGCAGACGCTTCATCCATCGTGAAACAATGGTGTCCATAACTCTTGCCCTTGGAGTCGTACCTATATAGGACTACCGTAACCAGGTAAGGGGGGTCCACGCAGATCCCACTTGACAGAAAACTATGGAAAAAATATGTTTGTCAGCATGGGCTAACAAACAATTTGAGGTTCAGTAGCCAGCGAGGAGTTATAACTAGTGCGAATAGCAAAGAGAAGGGTAGATCACCCGCTTGTAGACATAACTTCTTCTTTCTTGATAGTAGGATCTGCCATCCTCCGAGCTGCTCGGCTCCTCGGTGGCGGAGGCGGGCTTGAGCCTCGCAACGATGGCTACGGCATGCACCATTGGAGCTCGGGATCAGCGACTAGGCGCAGCAAATGGGCACAACAACTTGGCGTTGGAAGTCAAATGTCCGAAGGGATCGTCCTACCTGGAGGGTGGATTCCGACGCCGCCGGTGCTAGTGGAAAGCTGGGAATGGATTTGTGAAATTGGTCAACGCATCCAATCCACTTAGCTGCTCGATTTGCCTAAGAGGTTGCCGCGTTGGCGCCCGCGTCACGGACAGATGACCGACATGAGGGTCCCGACCGTCTACTTCACGGGGCAGTTTAACGGAATGTTTGAATTTGGCAGGGGTGAGATGAGTTTGCCTCGAAATGGCAACTCTCAGTAGTTGGCGGCCCAACTTTTCGAAACGCGGTAATTTCAGGCAACTTAGGTACCGCCATGCGCTGGCCTGCCAACTTTGGTACCACAGACGAACAATCCCAGTTTACTAGTAGTCGTTGCATGTAGGTTCTCTTTTGGTACTAGGAAGGATGCATTTTGGATGTAAACTAAGTTTCCTGCTAATGTTATATGGAGTATTTAGAGGTTTATTACGACTTTTATGTAATTTTCACTTCTACGACATGGACTAAAGATAAACACACTAACCCTTCTTACGGTGCTTCGATTTAGTCATCTAACTCAGTGATTACTAAATTTTATGCCCAAACTTGTCAATTCGACTTGATTTAAGTCTTGAACTAGGATTGCCGTCGAAATTGCACTGGTGTGGACGACACATCGATGTGGGTCTAGCGTGCAGGATAGGCCGCCCTGGAATTTTGCACGTAGCACATCCCGCATCTCGAACAATAAACAACAGACCCAATATTTGCATATCAACTGCCACTTCCCCTCCCCGCATATCCTTCCGTGTAAGCAACACCACGTCGTTTTCACCTCCATGCCACTTTTTGTTTTGTTTTGTTCGAGAGAAGGAAATAAAGTGTTGCTTATACCAATTCAACATATTACACCCATTGGGTTACATTACCAAAAAACAAAATTATCTCAACATCCATATTAAGAAGGAAATTCAGCTCCAACACGTGAGAAAACTGGAGGCAAATCCAAAGCATCCCACCTCAGTAGCCCTGTGACAAGGAAACATTTGAACAAATAATGTTCGGATTCCCGTGGACATTGATCTGGGCGGTGTACTTCTTCAACAAATGATGCTTGCATTGGTCACACTTAATGATGAGCAGCTCTGTGTTGGGAACATGATACTCCTTCGGACTTGAGCTCGAACCACTCGAGTCGCCACTCACCATACTCGAGCTCAAACCACGATATGCACTCGCGCGGGAAGATCAGGGCACACGCCAAGGGAAAAACAATTGAACTAGGCTTAGGTATGTGCGATATTTGGAATAGAACATATCTTATAACTATCTGACATGTCAGTTTCACAAAATCAATCTTGCAGGAGATTAGCTCACCCTAACTGGCTATTATAGGCGCTAGGTGTGATGTTATAGGGCAGATTCTCTCCTTCATGCATGACCAACGTCCACATGTCATCCAGGCTAACACAATTTTGACTGGAAACCTTGCTTACAACTAAATTTAGTCATGTTGACAAGTTTGTGCATTATCATGGTATTGTTGATGAGAACGCCATGGAGGGGTCCTCACAGAGCATGTTTAGAGACATGGGGTAAGGCGGTGAGTTGGCGGGTACGAGGTAACACAGCTTACCCAGGTTCAAGTCCCACAACGGTGGCGGAACTCTACTCCTGCTATAAATCACTATAATGGCAATAAGCCGAGTTACAAAGATCGGTTCGCTCTGCGAGGGTGTTATGAATCGTGTGTGTCATGCCCTAAAGGCTCCCACAGGTCCAGCTTATAAAGGTACCAGAACCTAGGGTTATAGGGAAAGGTCCTTGCCGTACAAGGTAAAGAGTCCTACACTAATACAAACTAGGCTTTGTGTCTTGCACTCCAAGGCTCTGAGTATGTCAGTGACTCCTACATAGCCTTTCTTTATCTAGCATGGGACTCCCTTCTGGATCTGTCTAACTGGGCTGCCCAGTAGGCCATAGGCCATGCTACCAACTATGGGCCACCCGGGTTAGCCGGATTAGAGATGTGCTATCGTGGTATCCGTTTTGCATATCCCCAACAGTAGCCCCGGAGGACTTTGAGATCTTGCGCCATATTGCCCATTGGTCTTCAATGCTCCGACTAGGTGATGCTGGCAATCCGTCAAGCAATATCTCGAAGGTCTGCCAAAGAACCCTGCAATCCTCTCCGTCTTTGTAATGTAGCTAGAGATTCTTTAAGTCTTCGTTTCTAGAGCCGGATAACCTCTATCTTCGATGGAATCTTCAGATGTGACTACTCCACTACAACGATCATAAGATGACGTAGGTTGCAGCCTACGCTACCTCAAAACTCACAGAAGGCAGTGAATTAATCATTAGCTTGTTTACGCGTGAAAAATGCAAAAAGTTAAAGCGGCAAACACGGAGGACATGGAGAAAATACCGCGCACGCTCATCTCAACATCAGCAACTCTGTGTCTGTTAGATCTCCTTGCACAAATCTTAGTGCTGGATCTATATATATTAACTGTGGCTTAGGCTTTTACTTTTACCCGCATTCTCCCCTGCGTCTTTGTCTTCTTCCTCCAGCCGTGCGACCATTCGAGCTTTTTGGTGGAAAAACCCTAACCAGAGCCTTCCCCCTTCTCCATCTTCCTCCACCTACGCAATAGCCTCCAGCAGCGGTGCTCCCTCAATGGCGGCGATTCCCGAGGCTTCAATAGAGCCATCCTAGGGAGTAACTGTCCCACCAGAGGGGGTCATCGTTCCTCTCTCTGCTATGGTGGAAACCACCAGCGGTGAACAAAGACGGGAGGCGCCAGACGCTGCAAAAGAAGATGGCGATTCCCACAAGGGAGTGTGGAGGGGTTCTGACCTCTCCGCTGAAGATCTGCAAGAACTCATCACCGAGGGGTACCTCCCTAGGATGGAGGGCTTGGTCTGGCGGTCGACGCTGGCCGGCGAGGTGACTCCTTCTCCCCAAGTCGGAGAGAAGGTGTACCTCAAAGCTCAGCTGGTACATGGCGTAAGCCTGCTAGTCTCCGACTTCTTCCTAGACGTCCTTCGTTACTTCTGGGTACTTCCCCACAACCTATCTCCCAACAGCATCCTCATACTCAGCACCTTCATAGCTTTGTGCGAAGGATACCTAGGAATCAAACCTAGGTTAGATCTGTTTGTCTATTTCTTTACCGTCAAGAGAGAGTCCGTAGAATCCAAGGATGAGCTGCGGATCTACGGAACCATTAGCTTTAAGATCCGGCCTAGCCTGCGCTTCTTCGACATTGTGGGCCATGAGTCTTGCAAGAACTGGCAGCGCACGTATTTTTATGACCCAGACATTCCTCTGCCCAACCGCCAAGAGACGTATCCCGACTTTGTCGATGGGGCTGCTGCTGAAGCTCCCACTTGGAGGTCCCAAGCCTCCCTCTCATCTGAAGAAGAAGCCAACCACGTCGTAAGGCGAATCAAATGGCTCGTAGACGAAGGTCTGACTGGCTTGGACCTAGCCATGTGCTGGTTCACTAGGAGGATCCAACCTCTGCAGTACCACACCGAACGGATGCGCATGTACTCCAAGGATAGAAAAGATCCCATGCGAATCTCGCGGGACAACTTCTCCAACGACTCCATCAAGCTCCGGCTTATGGACATGGTCAAGGTGAAAGACAGGAAGCATGGCTTCAAAATCACCTATGACATATTCGAATGTGGCAAGGGCCTAATGGTAGCTTCTGTTTCCTTTGTTGATCATTATATATTCTCTAAGGTTTTTTCGTCTTGAAGTCATCAAACTAATGCCCCTTTGTCCTATAGCTGGCGACCTTGGCGGCGGATCAGATGGCCTCTCAGGTCTGTGATGCTAAGATGAAGGATATCCATGTGGTGTCCGACGATGATGCCTCCAAGGATCATCTAGCTTCGGCAACACGAAAGCGAAAGAGCTCCACCTCTAACGCTATTGCCGAGGGCAAGAAGAAGAAAACAGAGAGTAGATTCTCCAAGAAATCCAGTACCTCCTAAGAGGCAGAGAAGAAGAAGAAGTCCACTAGCATCCCCTTAGCCAAGCTGCCTACTGTGGTGAAGTGTTCTCATTCTCCGACTTTAAGTTGTATTGCACCCATTGAATTCATGTACTTATACTAAGTACGTTTCAGGAAGAAGTCCAGTGTTGGCCTGAAGCGATCCTCCAAAAGATGTTGGGGGTCCAAACATATTCGTGATATGTTTTCCAAGTCGTCCCCGCTGCTGCTACCCCTACTCCTGCCGCCAAGCCTGTAACATGCCCCACTGAGCCTTCACCCCCCATCATTCCTCAGACCTTCGCCATGGAGAAATATATAAATCCAACAACTGATGTCTTAGGCTCTGCCGACATGGACATTGCTCCTAGTGGCCAGGCTACACAAGAGAGTACCTCCTCAAAAATGGCTGAAGCTCCGGCTAAGGATGCCATCGAGAAAGGGAAACAAATGATGGAGGGAGTGGAGGCAGAGGCGGCTATAGCCACGGATGAGGCGGGAGCCTCTGACCCATCAACTGCCATAGTCACACAGCAGGCAGCCAGGGCATCATCCATGCCTCCGGCTTTGACAACTCATCTGCCTCTAACTACTCTGACTATGTGCCTGGACGATCTCATTAAACAGGCAGATTCTATATATAACAATGCCTAGACCTTCCCTAATTCATATGCTCATTTCGCCAACAATCTGAAGGTTATTGCCATTGTAAGTCTTCTGAAGTTTACTTCTTTTACTTTGTAATATATCCCAATGTAGCCCCCGATCTCTTAGGCGGAAAATCCATAGTTTTGGCCTGAGTGCTCCAAATAACTAAGTGTAGAACTTGTCCATGTAGCACCGAGTTTCTAGTTTATAATGAATAATTATGACTAGATACTCTAAGAGAGAATACTTTGCTGAATTAAAAAAATCTAATAATGTAACCCCCGAGCGTTTAGTTGAAACTGAAAAGTTCTGACTAGATGCTCCAGAGAAACTAAGCACTTTGTTTTCTTTGTAGAATGATAATAGCTAGAGAGAGGCCGCCAATGAGAGATTTGCCAAACTCCGGAAGGAACTGGACCTTGAGCAAGGTAAAATAGCCTTCCTAAAGCAACAGATCAAAAATAGCCACAGTTTGTTTTCTTTTAATAGCTCTTTACTTTTCTCATGGGTCCATTTGCGCCAACTTCTCATAATGCTTTCAATTTTCCATCTAATAGAGGCCATTGCCAAAGCCAATAGCATCGTCGATTAATCAAAGCATATCCAGGAGCTTGATGATGAAAACAAAATCTTGATGAAAGACCTGTCTAAAGCTATCAAGGGCCATGAGCAGGCGATGAAGGCACTGCAAGAATCTGCTGACATCGAGATGCGGCGCCTGAAGGACAAAATTGCACAGCTCATGGAACAGAATCAAGCTGCCAAAGAGCGGAATAAGGGAAACCTTGAGGTGTATAAGAAATTTCAAAAGGAGCGGGACATCTTGGACCTGCAAGCAAGCTGAGACGAGCATCTTCAGTAACTTTCCTCTGACTTTGTCAATTCTGTAAGATGAACATTTGTATTGTTGTACTCATGATCTTTGTCTCTAACAAAAACACAGCCCCATTGGTTTAGCCAACATGGGTGAAGGTGCTCCAGATCCAAAAGAATGCATGATTCTTGTCGGCAACTTCATCAATACCGCCATCACGCAAGCCAAGGAGATAGCCCAGCCTCTGGATATCACCATCAAGGTGGTAAATTCTACAGCCAAGTACTTGGAGATTCTGCGTCGAGCCCCTGAGAAAATCATGGAGTGGAAAGCTTCTTCTATCTAGGCTGGTGCAAGGATGGCCTTGTCCCTGGTCAAAGCGCACTACGACAATGCCGACTTGGACCTGGTAACCTCCGGCATGCCAAGTCTTGACAAGGAGGGAAATGCAATTGATAGCAATGCTATATGGAATTCCCTCGCCGGCTACAACACCAAGGTTGCCAAGTTAACTAAGGCGGACGTCTTCATTCCTGCCGAGCTAATGGACGATGACCTTGCTTCTTCAGAATCTAGCCCTGGTCCTTCCAAGTTTGACGAGCTTTCTAGGCCTGGTTCTCCTGCTGCTGATGCATCAAAGTCCCCTGCAGCAGAGCCATAAAAACATTGATGTATTAAACGTATCTCTACAGTGTGTATGCTGAAAAAATTATGTGTTTGTAAGGTGGAAAAACTTGGCTGCAAGCCTCCTGCTACTTATTTGTTTTCAGTTTGTATATATTTTTAAGCAAGCGCTGGCCTATCCATTATTTTGGTTCGTATGCTTGACCTTTCGTGAGACCGAAAACCCTCAGCACATAACCATGTTCTTATGCGATGATGCTTAATAGCACCGTCAAGAACCTAAGAACAAAATCGCTGGCTTTGAGTGCCGAAAATAAACTACTCCGGAATCCACATAAAAACATCAGAAAACGTGTAAACCAGAAAACTTAAGCTAATGCCCATAGGCAGAATTTTCACAAGTGAAAATGCAAACTTGTGCATAAACGGTTTATATGATCTAAAAATGAACACTAAAGGAGATAAATGACTCAGAAAATATGAGTTAACCAAATGCTTTATTTCATTGATCATATAAGAAACTTATTATATAATATAAAATATGCTAAGTGTAAAAGGGACACAGCTGTACTATGTTCCATGGCCGATCTGTCTCCGGGTAATCATCATTAGAGTCATGTTGCTTGCGCTTGTGATTTTTTGGCCTATCTTTCAACTCGCAAATATCGACGAGGTAATAGGAACCATTGAGCAATGCTTTGCTTATGACGAACGGTCCTTCCCAAGGCGGGGATAGTTTGTGTGACTTTTCCTGCTTGATTCGAAGCACCAAATCCCCCTCTTTAAATGAGCGATGCCTAAGGCGGACACTATGGTAGCCACGCAGCTTCTGCTGGTAGATGGCGGATCTCTGGCATGCCAGCACATGATCTTCCTTGAGTAGGTCCACAGATAGGCGTCTGGATTCTTTAGCATCATCTTCCTTGTAGGCGACAACTCTATGTGCATCGTGGAGGATGTCTGATGGTAGGATGGCTTCAGCTCCATAAACCATGAACAAAGGGGTCAAGCCAGTAGATCTATTGGGTGTTGTTCGTAAACTCGACAATACAGATGGTAATTCCTCTGCCCAGGCTCTAGCTGATCTATGTAGAGATGCCTCCAAGCATGGCTCGATTTCATGCAGAATGAGTCCCTTGGCGCGTTCAACTTGCACATTTGACTGTGGATCTGCCACAGACGCTAGGTCAAGGCGGACGCCTTTTTCATGACAGTACTCCTCAACTTCTCCGAGAGACAATTTTTTGCCATTGTCGGTGATGATGCTATGTGTTAGACCGAATCTCACCACCAAATCCTGGAAAACAATTAGGGTTGTTTCCCCATCGAGCTTTCTAATGGGTTTAGCTTCAGTACATTTTGTGAACTTGTCAACTGCTACTAGTAGATGCGTAAATCCACAAGGTGATGTTTGCAAAGGTCCGACCATGTCAATCCCCCCAGACTGTGAACGGCCAAGTGATTGGTATTATTCACAATTTTTCAGCTGGAACATTTAGTTGTCTTGCATAAAACTGGCACCCAAGACAGGTTCGTACCAACTTGTCGGCGCCCTCCGTGGCAGTTAACTAGTAGAATCCTTGTCGAAAGGCCTTGGACACCAACGAGCTGGGAGCGACCTGATGCCCGCAATCTTCAAGATGTATTTCTCTAAGGATATCAATACCTTGTTGCAGGGAGACACATCATAGGAAAACTCCTGTGGTACTTCTTTTATACAGCTGGTCGTCAATGATAACATACCCTTTTGCTCTGCGTACTATTTTCCGGCTTTTGACTTCGTTGGTGGGCAAAGTTCCATCTTGTAAATAGTCCATGAACAATTTCGTCCAAGCCAGAGAGTTCACTGTTATTTTATTAACAAGTGAATCCACTCTATCCGGGTTGTCGGGGTCTGCTCCCTTCACGGATGGGGTCCGTAGTAATAAGAGAAGGGTGCGCCAGGGGACCACCTCTCGCCCCTCTTGTTCAACTTTATCAGCGAGGCCTTGTCAGCCATTCTCTCGGTTGCAAACTCTGCAGGACACATTAGTGGGGTGGTGCCACATCTAATTTTAGGGGGAATCACACACATGTAGTATGCAGACGACACCCTCATCATGATTCATCACGATGACAAGGCGGTGGCCAACCTGAAGTTCTTACTCATGTGGTTTGAAGACATGTCCGTTCTAAAGATCAACTAACATAAGAGCGAGGTAATTGTCATGAACCAATCGGTGGCATAACAACATCACATTGCTAACATGTTGAACTGCAAGCTAGGGAGCTTCCCATTCATTTACCTAGGCCTCCCGATTTCGGACAGAAAGCTGGACATTGAACAATGGTTGTTCTTGGTCTGGAAAATCGGTGGTAAAATTGAGCCATGGCTTAGCCGATTCCTATCCTATGGGAGGAGACTAATTCTGACCAACTCGTGCTTGGACAGCCTTCTGTTGTTTGCGATGGGCCTCTTCCTGCTATAAGACGGAATCCATGAGAAGATGTGTTGGGGATATACTTTCTGGGTATCCTCACAGTTCCTCACTGACCAAGGTGGCCCACTTCGGGTTAGAGCTTTGCTTCACGGGCGGCCCAGTCAGGGAGAAAAGACGGAGTCCAATCCGGCTACGGGAAGGCCCAGAAGACTTATTGACTTAGGCCCATAATGTTACTTTTAGTTCAAGATGTACTCTGTAACCGACTCTTAGTCGTAGCCGGATAGATCTCTCCTGTAAACCCTAGGCCGGATATCTATATAAGCCATCCTAGGGAGAGCCTTTAGAGAAACACCTCAATAGTCTACAATCTCAACTCGCATAGGAGAAACCCGTGTAACCCATATTCCGGCTCTGCCGTATTACCGGATTGCTAGCAGGAGTAGGATCCGTCCAAAGCCGGCGGATTCAAACCTGGGTAAACTTGTGTGCTCACCGTCCCAGAACACCGTACGTCTCACACCCCTCTCTTCCGCACACCTCGAGGACCCCCTCAAGGCGTACTTGTCCTCAATCCGATGACAGTTGGCGCCCACCGTGGGGCAAGTGAGCTTCGGATCTGCGTTCCGAGCGGAATCTGCAAGAATCGGAATCGGCGAGACTATCGCCGTCAGTCGCATCTTCTACGCTAGCGATGTCCCTCTCATCGTTCTCGACGAGACCTGGATTCCGGCTAGGGAGGCTGAGACTGCCTACACAATCATGTCTTTTGACTAGATCGATGTTTACATTAATTTCGTTGAACCTGCCCAACCCACCCCATCAGTGATGATAGAGGCAGAAGAATCTTTTGGGTCCCCTTTGTCCGCGGAGGCGGCAGAGTTCCGGATCTCAGAAATCCCTAATCCCACCCAGCCCGCACCAGTTGCGGAGATAGTGGAGAAATCCGAGCCTAAAGATGACCTAGCGGTTCAAGTCGAATCTGGAGTGGATCTCCCTCGAGAGGCCGGATCCCAGATCGACCCACCCGTGGAAGTCGAAATTTAGGAGGAGCATAACAACGACACTGATTCCGGCTCCGATGACGCCGGGACAGACAGGCCTTTCCTGAGGTATACACTTAGACGCATGATACTGCAAGGCGAAAGCACGGACGCAATCCTCGAGACCATTAAGAGTTCCGACATGGCTGATCGCGAAGGCCGCCGGTACCTCAGGAAGCACACGTCGCACTTCGTCGGATACGTGGGATCCGGATCCGGCTCTGCCGATGCTGGAGAAAACACCGACTCTGTGCTGGAGGCAATTGGAACAAACGCCAACATACCCGCATCCTCAGATGAATCGATGACGTCAGCAGATTTCGGGAAGTTCTCCGCGGAATATGAAGAGAAGTACAACTCCAAAGCTGCAGAGGAAGGAGAAGCCATGGATGAAGGATCCGGGGAACACTCTCCAAAAGCGAAGGTTGACATGGACGTTAGACATAATCCCGAAGTCCAGATGTCCGAAAGTACCAATCAGAGCTTGACTCCGGGAAACGGACTCGAAGCCGTCTTTGCTACCGGCGCTGCCAAGAAGGCAAAGAAGAAGAACAAGACCCCGACAAAAGAACCTCTGACAGAGGAGGTGATTGCCGAGGAATACGAAGAAGACTCAGATGGAGCACTTATCCCAGAAGAGCCGAAAAAAGAAGAATCGGTGGATGGACACGTGATCACCGAAGGTGCACGTAAACTCATCGATGCTGCATTAACCACACCTATCCCTACAGCTGCAGAACTTACTGCTAAAGAGCTGGACGAAAGGGACCAAGCCCTAGAAGCGCATCGTCAACAACTCCTAGATGAAGCCAAAAACATCGAGGAGGAGAAGAAACGCATGGCAACTAAGGACTACATGTCTCGGTTGCGTCAGAAGACAAAGAAGCTTCACACCAATGACGACCAATTCCCACATGTCCGTTTCGTGCTTTTCGGAGATGAGATGGGGAAGCCACGGAAAGATAGCAAAGGAGATTGGGTATACCCAACCCCAGTACAGAATACCGTGGCGGCCTGAGAAATTTTATTGGCTAATCCAGGACTGGAGGAGATCCGGTTGGGTATCAAACTACTCAACAAGGGACTAGAGCAGCAAAAGGTCGCCCTGTCTGGAAGTCAAAAACTGGTCTCGGATTCCGACCAATGTCGCAGAGATCCGGCATGGGCTGACGTAAGACCACATCGCGTCCGGGAGCAGTATCATTGCCCCGAACGCCGGGAGGACAATTATTCAAGAACCGGATCGTCAGGACAGCATCACAGAACTGTGCGTGACTGGAGCAACGTCGCCCCAGCGGCCGAAAAAGAGGCCATTGCTGCACTGACTCCGAGGAATCCTCCCCGAAGAGAGTCTAACGATCAAAGGGGAGAAGATAAAGAGAAATGTCGGGAGAAGGATCGTCAGAAAATACCACCTCCTAGACATGCAAGCCGTCTGGCTGAGCCCCACCGTGGTGGGAACGATGGACAAAGGAACGATGGAAACCATGCTGGGACAAGCCGGCAGGGGGCTCGTCGTAGTCAAGATCCTCCCCGGAACCGGAATAATGACGCTCCGGACGGAGACCGGTGATCAGCCAGAAACAATTTTGCTGCCCCACCATCTCCACCAAGCAGTCATCACAACGGCTCCCAAGGAGGGCAAGGAGGACGCCGAGGCGGAGGAGGTGGTGGCAGAAGCCGAAGTCTGGCTCCAAGGCACCGCAGCCACAGCCGACATTCGGGATGATCTCTATCCTCGAAAGACGCAAGGCACAGGATCAATTCCAACATAGAGGCGCGGCGCTACAAAAACGATGACATCTACATGGGCCTAAAGTGCTTCGGACCACGCATCAGAGCTACAAAATTCCCAGAAGGATTTGCTATCTCAAGGCATATCCAACCCTACGACGGCATTGCTCGGCCAGATACCTGGCTTCAGGATTTTTTCCAAGCTTGGTGCATCGCCAAAGGTGGAAACAGCCTGGTCGCAACCCGATATCTCCCACTTATGTTGCGGAAGACGGCGCGATCATGGCTCAAGGAACTTCCGGAGAACACCATCCATAACTGGTATGACATGCAAAGTGCGTTCTTTCGGAATTTCGAAGGCACATATCGGAGGCCCTGTACGGTTGGAGACCTACAGCGTTGCACCCAGAAAGCCGGAGAAACTTGCCGGGATTACCTCGGATGATGGATCGACACCAAGAACTCCTGTGAAGGAGTAAACGATCAAACCGTGATTGAAGCTTTCATCGCATGACTCCCAATTGGTCTACTACGTCACCGCTTGAAGTGTGACAAGGTCACTGATTTGGGAGAGATGATAGAAACAGAGCAAGTATGCAAATGCTGACGATGATGCAGAGGGATTACTTAACGTCCTAGCTGTGCCTCAGTCGGCAAGACAACCAAAGCAACAAGCTCAGAAGCACAAAAATACCTCGGAAGAAAAACCCAGCGCGGAAACAGCGGTGGTTACTACTGTTTCTAGGTCTAGAGGACGACGAGGACGCGGCGGAGGCCGCGGGCGTGGCTGTGGGACTTCAAGGGTCCAAGGTAGAGGAGAACAGCAACCAGGCAAAACCTATTCTTGGGCCGACATTGCCAATAACCCATGTGTGCATCACCTAGACGCCAATGGGGGCTCATCCCACACCAACGCTGAATGTCGTTTCAATGATGACATCAAAAGAATGACACCGCGGGCTACAAAGCTAAGCGGAAGAAGGGAAAGAAAAATCCCGAAAAGGACAAGGAGACCAAGGAAGATTCCGACATGGAGGAAGCTGATGCTTCAAATCCCAAGCCGGAAGGGAAGAAGACTTTTCCCACCAAGAAGGACACTTATGTCACTTCCTCGGATCTCAACCAGCAAAGGTCAAGAAGGCAGTTCTACACGAGCTCAATGCAACAGTTCCGGCTGTCCCTCAATATCTGGACTGGTCAGAAGTGGCGATCACATTTGACCGTGCTGATCATCCGCCTAAGTTACACATGCGAGGAAAATACGCCTTAATCATCAACCCACTTATTGACGGTTATGGTTTCTCCAAGACCCTCATGGACGGTGGTAGCAGCATAAATATTCTCTATGTCGAAACGTTACGCCGGATGAAAATCTCGGAAAGCCAGCTCAACCATAGCTCTGTGATCTTTCACGGAGTTGTCCCAGGAAGACAAGCTAATTCCCTGGAGAGATTACTTTGGATGTTACCTTTGGAACTCCAAAGAACTATCGGATGGAGGCACTTTCCTTCGAAGTGGTCCCGTTCAAGAGCGCATACCATGCTATATTCGGACGTCCGGATTACTGGGGTTTTATGGCTCGTCCGTGTTACATTTGCAATATAATGAAAATTCCAGGTCCCAACGGCGTGATCACCATCAGGGGAGACCCGAAGAAAGCGCGAGAGTGCGAGGATGGAAATGCCGCCTTTGTCGAAGCCGTGCTGCACGCCCAGGAGTACCAGGAGATCAAGAAGAGCATAGATCCATCCGAGATGCCCGCAACGAAGAAGGAGGTGACAAAGCCAAATCCGGAGTTCAAGGCATCGGAAGAGACGAAGAAAGCGCCGTTGAAGGATGATGACCCCTCCAAGGTGACCCAGATAGGCGTAGGCCTAGGTAGCGCATAGGAAAGCGCGCTCGTCAAGTTCCTCCAAGAAAATCAAGATACCTTCGCATGGCAGCCATCTGACATGATCGGAGTACCTAGGGAACTTGCCGAGCACTCTCTAAATGTAAACCCGAACGCTAAACCCGTCAAACAGTCCCTACAGCGGTTTGGCGATGAAAAGCGTAAGGCAATAGCTAAGGAACTAGCATGGCTTAACTTAGCCGGATTCATAGAAGAGGTCGGCCAATCCTGTAATGGTCCCTAAAAAGGACACCACTGATTTAAGGATGTGTGTTGATTATACTGCCTTGAACAAGGCTTGTCCAAAAGATCCGTTCGCTCTGCCTAGAATTGATCAAGTTATCGATTCTACGGAAGGCTCGGAACTCCTCTGTTTTCTCGACGCGTATTCCGGTTATCACCAAATCTGGATGAAGGAATTTGACAAAGTCAAAACTTCATTCATAACCCCCTTCGGAACCTTCTATTTTGTAATGATGCCCTTCGGGCTGAAGAACGCAGGAGCTACGTACCAGCGCACGATGCAGCATTACCTCCATGACAAACTCGGACGCAATGTACATGCGTACGTGGATGATATCGCGGTAATGTCCAAAAAGAAGGAAACGTTGATTGCCGACTTGGAGGAAACATTTGCCAATCTACGAAAATACAACATCATGATTGACCCGAAGAAATGCTTCTTTGGAATACCAGCCGGAAAATTGTTAGGTTTCATCGTGTCTCAAAGAGGCATAGAGGTGAACCGAGACAAAATCAAGGCTATACTCAACATTTCCAGGCCAACTCGCCTGAAGGATGTACAAAGGTTAACTGGTTGCATCGCTGCGATCAGTCGATTTGTAAGACGGCTTGGTGAAAGAGCCGCACCATTATACAAACTCCTGAAAAAGACCAAGAATTTTGTTTGGACTGACGAAGCTGAAGCCACACTACAAGACCTGAAGAAAGTACTCTCATCTGCTCCTATCCTTGCAGTGCCGGAACCTAAGGAACCGATGTTGCTCTATCTTGCTGCGACAAATAAGGTCGTTAGTATCGTCATGGTGGTGGAGAGACCAGAGGAAAATCAGGAACACCTGGTGCAGCATCCGACTTATTTTGTCAGTGAGGTCCTGACAGAATCAAAACAGCGGTATCCGCACTATCAAAAGTTGGCTTACGGTGTTTTTCTAGCATCTTGTAAGTTACGACACTACTTTCAGGACCATCCAATTACCGTGGTGAGCACAGCTCCCATGAGAGATATAATCAACAACAATGACGCCACAGGACGCGTCGCCAAATGGGGCATAGAGCTTTCAGCTTTCGATATTGAGTATAAACCTCGGACAGCAATCGAATCCCAGATCCTTGCTGACTTTGTCGCTGATTGGATAGAGACAAAGGAGAACATGATCCTCCCTGAGTCGGAATATTGGACCCTCTTTTTCGATGGGTCTAAGGCTCGAGGGGGCTCGAGGGATGGCGTGGTGCTCAAATCACCCCAAGGAGATAAACTTTTATACATGTTGCAGATCCACTTCACAGCGACAAACAATATTGTCGAGTATGAAGCACTGCTGCATGGAATCCGGATTGCTAAGGATATTGGCATCCGACGTTTGATGTGTTACGGAGATTCGGATCTTGTTGCTCAACAAGTGTCGGATATTTGTAATGCAAATAAACACATGGCAGCATATAAAGCTATCGTGGATGATCTATCTAAATCATTCGAAGGGTTCAAAGTTCAACACATCCCTCGAGCATAAAATGAGGAAGCAGACGCACTATCTCGGATAGGTTCTGCGAGGAAAGAGGTCCCGGATGGCGCTTTTTTAGAGCACCTCAAAGTTCCCTCAATAAAAGGAGTAGATGACGAATATCCGACCAAATCCGACTCACCTTTGATAGCAGTTCTGGCTGTAATTCCCAGCTGGACTCAACCCTGCCTCGATTATTTGGTAGATGGCAAATTACCCAAAAACGAGGTGCTGAGCCGGCAGATTATCCGACGAGAAAAATCCTATACTATTTTTAAAGGTGAGCTCCATAAACGGAGTGTTTCTAGGGTCTTTCAGCGCTGTGTATCTCCGGAAGGAGTGGAAATCTTAAGAGAAATCCACGAAGGCGAGTGTGGTCACCACGCTGTAGCTAAATCTTTAGTGGCAAAAGCTTTTAGACACGGATTTTTCTAGCTTACAGCTCAGGCAGATGTCGAACGATTAGTCAAGACGTGCAAAGGCTACCAAAAGTACGCCAAGCAAGCTCATGTTCCGGCTGATCAGCTGCGAACAATACCTATAACATGGCCCATTGCGGTCTGGGGGCTTGATATGGTAGGACCATTTAAACGAGCTCCAAGTGGATTTACTCACCTCTTAGTGATGGTGGATAAATTCACCAAATGGATTGAGGCTAACCTATCACTAGTTGTGATGGAGCAGTAGCCAAAAGATTTGTCGAGGATGTTATAATCCGGTATGGTTATCCGCATAGCATTATCACGGCCAACATGAGTAACTTCTCTATGGGAGAATTGGCTGAATTCTGCAACGAGCAAAATATCCGGCTTGACATTGCGTTAGTCACACATCCATAGGCTAACGGACAAGTCGAAAGAGCAAATGGTTTAATCCTACAGGGCCTAAAACCGAGACTCGAAGCACCATTGCAACGTGCTGCGGGCGCTTGGGCAGAGGAATTACCCTCTGTGATATGGAGTTTACGAACAACTCCAAACAGGTCAACAGGATACACACCTTTTTTCTTGGTCTATGGCACAGAAGCAGTTCTTCCTAGTGATTTTATTCATACTTCTCCTAGAGTGGCCGCGTATATTGAAGAGGATGCCGAGATTTCTCGACAGAATGATCTCGACTTAGTCGAAGAAGTTCGCGTCGTTGCTGAAATGAGATCTACAGCCTATCAACAGAAGTTACGCAAGTATCATAGCCAGAGAGTCCGAAATAGATCTTTCAATAAAGGTGATTTGGTTCTCCGGCTTGTGCAACAAAGAAAGCACAAACTTTCCCTAGTATGGGAAGGGCCCTTTTTAGTTAGTCTGGTATTACACAATGGATCGTACTACTTAACTGACATGAGGCTAGTCAAAGAAAGACCTGCTACTAAGAAGAGAAAGAGAGCTGGAGGCAGTACAAATCCGGATGAGTTAGACAGACCATAGAATATTGCTCAGCTACGTCCCTTTTATTCTTAGTTTATCCTTCTTTGTAATCATATATATGTACATGTTCTGTGAGAAATAAAAGTTTTGGTTGCCTCAAGATTTTTCTGAGAAGTTTTTACCATCTTATTTCTGAATGATCATGTCATAGTCGAAAATCCCAGAATGCTTGAAAGTACTTTATGCTCATCTTCGTTCTGGTTTAGATTTCTGATTCTAAAATTGCTACCTTCGGGTATAACTCTAAAATTTCTAGTCTTTACTTTGGTTATTTGTCTGATTGCTAGATGCAGGCATTTTCCGAGTAGTGAATTGTTGGTACTGGAAGCCGGCTTTGTTTTCGAGTTTAAACTGGTTTAGCAATTGAGCTCCGGTGCTCGGCAAAGTTTCTGGCGGAAGGTTTAGTCGGCTCACGAAAGGGACGAGGCGGAAAGCCAGATAAACGAAGTATAGATGGAAAAAATACAAGTGCTTATGTAAACATTTCAGGCACACAAAAAAAACTCAAAGCCAAAAAGTGCTGAATATATCAAAAGCTTAGCACTAGCAAAGTTAAAATACTGCATATTTACAGACGCATCATGTTTTTCCGGAATAATACAAAAATTTCTGATCTATGATGTAGGAGGAGATGAAGGAGCTGCCGGCTCGCTGGATACGTCGCCTTGATATTTGTTCCGAGATGTCCGCATTCGAGGTGGTGCGTTCATCGTCAGAAATTTCTGCTATTGAAGAATGGAGTATCGTAGCTGGTCAAGTCAGCTACATGACACCCATATCCGGCACAGGAGTCCATAATGGCCTTGATGTCCTGCTCCTGGCCATCTTCATCCACCGTAGAGTACCCTCTGGTCACTTGCCAGATCTCCATGCTTCCATGGTGGCTCATGACCATGGTGAGAGCGTTTTGCGTAGTTGATCGCGCGTAGGACATGTTCCAATCCTGGACAAGTTGCGGCATCTCTTCGCCTTGTCCCGCACCTGAAAATCCGACATGATATGCATGTCCGGAATCTTGAGAGCTTCGCCAATATCCTCAAAGGATTGGCGGAAGTCATGAAGCAGGTCACTGACTTGGGTAAGCCGGTGGGTGTGAGGCTCGGCAGAGGTGGAGTCCGTCAAGTTTAGAGGACCTATACACAAAACAGTTAAGAAAATCCGACATTGAAAGAAGTCGAAGAAAATAGACAAGTCAGACAGATGGAACATACCGAAGATGACGTCATCAACTTTGGTCTTCTCTTCCCGAAGACTCTGGAGTTCAGCCCAGAGCGCCTCGGAAAGGTCCTTCTCTCTGCAAAGCTCATTATTGAGGTCTGAGATTTTTTGATCTTGAGCAGCAATCTTACGATCACGCTCATTAGTTGCCATGGAGGAGGACTCGAGAACTTGAGCGATGCTCTTCTCATGATCCACCTTGAGCTTATCCAGCTCTTGGCGAAGTTCTTTGTTCTCCACCACCAAGGTTTTGAGGTTCTCAGCCTCTTCAATCATAGCACAAGATTGTTTCACCAGTGCTGTAAGTCAAAAAGAACAACAGTTCAACGAAAAAATTCGACTATGAAAACACAAAGACAATGTTTGAGTCTCGGAATGTTTACCTTCGGCCTCATCCTTGGAGACCTTCAGCTCAGCATTTTCAAGTCAGAGAGCTCGGATCTCTCTCTGCTTGTTGCAGATATTCTTCAACAAATCCTGGTTATATGAATTAACTTTCTGTAAGTCAGAATACCTAGAGTCAGAAGTCTACTGAAGACTCGGGCTAATATTGTTACTAATATCAGCACGAGCCTTGGGGGCTACACTAGTTCATTCTTTGGCATCCTAAGGAAGCATAAACCCAGATTATATAACCTACTTCATGCTTGGGGGATAGAGGATATGATATAAAGTACAATAAAGAAAAATGTGAGTTAGAATTCTGACTTACATGATGTTCATGTGTGAGCTTGCTCAGACATTTGTTCACCTCGGTGGAAACTTTCTCGGCGAGGGTAAGTGGAATAATCGGAGGTGGTGGAAGAACACAAGCTCTAAGTCCCTCGTCGCGAAGGGGAACTTGTTCAAGAAGGTCGAAATACTTGATGTCTTCCGACTCTTGTGCTTCTTCTTCAGCAGAGAGATTTCTCTTCTTGAGGCATTGCCGAGCCAACCACTGGATCTCCTCCGCAGATTTCTAGGACAAGCCAAGTTTTGCAAGCCCCGAATTGTTGAGAAGGTCGTCGGCGAAGATCTCTGTCGAGGGATCATTACCCAAAGAGGGTTCACCCTTATCAAAATCAGACTCACTCATGGTGATGTCAGTCTGCGATTCAAGGATCGCTGGCTCCGTTGAAGGATCCGGATCTTCTGTGACAGCTGGTGATGGAGTAACCACCGGCGTTGCAGAGGGTTGAGGGGTAGGAGTCAGAGGAGCCACGACAGGAGAAGCTATGGTCAGGTTCGTCTGCCGTAAGGGCTTCGAAGAAGTTCCCTTCCCCTTGCCCTTGATGAGCTGCTTAGCCCTGAGAATGTAATAGAATGGAAAACATTACATCTTGGAAGAAAGTTCGAGTAAGGTACAAAGGCGAAAAAGTTGTGTCAACAAGTTACATCTTCATGACTGGCACCTCCTTTGTGCCAACAGCCAATGTCGGAGCTTTGTGCTTCTTGGGCACAACATCTGACAATGGAACTAATTCAGCCTCCTGAGAAAACTCCGGAGGATATCCCTTGAGTGGAGCAAGTTCCGACTCAGGGAGGTCGGCAAGCTGAAAAGAAAGAAAACATCTCAGTATTGCGAAACAATTTAAAGGTGAAACACATAGAAAGGGTTTATTGTTAAAAGCTTATCGGCACAACGGGGTTTTCTGCTATGTGCATGTCCAGAGAAACCTCCGGGATCCTCCTCTCGATGCGCTCCCTTATCAGCCATTTAATCTGGCTTATATAACCTTGCGAGATATAGGCTCTGGGGCTGATGCGGAGGGAATCTTTTTTGGATGTCGTGATGGAGTGCATCAGTCGGTCTCCGTGGTACTGGAGGGGTTGGATCCGACATGATACCCAACAATGGACTAAGTCGGATCCCTTCAGTCCATTGTGTTTCATCAGATATTCGATCCACCTCTTGGCAAGAAGCAGATCGTCACTGAGAGCCGGAGCAGCTCGTCCCAAGATAATTGAGGCGTGGCAGCTTCGTCAATGAAATCCGGCAAAGCGGTGGCTTTGCCGGGAGCAGGAACATCCTTGTGATAAAAGAAAGTGGCTGGCCATTGCTTGACCGAGTCACTGGCTAGAATCTTAGGATATGCGCACTCACGCCTAACTGAAAACTAATTGTACCGGTAATATAAGGATTACCAGCAGTAATAGAGTTTCTCCGGACATGGAAGTAGTACCGGAACAAAGTAAGACTTGGCCTAATGCCGAGAAACCCCTTGCACAAGGCTGCGTAAGAACTCATATCTAAGATGGAGTTTGGGGGAAGATGGTGGAGTTGTACACCATAGTGGTCAATCACCTCGAAAAAGAATTCCGAGGGAGGAAAGGACAAACCTCTGTCGAGGTGGGTGCCAAAGTGGACCCGCTCGCCGGCGCATGGGTTGGGGATGGTTTCGCCGAAACCGCTCATCCAGTCGCCGGCACGGAGGAGCCCTTCAGTCTCCACGCCTCGTAGCTTCTGGTCATCTAGCAGGCAGGGGATCCAAACCCCACGGTTGCTTTCCTTCTCTGTCGCTGCCTCCGTCGCCGCTGCCGCTGCCAAACCGGAAGAGGAAGAGGAAGCCATTTCTCCGGTGCGCCGGTGACCTAAGATGGGCGGCGCTGGGAGTTTTTGGGGAAAGCAGAGGAGCTCTATGCACGAGGGAGATGTGAAGGAGAAGGAAACGGCGATGGAACAGGTGAAGAAGATGAGGGAAGAGGAATCCTCACCCCCTATAACCACCTAGCCGCGCCAATATTCGTGCAAATGACACTGTGTAACCGCCACGCGTTGTGGAAGGAACTGGGAAGGACCCACGCAATGATTACGTCGCCTTGATCTCCGCGTACGCATTGAAACGGTGCCTCGGTTCGGCGAACGGCAGACCCACCAACAGTCGTGCTGAAAGGATGTTTGTCAGATGACGTGACTTGACCATGACTAGAGTCAGGTGGCGTTAGAGACCAGGTTCTGGCTTAAGTTTGAAAATCAAGCAGAGAAATCCGAGTAACATGTTGATAGGTCCGACTTATTTTTAAGACCCGGATCGTATTTTTTGTTGTGAAGTTTCAGGAACCCTTCAAGATTCCGCAAGCCGAAGATCAAGCTAGACGATGATAAATCCGACTTTGGATCTTGGAGACTTCCGGGGGCTGTTGTTGGGGATATACTTTCCGGGTATCCTCACAGTTCCTCACTGACCAAGGTGGCCCACTTTGGGTTAGAGCTTTGCTTCACGGGCGTCCCAGTCAGGGAGAAAAGACGGAGTCCAATCCGGCTACAGGAAGGCCCAGAAGACTTACCGACTTAGGCCCATAATGTTACTTGTAGTTCAAGATGTACTCTGTAACTGACTCTTAGTCGTAGCCGGATAGATCTCTCATGTAAACCCTAGGCCGGATATCTATATAAGCCATCCTAGGGAGAGCCTTTAGGGCAACACCTCAATAGTCTACAATCTCAACTGGCACAGGCAAAACCCTTGTAACCCATATTCCCGCTCTGCCGTATTACTGGATTGCTAGCAGGAGTAGGATCCGTCCAAAGCCGGCGGATTCGAACCTGGGTAACTTGTATGCTCACCGTCCCGGAACACCGTACGTCTCACACCCCTCTCTTCCGCACGCCTCGAGGACCCCCTCATGGCGTACTTGTCCTCAATCCGACGACAAGATGGACTCGCTGCAATCCAAATTTTTCTGGGAAGGCATATGTCCTAAGCATAAGTACCACCTGGTGAACTGGCCTGCGGTGTATCGACCCAAAGATCAAGGGGGGCTCGGGCTCACTAACACTCGCAAGATGAACATTACACTGCTGCTGAAATGGGTCTGGAAACTATACCAGGGGGATAATTCGATCTGGGCTTCAATTACCCGCGTGAAGTATACGGACGCTGCGGATATTTTCTCGGGCTCGGGACAAGGGGGTCCCAATTCTAGAAGATTTTACATAAAATCAAGCATCACTTCAAGGTGGGGGCCAAGCATGTGGTGAATGATGGGACTCGCATGTTTTTCTGGCTGGACTGGTGGTTTGGGGAGGGCCCAATTCGTAAGCAGTTCCGCGAGCTCTTCGCCGTCTACGATAACCTGCAAATCACGGTTGAAATAACATTTCATGATTTCCAAGGTTTTGTGTGTTAGATAACAATACCATGGATTATTCTAATGTGCACTAAGTGTTGCAGGAAGTTTTGAGAGTTTTTGGGACCGGATTATCCGCCCCCATCATGGGCCGGATAATCCGGCCAGACCACCTTGGGCAAAGATGGTTCTGCGCAAGTCTTTGTCTGGGGGCAGATTTTCCCCTGGAAAATTCCGGCTCTGGGGCGGATTTTCTCCCTAGACCAGATAATCCGGACCTCTGGTTGGGGCGGATAATCTGGCCCCAGGGAAATCACCCAAGTGAGCTCCTACGCAAGCTTCTGTATGGGGGCGGAATTTCCCCCGGATATTCCGTGTGTGGGGCGGATTTTTCCAGCCGCCGGATAATCCGGCCTTTCCCTAGGCCGAATAATCCGGTCCCCAAAAGAAAGTGTGAAGGGCAGGTCTGCGTGAGCTTCTATTCATGGTTGATTTTTGATACCGGATAATCCGAGTCTGGGGCGGAATTTTCTCCAGGACGGATAATCCGGCCCCCACTTGGGTCGGATAATCTGGCCCTCGAAAGCTCCAACGGCTTGGTTTTGGAAGGGGTATAAATATCCCTTCTTCCCCAACGAGCAGAACTCTTGATTCATTCGAAATTGTTTAGACCCTTTGCAAGAGCTCCCATTCTAGATCTCCCACTTCAACCACCCAAAGGCTTCTATCTTTGGGGGAATTGAAGGAGGAGAGGATCATCATCATCATCACGAATCAAGCGCATCAACTCCTCTACATTCATTTGGAGAAATCCCCGATCTAGTATTCTTGTCAATATTTAGATCTTGTTCGTTGTTATTGATAACTTGTTCTTGTGGCAGCTTGTTGTCATTATGGGAGCCTCCAAGTTGATTGTGGAGTTGTGCCCCGCTAGTTGTGTAAAGGCATCGGTACCCGCCTCGAAGGGTCCCTATAGTGGAAAGGTGGATCGGGCCTTTGGTGGTGGGATCCATCGGAGAACAGGATGAGGCCTATTGTGGCATGGTGGTCTTAGTACCGCCCACCCCTCCAACGTAGACGTACTTCCCTTAACAAGGAAGGAACTACGGTCAAACAAATCATGTGTCTCCGCGTGCTTCACTATGGTTTACATGTTCCCCTTCCACTTTCTCTTTACTCGCTAGTAGATAGGTTTGCATATAGGGAAATTCCACCTAATAGTTTATCTAGAGAATTTACTCTTTGTGCTAAGCCTAAAATTGAAAAAGCATTAAAATTTGAAGTAGCACCTATTCACCCCCCTCTAGGTGCCCATACGATCCATTTCAATTGGTATCAGAGCCCCGACTCTTTATTCGGGCTTAACCGCCTAAGAGTAGTATGGGTACCAAGGATGATGGGAATGAGGCTGTGGATAAGGTCACAATGGATGACCTCAAGACGTTGGAAACAACCTTGTTGAAATCCTTTGAGGCCAAGATGGAGGAGATGAATCAAATGATTGCTCGTCTCACATCATTCATAGCCCCATCTCCATCCTCCGCTGAGGCAACCACACCATCGTCCAAGGAAAAGGCTAACACCAGATCCAAGGATGATGATGCGGAAGGTGAAAAACTTAATGGTTCCACCTCCAAGAAGGGAAGTGGTAAGGAGGAATATAGTGAGGTTCGTCACATATATTCCCCCGACCAACCTATCCCTCACCCTCATATAAACAATAGGGGTGATCCACCCAAGCTTACTGCATCCTCTTTCAATCAATGGCAATTCTTAATGAAGTCTCATGTTTGTAGCTCCTCAATTGAATGTTGGAGGATTATTGAAGATGGTCTTCATATTGGAGATCATTCCAATCTGTCAAGAAGAGAAGTTGTGGATAACCAATTGAATGCTACGGTTCTCCACATGATACAACTCGGTGTGGGTCCCAAGGACATGCCCCACATTGAACATCTCAACACAGCTAAAGAAGCTTAGGATGCCCTCACCGATCTCTTTATTGGTAATGAAAGCATGAGAAGGAATATATATGATGCCTTGAGTAATGAAGCTGAAGGGTTCTACATGTTGGATGGTGAAAACCATGAAGACATGTATAGAAGACTCAAGGGCATTGCAACAACATTTAGAAAGCATGGAGCCACCCACATTGATGATGCATGGATAAAAAGAAAATATGTGAGTGCCTTAATGCCTTTCGAGCCAACTGATTTGAAGAGCTTGCAAGGTAGACACAACTACCATCAAATGACATCCAATGAAGTCATGCAAGAAATGGCATCATTCAAAGTTGTCGCAAAGAATGCTGAAGATGCCCGGGCCCGTGCCATTGGAATGCAAAAGGGAGTCAATGTTGCTCTAAATGCCAATGTTGTTGAGCAAGATGAGGATGAAAGAGCTTTTGAGGGGGCCTCCATGGACTGCACCGATGAAGTCAAACGTGCTCATGGTTAGTACATGGCATTTTACGCAAGGAAATTTTGGAAGGATCCTACCAAGGCCAAGTCGGAACTCGAGCACAAGAATGGTTCGAGTGGAAGAAGATAAAGTGGCCCAAAACTGAGAACGTGCTACAACTGTGGAGATATGATGCACTTTGTAGTCGAGTGTCTTTATCAAAATAGAGAAGACAATTGTGGAAGGCTCATTCTTAAAGAAAAATCCAAGGCACCTAAGAAGAAGCCATTTATTAAAAAGAATGGTCCCTACAAGAAGCAACCCAAGATCGTCTTAGTGGCACAATAAGAATACTCCTCTGCAAGTGAAGATGAAGAGGATGAAGATAGCTCTCGCGAGGTGGATGCTATAGCCACCACATCGACTCCATCATCTCTCTTCGACTCGCCAAACGAGAATGTCATCAACAACAACGCCACGTGCCTAATGGCAAGAGGGTCTGAGGTATCAAGTTCTAGCTCTTCATTTCCTAAGACTAACATAATTTTGGATATGGATAGTCATGATGGTCTTAAAATGAAAGAAGTAGTTATTGCTTTGGACAACTTTTTCACTAACCTACAAGGTGAGCACAAACTCCATTTTGATGCTCTTATGAGTCAACTTGCTCAAGCTGAAGATCTTCTAGAAGAAAAGGGCAGAATCGAAACAGAAGATGCCTTGGAGATAGCCTCTTTGAAGAATGCCTTGGAAGAAGAAGAGGAAGCTCGAGTATCCTTGGAAGAGAGACTCGAATCCATTGAGGAGTCACATGAAGAAATCGTGACTCAGCTCATCAAAGAACGTGACAATGCTCTTGCCAAGGTTAAGAAACTAAAGGAAGAAAAGATTGAATTTGGGGCTGCTCATGCTAGACTCTTAGAGAAGTTTGATAAACTTTAAAGTGCTCACAAGGCATTGAATAGTGATATCTCTACTCTAAATGAGTCTCATGATTAGCTCCAAACTCGATTGAAGTTATATGATGTGCCAAGTACCTCCACATCACCCTGTGGAAAAGAAGATCTTGCAAGAGGTTCTCAACACAAAGGTAAAGAGGTTCTTGATGAGATACTGAGCAAGCAAAGGACAAACAATAGAAAAGAAGGTCTTGGTTACATTCCCAAGATAAAGAACAAGAAAAACAAGAAGAAGAGCGAGACTGCTCAACCAAAGACTAGCAACATCACCAATGACAAGTCTAACTATGATGGTTTTGCAGGGGCTAACAATCCTAACTTTGAGTTATATTGCGATTATTATGGTGATGTTTATGCTAGTTATGTTGGCTCCTATGATTGCTACATTCCTTGGTCTATTTGGGTCCCCAAGACCCTTGTCACTAACATGAAAGGACCCATTGAAAAATGGGTACCTAAAACCAAGAAGTAACTTTCTTGCAGGGCTATGCTTCCGATGGGTCTAAATGGGTACTCGATAGCAGATGCACGAGTCACATGACCGGAAGCAAGGAGATCATCACGAAGATGCGGCCAAATCATGATCATATAACCGTATCCTATGGTGACAAGTCAAAATCTGAGGTATTGGGTCTCGACAAAGTTGTGGTGGCTCACGATATCTCTCTCGCGGACGTCATGCTTGTTGAGACCCTCGGGTACAATTTACTTTTAGTTTGCGCCCTTGGTAAGATGGGCTTTGCAGTTTTTATTGATGCTGATTTGGTGGTACTCTTGTGGAGCAAGTATCTAAAAGTCACTTTCGTGGGATATGTCGAACATGACCTGTATGTGGTGGAATTTTCGGGGAAAACCACTACAAGCCCGATGTGTCTTTTTGGAAAGGTCGACGTGGGTTGGTTATGGCATCGCCGACTAGCCCACGTCAATATGAGAACTTTGCAAAGTCTCCACAAGGGTGGCCATATCCTTGGACTAAAAGAAAATGTCTCCTTTGCCAAAGATTGTGTTTGCAGGGCTTGTGTTGAAGGGAAAATGCATGACTCTCCACATCGAAGGAAGACTATTATCTCGTCAAAGAGTATCTTAGAGCTCCTTAATGTGGACCTCTTCGGACCTCCATCTCATGCAAGCCTCGATGGGAAGAAGTATTGTCTCGTGATCATTGATGATTACTCAAGATACACTTGGGTGTATTTCTTCAAGTTGAAAAGTGAAACTCAACAAACGGTCATCGACTTTGCCAACGAGGTTCAACGTCAACACAATGTCCCTATTCTGGCTATAAGAAGTGATAACGGCTCTGAGTTCAAGAACTACACCTTAAATGAGTTCCTAAGTGAAGAGCGGATTAGACATCAATATTCCGCTGCGTACACCCCTCAACAAAATGGTGTAGCCGAGAGGAAGAATCAGACTCTAATGGATATGGCAAGGTCAATGCTAGCCGAATTCAAGTCTCCATATAACTTCTGGTCTGAAGCAATCTCTACCGCTTGTCATTCATCCAACCGGTTATACCTCCATAAGATCTTGGACAAGACTCCGTATTAAATTCTTACCGGTAACAAGCCAAACATCTCATACTTTCGGGTATTCGGGTGTAAGTGTTTCTTTCTCATCAAGGGAGTTCGTTTATCTAAGTTTGAGTCTAAGGCTCTAGAAGGTATTTTATTGGTTATGGTGCCGAATCCCACACTTATAGAGTCCACAATAAGCTCTCCGGAACTGTTGTAGAATCTTGTAGTGTGGTGTTTGAAGAAAATGACGGTTCTCGTGTGGAGCAAGTTGGTGTTTGTGATGCAGATGTTGAAATACCCCAAGATACCATAAGAAGAATGGGCGTGGGATTTTTCCGCCCCATTGAGGAACCCCTTGTGGCGGATCGGGAAGGACAATGCTCTACTCATGTAGAGCCCTCATCTACACATACTCAACATGTTCCAACCATGGGAGCAACTTCTACACCATCTCCATCGACTACTGAAGGTCAAGATGTTCTAGCAAGTTCTAGGCCGGATTATCCGGTTGACACCAAATTATCCGGCCAACCCCATCCTGATGAACAGCCTGCACCTGGTGTTGAAGAAGTCGCTGCAAGCTCCAGGCCGGATTTTCCAGGTGACCCTGGATTATCCAGCCCCTCGCCAGTTCAAGCTAGTCCCAGGCAGCCTGATGAGGCTGCTACGAGTTCTCCCAGGCCAGATTATCCGGCCTCTCCATCGGCCGGATTATCCGGCCCTGACTCTCTTGTTGTTCAGCAATCTCCTGTTATGACTGCTGGCTCATCTCAAGGGCACGCTTCATCACCGCCTACTACTGTTATCCCAGATTCTAATCAAGGTCGAGGAAATGATTCCAATGAAGATTCAAGTGATGAAATTATTCCACCAAGAGACAAGAAGCTTATTGAACTTCGTCGCAAGGCTCGTGCTGATCGAAACCTTGAGTTAAGAGGTCACACCCTCGACAAGGTTGTAGGTGACCTTCGACGAAGGGTTTCTACAAGAAGGGAATTGTCAAGCTTTGGTGAGCATCAAGCTCATATCTCAATGCTGGAGCCCAAGAAAGTTTTTGAAGCTCTTGAAGATCCGGACTGGGTTGTTGCTATGCATGAAGAATTGAATAATTGCGAGCGCAACAAGGTATGGAAACTCATGGAGAAACCCAAAGATTGCCGCAATGTTATCGGCACTAAATGGATATTTAAAAAAATCAAGATGAGAATGACATTGTTGTGAGGAACAAGGCGAGACTTGTGGCTCAAGGTTACTCTCAAGTTGAGGGCATTGACTTCGGCGATACCTATGCTCCAGTGGCTCGACTTGAATCCATCCGTATCCTTCTTGCTTATGCTGCCCACAACAATTTTAAATTGCAGCAAATGGATGTCAAGAGTGCTTTCCTTAATGGTCCTCTACATGAGTTGGTATATGTAGAGCAACCCCCAGGATTTGAGGATCCTAACTTCCCGAACCATGTCTACAAACTCGATAAGGCACTCTATGGCCTTAAACAAGCCCCACATGCGTGGTATGAGCACCTTAAAGAGCTTTTCCTAGACCGTGGCTTCGAAGTTGGGCAAATCGATCCCACTCTTTTTACTAAGAAGGTTAAGGGGGAGCTCTTCGTATGCCAACTATATGTCGACGATATCATCTTTGGTTCTACTAATAAAGCTTTTAATGATGAATTTTCAAAGCTTATGACTGACAGGTTTGAGATGTCTATGATGGGGGAATTACGGTTCTTTCTTGGATTTGAGATCAAGCAACTTAGAGAAGGAACCTTCATCAATCAAGCAAAGTACATCCAAGACATGCTCAAGATATTCAAGATGACGGATCTTAATGGTGTCGCCACTCCGATGCAAACAAAATGTCATCTTTAACTTAACCCACATGGTAAAGATGTGGACCAAAAGGTATACCGGTCCATGATCAGCTCTCTCCTTTACCTCTGCGCATCTAGACCCGATATTGTGTTGAGTGTGGGTGTGTGTGCAAGGTATCAAGCAGCTCCTAAAGAAAGCCACTTAGTGGCGGTCAAGAGGATCTTTCGATATTTGGTTCATTCCCCTAACTTTGGTCTATGGTATCCCAAGGGCTCCAATTTCTCCCTATGTGGTTATACTGATTCAGATTGGGCTGGTGATAAGGATGATCGGAAATCCACTTCTGGAGCTTGTCAATTCTTAGGAAGATCTCTAGTATGTTGGTCATCTAAAAAGCAGAATTGTATCTCTCTCTCCACTACCGAAGCTAAATATGTTGCTGCTGCTAGTGCTTGCACTCAGTTATTGTGGATGAGGCAAACTTTAAAGGAATACGGTGTCAATTGTGACAAACTGCCTCTTTTATGTGATAATGAAAGTGCACAAAATTGCGTACAATCCGGTACAACACACAAGGACAAAGCATATTGAGGTTCGGAATCATTTTATTCGAGACCATGTTGCTCGAGGCGATATTGATCTATCTTTTGTGAGCACGAAGAATCAACTTGCAGATATTTTCACGAAGCCACTTGATGTAGCAAGGTTTTTCTATTGGAGGAATGAGCTAAATATCATTGATTCAAGGAGCTTGTCTTGATTACCCATGCACTCACTCGTACATCTCAGTCGTATTTGGTCTAGATGTGGGCATGGATATAGGGGGAGTGTGGTCCTAATTAATTAGGCTAACCCTCCCCCCATAATTCCAAAAGCAAGATAAATCATTTCTCTTAATATCATTTTGTGATATGTGAGCTTATTGATGAGTATTGGTTGTGAACCCAAGATACATCTTCGCGGTGTCACACCATACACGCCAACAAGGTGGCTTCGGCCACCGCCCTCTCCCTTGAGGAGAATTGGATTTTTGTGGATCTTTTTGGTTGTTTTTGCTCATCTCTTGTTCTTATGGGAATCACACTCAATTTTGGCTCTTATTTGATTTGGTTCTTGCAATTTTGAGTGTATAGTACCATCCCAGTATGGCTCTCTTAATCCTAAGCCTTTCCCTACCCCTAAGCCATCTATTCTTGCACACAAGTCCCTTGTACACCTTGTGGGGGTGTTGTTTGAGGACGCGTGGGCCTGAATCTGTGTACAATAGAAATTCAGATTTGAGGCCGGATAATCCGGCCCAAGTGTAGGCCAGATAATCTGGCCCTGGCGGATTTCATCTTAAAGGGCAGGGATCAGGGGGAAGGGCTCATAACGAGCAGCTCTTCTCCCCCAACCCTCTCCTCCTTCTCAGTCGCCGCCTGCTGTCCCCCACACTCCCCAGAGCCTCTCTGGCCACCGGATTTTCCAGGCCTCCCCGGATCTTCTTCTCCGCGCCTTCGGGTACCTTCTCCTCCGCGTTCTTCCTCCAATGAGTCAGGGTAACTCCCTCTCTCCCCATCTTTGGCTAGATGTGTCATTTGTTGGGTGGAACATTGTCTAGAAGGATGTGTTTTCGCATTGAACTCGTAGACTTGAAGTTTCTAGGCCCGATCTACTTTTTGCACCTCAATATAGGTGCCAGGGCCGGATTATCCGCCCCTGGCCAGGACAGATAATCCGGCCTGACAGATTCAACTCTGGTTCAGTTTCACCATATTGTGTGCATTGCGTAGATTTGACTCATGAACTTTTTGTCTACTGTTTCCATGCTCTCTCTCATGGACTTATGTGTGTTCTTATCCCCATGCTATCGCTCTTATTCTATTCACAGGTGGTTCAAGTGCTCACAAGACTTACAAGCGTCGTCCTCGCACTATCTATTTCAGGGTAGACAGTGAGGGCAATACAGTGGACAAAGTTGAGCTGAGGAGAAGAGAAAACGAGGTTGAACGCATGGCTGAACAAGAGAAGCGGGAGAGATCCAGGAGGGGTGTGTCCAAGAGGAAGGGAAAATATCCCAGGATCAACTACAAGGCTATGGATCCCGTAATTTTTTCCTCTATCAGTCACCATGATTTGTTTGGAGAGCTGCCCCGTGATTCTAAGATGGGGGATTCTTGCTTTTGGTGTGCTGAACAGAAAGGGATTTATGAAGATGTGTATGTCAGGCTGAACATTAGGCCTATGCACCCGCTGGTTCTTGCTGAGGCTCTGGAGAAGTCCCACCTTGTGGATGCAATGTATGTGGTTGAGCGGATGGGGCTGCACCATCTCATGTCTCTCTAGTGCTCATATGACTCTAAGGTGGTGAAGCAGTTCTTTTCCACGTTGGTTATTTGTGGAGATGAGCATCACACTATCAAGTGGATGACTCATGATAGGCCTATGACTGCTGATTTCCATGTGTTTGCTGAGGTTCTTGGATACTCTTTCTGCAGCAGGGATAGAGCCAGCGGCCACCGCATCATCACACAACTGAAGCCCAACAAAGATGCAGCTCTCTCTCCTTGCACAGTAGACAATGGCATTGTGGGCACTCTTGCTAGTCTTGCTCCTATCTATGCTGCCTTAATGGGCCTCTTCCGTGACTCCATCACTCCGAGTGGAGGCAACAATGATAGCATTCGTTGTCACCTTGTCCATCTCCTTCAATTCTCTCATGAGGTTGCCTCGTGCGAGGATGAGTCTGTGCAGTACAAGCTGGATGTGATGGACTTCATCTACCATGAATTGACTGATGCTATGTTCAACCGTCTGTCCATTCCCTATGCACCCTATATTATGATGCTCATCAGGCACCTGCTCCCCTCTGAAGATTTCAACATTGATGTTGTGCATAAGGCCAAGAAGATCTACAACAAGGCTCGGAAGACCTCTCATCCCTCTTCTACCCCTGAGTTTCTCATGAGGGATGCTCGCTGACCTCCAGTGCCTCCCGTTGCTCGTGAGATCAAGCAGCTGAACTGGTTCTAGCGCCACATTCTTTGCATGGGCGTGGACACACGCAAGGGACAGTATGAGGCCTACAAGCAGTGCCATGAGTTGGCTCACTCTCAGCAGCTCATCCTTCACCATGTGTCTGGTCCCTCTAGTGATCCCCCGGCTCCTACTCCTCCCACACCTTATGCCCGGTGGAACTCTTCTTCTGGGTTGAACTATGGAGAGCTGGAGCACCACTTGTTCCCCTCTGCGCCCAATGCTAATGATGAGGACAATGACACTGAGGAGCTTGAGGATGAAGATGATGATGGGAACGAGGACAAGGACGAGGACTACGAGTGATACCTTGGGGCGCTAGCATCGCTCTTCTTCCTTTTTGTCGTCTCGATGCCAAAGGGGGAGAAGTAGTTCTATTAGGACTTCGAGGATTTGCATGGGTTGGGCACAAGCATTTGCACTTTTTCATTCGTCGTTTTCCTGCTTGTGTCCATTTAGCGTTAACCTTTATTTGTGGTTTGTGGTGTATTTGAGACTTTGTGTTGGTGGACGTCTGGATTTATCTCATGGATTATGCCTATGGATTCATTTACTCATATCCTATTATGTTGGTAATCTATCTCAAGGAAGGCGCGTATATTGGTTATCACGTTGATAATTCTGGATATTTCAGGGACGCCTCTCTCATTATCTCGGTGGTATGAATATGTTATTTATATTTGAATGGAATATACTTTCATCTACTTGTGTGCATTTGTATTCAAATGCAAATCTCTAATATGCACACATTGAGGGGGAGTCTCTTCCATGTTTTGTTGGTGGTCCTTTAATTCTTCTTGCAAATCCTAGTATTGTCATCTAACACCAAAAAGGGGGAGATTGAAAGAACATTTCATGATTTCCCAGGTTTTGTGTGTTAGATAACAATACCATGGATTATTCTAATGTGCACTAAGTGTTGCAGGAAGTCTTGAGAGTTTTTGGGGACGGATTATCCGCCCCCATCATGGGCCGGATAATCCGGCCAAACCACCTTGGGCAAAGATGGTTCTGCGCAAGTCTCTCTCTGGGGGCGGATTTTCCCCTAGAAAGTTTTGGCTCTGGGGCAGATTTTCTGCCTGGACCGGATAATCAGGCCCTCTGGTTGGGGCGGATAATCCGGGGCTTGTTCGTCTGCGGTACCAAAGTTGGCAGGCCAGCACATGACGGTACCTAAGTTGCCTGAAATTACTACGTTTTGAAAATTTGGGCCGCCAACTACTGAGAGGGGCCATTTCGAGGAAAACTCATCTCACCCCTGCCAAATACAAACATTCCATTAAACCGCCCCGTGAAGTAGATGGTCGGGACCCACATGTCGGTTATCTGTCCGTGACGCGGGCGCCAACGTGACAACCTCTTAGGCAAATCGAGCAGCTAAGAGATGCGTTGACCAATTTCACAAATCCATTCCCAGCTTTCCCCTAGCACCGGCGGCGTCGGAATCCACCCTCCAGGCAGGACGATCCCTTCGGACATTTGACTTCCGGGGCCTGATACATTGTAAATGTATCCATAATTTTTGATGCTCCATGCTTGGTTTTATCCACTTTCTTGTGTTTTTTCCACACTTTGGAGTACTTTTCATATGATTTCTTGGACTAACCTATTAACAAGAGCCATAGTGCCACATGCCTGTTTTCTGCTGCTTTTGGTTCCAGGAAAGTCTGAAAATGAATATTCTCGGAATTGGACGGGACAAAAGCCAAAGTGCTTATTTTTCCAAAAGACTCACAGAGCCAGAATACGAGACGGAGGAGGGCCAGGGACTGGCCACACTACCCCCAGGCGCGGGTTGGGCCTGGCCGCGCCAGGGCATGGTGTGGTGGCCCCAGGCACCCCCTCGGTCTCCCTCTTCGCCTATAAGAAGCCTTATGACATAAAAACTTCGGGGGGGTTCGACGTTTTTCCACGAAAAGTTCCGCTGCGCCGCCGCCACCGAAGGGGAGATTTGGGGACAGAATTTCTCTGTTCCGGCACCCTGCCGGGACGGGGAAGTGCCCCCGTAGCCATCTCCATCGATCCTCACCATCATCTCCATCAACCATCCATGTTTCCCCCATCTATGAGTGAGTAATCCCCCGTTGTAGGCTATGGGGATGGTAGGGATTGGATGAGATCGTTCATGTAATGGCATCAGATTGTTAGGGCATGGTGCCTAGTATCTTTTATTAGTGCTTTATGACTTTGTTGCGACTTGTTGTGCTTAATGCTTGTCACTAGGGCCCGAGTGCCATGATTTCAGATCTGAACTTGTTATTGATTCATTATGATAGTATTGTTCTTGGTCTTATCTGCAAGTTGTATACACACATCGTTGTCCGGATCCTATGGCCCCGAAGTGACAGAAATCGGGATAACCGGAAGGGAAAGGCTTTGGTGTGAGGATCACATGTATTCACGGAGTGTTAATGCTTTGCTCCGGTGCTCTATTAAAAGGAGCACCTTAATTGCCAGTAGTTCCCTAGAGGCCCCGCTGCAAACGGGCTCGCAGGACAAAAGATGTTGTGCAAGTTCTCATTGCGAGCACGTATGACTATATATGGAACACATGCCTAGGATTGTCTAATACTTGGGTGCTTTATCTTATTTATCTGCAATTGCCCTGTGTTCTGATTGCTTTGTGAATTTTCTTGTCCATGCAATGCCCGTCCATCCATCCCTATGCCTACCGTACTCGAATCCCATTGTTTACTGCTTTTGTTACTACTATCCTTGCTTTACTACTGCTGCTACTTTACTATTCCTACTACAAAACTGTTGCTACTGATAAACTGCTGTGAGCAAGATTGTTTCCAGGTGCAGCTGAATTGACAACTCATTTGTTAAGGCTGATAAATATTCTTTGGCTCCCCTTGTGTCGAATCAGTAAATTGGGTTTCACTTCGCTCGAAAATACTGCGATACACCCCCTGTACTTGTGGGTCATCAAGACTATTTTCTGGCGCCGTTGCCGGGGAGCATAGATTTATTTATAAAGTTCACTTGGAATCACTATTGTTTAAGCTAAGTTTATCTTTGCCCTTGTTTGCTTGTTTCTTTATCAAAAATACAAAAAAAATTAGTCCCTACTCTATTGTTATTTTTGTTGGTCTGTTATTGTCTTGCTTTATCATGCTTGTTGGCAATGGTTGGTTTCTTTGAAACTGAAGCTTATTGGCAAGGTGGGTTCATGGAATATCAAAAATATTATTATGAGGAACACCGCTTGTCACAAAAAGGGAAACACTTATGGGAACAAATTGATAGATTGTATACCATTGTTAGGAACGTGTGCTCTACTTATAATGTTACTTATTGCTGTGATGAGTCTTGTTGCAGAAAGAGGTATAAACACCTCCCTTTTCAATGTGTGTATAGTGATAATGATACCATATCTTCCTATGCTAAAGGAATTTATGACTTTTATGATGCGGAACAAATTGAAGAATTTATTGCTTGGAAGGGTGCTTTTGAACTTGCTAGTTTGCTTGAAGATATTGATGATTCACCTTACAAATATGAGGTGTATGGTATACTTAAATTTTGATTTCATAATTACAAGGATGAAAATGGCTATATTCTTGAATATTTTAATATATGGTTTCCACAAATGGAAGAGACTAATGCCTTGCAGGATCCTATGGAAGAAGAAATTGATGAACCTGAAATCTCATTAGATGAAAAAGAGGAGGAGAGTGATGAACAAAAGGAGGAAGAATGGATTAGCTACCCATGCCTACCTTCTAATGAGAGTAACTCTTTATCCCTTACATTATTTGATTGTCCCCCTTGCTTACTAAAGGAGAATGAATGTTATGTTCCTGAGGTTCCTTTTGAAAATGTTTATAATAAAGCTCTAGTGCTTGTAGATCATGAAAATCATGCTTTATGTGATAGCTATATTGTTGAGTTTCTTCATGAGGCTACTGAAAACTATTATGAGAGAGGAAAATATGGTTGTGGAAGTTTTCATGGTATTGAAACACCTCTCTATGTGCTGAAAGTTTTGAAGTTACTCTTGTTTTATCTTCCTATGCCTGTCACTTTGTTATTTGCTTACACAATTCCTATGCATAGGAAGTGGGTTAGACTTAAATGTGTTTTGAATTTGCTCCTTGATGCTCTCTTTTACTTCAACTCATATTTCTTATGAGAGCATCCTCTCAAACGTTTATGCCTGAAGATGATAATATGTCTATTATTCTCGGGAGACCTTTTCTTAAATACTGCAGGAACTGTTATTAATTATAATCAAGGGAAGGTGACCTTCAATGTTAATGACAAGGAACACATTGTCTATTTCCTCAAGAAGATTGAAAGGACTTATGGTTTCAATTCAATTGAACATTTTGAAGGCATTCAAGTTGGAGAAATATATTGTCCCATACCAAAAATTGAAACTATTATGATTGGGACCATTGCTATCAAGGTTGAGGTAACATAATTATTAGTGGAATACAAAGTTTTGTCTCATATGCAATTGTTTTAGAAGCAAGACTTGATCAACCTTGTTAACAAAAGTATTTCATTGAACAAAACAATGTTTTCACTATGATTATCTCCGCTTACTTCTATTCTATCCATTTAAGTTTTTGCTTATGCCTAACTTAAAGGCGTTAAAGAAAAGTACTTATTGGGAGATAACCCAAAAGTTTTAGATGAGTCTTGAAAGTTATTACTTCAGTAATAACCTCTCCTTATCCTTTTTATTTGCTTTTTGTGCCAAGAGTAACCTCTAATAAGAGAGAAGTAATGATTGGGAAAGTTGCTGTCCCGAAACAGATTTCTGTGCTTCACCGTAAACATTCCTGAGAGAGCTCTGTACGTCTGATTGAGCTGTAATGTTTTGTGCTTCTGTCCCAGGTTATTATCTAACTTTCGTTAGTTCAACACTTTTTGATTTGAGCAACATAAGGTCTTCGAAAAAAGTCGTATTTACCTGCTGGTCTGTTTTGACAGATTTCTGCCATTTTCTGCATTTGCTTCTTGTTAGTTCCTTCTTGAGTTCCTTTGGGGAATTGAGCTTTTTGAGGGAAGTGCTACAGTAGCTAGTGTTCTAATGGAAGTTTATTTGGTGTTAGAACTGAACCTTGAGACTTATTTATCTTAAGTGCACTAATGTTGCTAATGAGATTGTGTGAAGTTTTGTATGAAGGAAAAATTTCAGGTGTATGGAAGGAATGAGTAATGACATGAATGATGGACTAAAGCTCAAGCTTGGGGATGCTACGCGTGTCACCCCAAGAAATATCCAAGAAGTACAAGCGTCAAAGCTTGGGGATGCCCAAGGCATCCCCTTCTTCATCAATAAAAATCCCAGGTTTCTTCCGAACGCTTCATTTTTATTGTTTCATGCACAGTTGTGTTGTTCTTGGAGCGTCTTCTTTTTCGTTTTTGTTTTGTTTTTTAGTTTGCTTGGTTTGCTTAGTTTTCTGAATAAGTTGGTTGGACCCCCTCTTTCATGCATTGGTGTTCAAATAGTTTGGTTTGGGTTGGTTTGGAAAAGAGTAGGAAAGCTCATGCTTAAGTGGTAAAGAGAGCTTGTTTTTGACTGTGGCCTATGCTCTATCATGCCATGCTTGATATTGTTTTGGCTTTATGCTTAGTATTCTTTTCTGTAGCATGACTTGTTATAAACAATTGACATTGGTTAATGTGCCTTGGATGAATCATGCGTTGTTTTAGCATATTAAAGCATAGTATAGTGGTATTCTCCTTTGATGCTTTATTTGGGTTGACTTGGCACATGCTCACACCATGTTATGACTATCCCAAGTCACCACAAGCCTTTATGATCCTTTAGTTCTCAACTTGTAGTATCACTTTATGCTTTGATCAATGATGTTTTGTCGCTCTGCATGATTATGGCCATTATTGCTCTCTCGTTTGTCGCTCCCTTACTATTGCTAGCCTTCACTTACACTGAGTGTTTTACTCATGTTTCCAACTCCCTTAAACCAAATATTGCCAAAGTGTCCACCATACCTACCTATTAGCATCATTTGCTACTTCCGTGCATATTCAATATGCCTTGTTTTCTTCCAAATAAAATGTTTGCTTGTTTTGAGAAAGTTAGTTAGTAAAGCTCTCACGAACTTGATGGCACACTTTATTTCCTGCACTTAATAAACCCGAACCATTGTGAACTCTCCATGAAAGTTATATGCTTACTAATTATAGGCTGGGGATTAGCAGAACCGTACTGTCACGGGGAACGCTTTCAACACTTGTAAATATATACCCAGTTGATACCTTGCTCTTTTGTTTGCGGATGTCGTCGGTGTGAAATAAAAGGGGAGCTTGTAAGTCCATGGAGTTATGTATGTGTGTTAGAGAAACGCCTGGGCCGCTGGTCTAATCCATGCTGACATGGTGGAAACCTGCAGCATAACCATAATGATATCTATGAAGCATTCTTCTTATAAAAAAGAGAGAGAGATAGCTATTGAGAAAAAGAAAAAAAAGAGATTTAAGAAAAGAGGAAAGAGAGAAAAAAGCACCATTTTCCCATGGTAAATAAGAAGATTACTGAGATACTCATTGTCTGCTTGCCTTGTCATTTTGATATGGGGATTCTTCTATATCATCGGGCAAGGGGTACCCCGTTGGTGGTTCTCAATGATATGCACATACTTACGATGACAAGAACTTACCAGTAACTAAAGTTGAGTAGCATGAGGAGCGGCCCTCGTACTCAAGGGACTTGGGATTTTCAGTTTATAGTCTGTCAAGCATATAACTCAGATTGGACCTCACTTTCACCTTAACCACATTAAAAATGCTTATGATAGGGCCAATGAGAGCTCAAAGCTAATGAGTACCCTACTTTCAGCATTTGGAAGCCTTTCAAACTATTCAAAACCTTTTCATTTCCTTGTTGAGTCTCCACAAATTCTATGAGCACTTTCTTGAGAGCATAGTGGCCATTCTTAGTTCTATGTGCATTGTCCCAAGACTTGTTGATTGATGCATACCTTGATATTGCTTGTTTTAAACTATTTGTATCTAGTCACTCTTGTGAACTTTGAAGGTGTCCTATGCATTTATGTTTGCTACTCTTTGAGGGACAAGCTGAATGCCACTATGCTATGTTTTCTTTATGTGAAACAAACAAACGTCTTGCAAAGCATTGTTATTCATGAATCTTTTGTTTGTGCCTTTTCATGTTGCATCATAGTTTTATTTGTCTTATTGCTAGAACTTTGTCTTTCATGTTATGACTGAAGTACTATGATCCCAGCTTTGAATGTTTTATGAATACTTTGATCAAGTCTTTGATGGTGCATGTCACCTCTAAAATTATTCTTTCTTTTTATCACTTACCTACTTGAGGACGAGCAGGAGTTAAGCTTGGGGATGTTGATACATTGCAAATATATCTATAATTTTTGATGCTCCATGCTTGGTTTTATCCACTTTCTTGTGTTTTGTCCACACTTTGGAGTACTTTTCATATGATTCTTGGACTAACATATTAACAAGAGCCACAGTGCCAGTTGCCTGTTTTCTGTTGTTTTTAGTTCCAGGAAAATCAGAAAATGAATATTCTCGGAATTGGACGGGACAAAAGCCAAAGTGCCTATTTTTCCAGAAGACTCACGGAGCCAGAATATGAGACGGAGGAGGGCCAGGGGCTGGCCACACCACCCCTAGGCGTGGGTTGGGCCTGGCCGCGCCAGGGCATGGTGTGGTGGCCCTAGGCACCCCCTCGGTCTCCCTCTTCGCCTATAAAAAGCCTTCTGACCTAAAAACATTGGGGGGGGGGGGGTCGACGTTTTTCCACGAAAAGTTCCGCTGGGCTGCCGCCACTGAAGGGGCGATTCGGGGGACAGAAAGTCTCTGTTCCGGCACCCTGCCGGGACGGGGAAGTGCCCCCGTAGCCATCTCCATCGATCTTCACCATCATCTCCATCGACCATCCATGTTTCCCCAATCTATGAGTGAGTAATCCCCCGTTGTAGGCTATGGGGATGGTAGGGATTAGATGAGATCGTTCATGTAATGGCATCAGATTGTTAGGCCATGGTGCCTAGTATCTTTTATTAGTGCTTTATGACTTTGTTGCGACTTGTTGTGCTTAATGCTTGTCACTAGGGCCCGAGTGCCATGATTTCAGATCTGAACTTGTTATTGATTCATTATGATAGTATTGTTCTTGGTCTTATCTGTAAGTTGTATACACACGTCGTTGTCCGGAACCTATGGCCCCGAAGTGACAGAAATCGGGATAACCGGAAGGGAAAGGCTTTGATGTGAGGATCACATGTATTCACGGAGTGTTAATGCTTTGCTCCGGTGCTCTATTAAAAGGAGCACCTTAATTGCCAGTAGTTCCCTAGAGGCCCCGCTGCAAACGGGCTGGCAGGACAAAAGATGTTGTGCAAGTTCTCATTGCGAGCACGTATGACTATATATTGAACACATGCCTAGGATTGTCTAGTACTTGGGTGCTTTATCTTATTTATCTGCAATTGCCCTATGTTCTGATTGCTTTGTGAATTGTCTTGTCCATGCAATGCCCGTCCATCCATCCCTATGCCTACCGCACTCGAATCCCATTGTTTACTGCTTCTGTTACTACTGTCCTTGCTTTACTACTGCTGCTACTTTACTATTCCTACTACAAAACTATTTCTACTGATAAACTGCTGTGAGCAAGATTATTTCCAGGTGCAGCTGAATTGACAACTCAGTTGTTAAGGCTGATAAATATTCTTTGGCTCCCCTTGTGTCGAACCAATAAATTGGGTTTCACTTCCCTCGAAAATATTGTGATACACCCCCTATACTTGTGGGTCATCAGGGCCCAGTTGCTGCGCCCAGTCGCTGATACCGAGCTCCAATGGCGCATGCCGTAGCCACTGTTGCGAGGCTCTAGCCCGCCTCCGCCGCCGACGAGTTGAGCAGCTCGGAGGATGGCAGATCCTACTATCAAGAAAGAAGAAGTTTTGTCTACAAGCGGGTGATCTACCCTTCTCTTTGCTATTCGCACTAGTTACAACTGCTAGCTGGCTACTGAACCTCAAATTGTTTGTTAGCCCATCGCTGACAAACATATTTTGTCCATAGTTTTCTGTCAAGTGGGATCTGCGTGGACCCCCCTTACCTGGTTACGGTAGTCCTCTATAGGTACGACTCTAAGGGCAACATGTATGGACACCATTGTTTCACGATGGAAGAAGCGCCTGCGCAGATCTGCACTATATCTAGTATGGTTGCTACTCTGCGTAATCATGTTGAATTATGGCCGAACTAGATTGCAAAGTTCAGCTTCATGGATGAACGTGGCATCATGGTTCCTATAACGTGTGACAGTCAGCTAATTGGGTTGATGAAAAGGTATGCTTCGGCTGCCATGTTTGAGCTGAAATGTGATGTACTAGATGTGGAAGCTGCTACAACTGGGAGTCGCCCTTCTATTCTTGGACAGGGTGGTTGCTCGAACGCAATTAGCTCCTGGTAAGCAAAGGTCGCTTGGGGTTCGCATGTTTGTGCTGAATTGTATTTTTTGTTTTATTTACTCTGTAGATATTGGGCAGTTATGCAACCGTCTTATTTCTTTGACAGGAAGCACCGCAAGGTTAGAAACATGACTGCCGGGTCAGTCATTTTGCTGCCCGAAGAAATTAAAAACGAGTGGAAAGATGATGTTGGACACGATTCTGGTGCCCATTGTCCCGACGATGCAGAGTACGTGAAGCTAAGAAATTTGGCACCGAGGAAGAGGAAGAAGGCAGGAAATGAAGAAGCCATTGGACGTGAAGGCTTGGTACCCAGGCTGCGGAAGAAGGCTGCTGGCAATGAAGATGCATAGTAATGTGTTGAACTTGAACCTATATATCTAATTCTGTTAAATTTTGATCGCTCTGTGTGTGGCACGTTGCTGGGCAAAACAATCTACCCACATTCTCTAAGTAAAATGCACCGCGACTTAGGGTTTGGAAACACCCGAGTCGGTAGTTGAATCCGAAATTGTGATAGTGCCACTTCTATCTGAAAACAATGATCCACTGGTTCCACGATTGCTGAGGGGCAGGAGGTCTCCAAATACGACGGAATGTAAGTGGCACATAAATAAATTATTTAAGATGCCACACTCCACGAAGCAGCAACTTATTTCAGATGCTGCACAACGACGTGGAAACATAAACAACAATGTTCTCACCGATAATGCCCAGATGAGGAGGAAATGGGTACCACTTTCTGGTCTAATCTTGAGCCCGTCTATCTCACTGCCTCTCTGCTCCTGCATCCCCTGCATCTGGCGAAGCTCCCGGATCTCCAGTAACTGGGTGTACGTGCTTCCACTTTATAAATTGTGGTTGAGCTATTTGCATGCGGCACAATCCACGTAGATTACGTTTAAACAAACCAACAGTTCAGAATACACTAGTAGAAAAGGTGTCTTTGGTCCACGGTTACGTTCCCAATCCGGGACAGAGATCTAAATCGAGGCAGAAATTGATCTAAATCACAAATTCTTCCACAAATTAATGCAGGGTCAGAACAATTTTTTCCTCCCTGGAATCCGGGACCAATAGTTCAGATTGCTAGGTCAACAAGTACAAATATTATAACTTAAAAAGGCACGGAGCTTAAGCTAAATAGAACTAGTTATCACACATCTCCTTGATCTTCCTAATCTTGGCCTGATGCGTATCTTCCTGCGAGAGCAAGGATCGAATTGTCTGCTCCTTCCTTTTAGCATCTTCCTTGCATAGCTTCAATTGTTTCTCTACATTTTTCCTCATGCACTTGTCAATACTCGTAGTTGTGTACTGCAGGACTTTGGCCTGGTGGAGATCGTTCCTTGCTTGAGTCAGTTCTTGCTCTGCTTTAGCCTTCAGGGCCAACGCTGTGTCCCTCTCCTTCTCGACTTTGATAACCTTGTCTTGCACCCACCTGAGATCTCGCTTATGCTTGGTCATGTCAACTGGTTCCCATAGATTCATCTCAACACTGTCAAGAAGTGAGCTGAATACAGATTCTTTCAACTCGACAGTCATTTCCCATAGTTTGTCCAGCGTTTTCTGCATCGATTTGGGCCACTCTGGATCTACCCATTTGACAACACCGCAAATTCCGCCTTGCATCATTGCATGATGTCCTTGACACCGTAGAAACCTCCTACCTACGTTTCGTCCTTGGAAGGCTACAAATTTAGTGGGCACATATCCATCTTTACATACCAGAGGACTGTCTTCATCCTCTAAAATGTGATAGTCGGAGTCATACATCGTCTGGTTGGCCTAACACATCATACGCGCATGAGTAAACAGATTAGATCTAGCTCAAAAAATAGATAACTGGCCACAGATGATAGAAATAGAGATGAGACGACTCACATCAAAATCACCGTCCCTGTCGTCACGACACGTTTCCTCGTTGTCTTCCCTTGAACCCATGGCGAGAGGGGTGGGGGTGGCTGCCGGAGAGGGGATTGGGATGGAGGCGCCGTCGGCTAGAGGCTACGGCAGGATGGGAGTGAAGTGGGGAAAGTGGCTTCGAGGGTACGGGGAGGAAGAGAAGTAATGGGGACGTGACACTGGGATGTGGCCCACTGAACTCGTGAGACGTGACACTCGAAACAGGGGAGCGCCCGCTGTTACCAGTTTGTCCAAAGCAAGCGTGGCCAATCATGCCGCAGAACAGCCTACTCGCGGATCGCTCTCACGAAGACCATCCCAATCGTCCAAGCGCCCCAATCGAACGGTATGTAACAATCGTCAAGCAAAACAACTGTGTTAGGGTGTGCCTTCTAGAAGACTCGGTTTAACGGCTACCCATGTAATGACACTGGGTGTTGTTCATGAAGAGGAAAGACATGCAATGACACTGGTTGTGATTCATGAAAAGAACATACATGCAACGACACTGGTGGATCCTTATGTGGTTCATGAAAAGAACAGACATGCAATGACACTAGTGGATCCTTATGTGGTTTGTTTAGAAGAACACACATGCAATGACACTGGGTGTGGTTCATGAGAAGAACACACACGCAATGACACTGGTGGATCCTTAGGTGGTTTGTGTAGAGGAACAGACATGCAATGACGCCGGTGGATCCACATGTGGTTTATGGAAGTAAAAGACATGAAATGACACTTGTAGATCCTTATGTGGCTCATGAAAAGAACAGACATGCAGTGAAAGTAGGTGTGGTTCGTGAATAGAACAGACAGACAATGACATTGGGTGTGGTTCATGAAAAGAACAGACATGCAATGACACTGGTAGATCCTTATGTGGTTCATGAAAAGAACAGACATGCAATGACACTGGTTGATCCTTATGTGGTTTGTTTAGAGGAACAGACATGCAATGACTCTAGCCGTGGTTCATGAAAATAACAGACATGCAATGACACCAGGTGTGGTTAATGAAAAGAACAGACATGCAATGCCTTATGGTTTATTTAGAATAACACACATGCAATGACACTGGGTGTGGTTCATGAAAAGAACATATAGGCAATGACACTGGTGGATCCTTATGTGGTTTGTTTATAAGAACACGCATACAATGACACTGGGTGTGGTTCATGAAAAGAACAGACACGCAATGACACAGGTGGATCCTTATGTGGTTTGTTTAGAGGAACAGACATGGAATCACATTAGGTGGATCCATATGTGGTTTATGGAAGTAAAAGACATGCAATGACACTGGCTATGATTCATGAAAAGGCCAGACATGTAGAGACACTGGTGGATCCTTATGTGGTTCATGAAAATAACAGACAGGCAATGACACTGGTGGATCCTTATGTGGTTTGTTTAGAAGAACACACATGCAATAACAATGGGTGTGGTTCATGAGAAGAACACACACGCAATGACACTGGTGGATCCTTATGAGGTTTGTTTAGAGGAACAGACATGCAATGACACCAGTGGATCCTTATGTGGTTCATGAAAAGAACAGACATGCAGTCAAACCGGGTATGGTTCATGAATAGAACAGACATGCACTGACACTGGGTGTGGTTCATGAAAAGAACAGACATGCAATGACACTGGTGGGCCCATCCTTATGTGGTTCAGGAGAAGAACAGACACGCACTGACACTGGTGGATCCTTATGTTGTTTGTTTAGAGGAACACACATTCAATGACACCGGTGGATCCACATGTGGTTTATGGAAGTAAAAGATATGCAATGACACTGGTAGATCCTAATGTGGTTCATGAAAAGAACAGACATGCAGTGAAACTAGGTGTGGTACATGAATAGAACAGACATGCACTGACACTTGGTGTGGTTCATGAAAAGAACAGACATGCAATGACACTGGTGGGCCCATCCTTATGTGGTTCATGAAA